>VZQC01002068.1:1566464-1700506 GCA_009823505.1 Rhizomys pruinosus | reverse complement strand
TAAAAAAAATTTAAAAATTTCAAAATGAGCCTACCACCTGACCTAGCCATACCCCTCCTGGGTATATACCCACAAGATGCATCCTACTGCAAAGATACATGCACAGCTATGTTTATTGCAGCTCTCTTCACAATAGCAAAGACCTGGAACCAACCCAAATGCCCCTCACCTGATGACTAGATAACAAAAATATGGTACATCTACACAACGGAGTTCTATGAAGCAGTAAAGAAAGATGACATCATGAACTTTGCTGGTAAATGGATGGAACTCGAGGCAATTATACTAAGTGAAGTAACACAGTCCAAGGGAAAAAAAAAAAAAAGATGAATGGTTTCCCTCATTTGTAGATTCTAACACCAAATCCCCAGTTGGCAGGCAAACTGAGCAACTTTATTATTATATTTCAATGTATTTGAAAGCAATGGTGCTATTAAAACATGAATCTATAAATGGGCTCTAGAACTGTCCTACCACTTATACTCACACATTGTAATTACCATATATAGATGGAGGATATGTAGCCATATTCCACAAAAAGAATGTAAAGTTACACAACTTTATACCTGTATTCAAATTTGCTGTTAAAATGAGAATCTCTAAATGTGTTTGGGAATCAACCTATAGTTTATTTTCAGAATTTTTAATTTTGACTTATGTGAGGAGTGTATATATGTATATTTTGGAATAATATAAAATTAAAAATAAAATAACAAAATAAAACCAGGAAAAAAAATACCTATATATCTAATTGCTTGTGCTTCATTAGTAGGATTGAAAGGTTATTCCTGGACAAACTGTCAGTCCATGAAAGGAAATAGCCAGAATTGACCAGAGTCCAAGACAACAGCTCCAAAGAAAGTAGACTGTTTTGCTTCTCATCCACCTGTGCCCCTTTCCTAAGCCTAGGGAACAATCTGCGGAAGAGGGGGCGTGGTAGAATGTAAGGGCTGCGGTTGGGGTGAATGGTGAAACTACAGCAATATAGCCTGGACACTCATTTGATCAACTTGATTGAACATAGAAGACCCCCCCCCTGCTTCATGGAAGCCAACTTGAAGATGTTTTGTTGTGGAAAATAAATAAATTCAAGAGAAGGATGAGCTTTTGATTAAGTCATGCTTGATGTGCTGATCTTTGATCCTTGTTTAGATCTCTCTGAAAGGTGAACTGCAAGTATATAAGGTCTATAGGAGACAGGGAGTCCAGATGAGAGATGCTGACTGAAATCTGGAATGTGGCAACTAAACACAGGGAGAAACAGATTCAGCAGAGTGCAGAGGAAGAGTGGGTCTGGCTGAAGATGGGCAGGCATCGAGTGGAGGAATCATGGGAGAGGAGGGCCCCATCTCCTGGCCTCATTTTGCCCCACTTGCTCCCCAGATTGCTATTTGGGTTATGATTTCAGGCAACATATATTAGATGACTTGTCTGAGGTAACTGTTTAGAACTCAGTTAGAACAGGGAATCTGACTAATCTGTGGGGTTTTCCACAGTAATAATGCTCAGGTCTTCTGGCCAGGTATATGTTTCATATGTGCATAAAGAGCTGCTCAGAAATTTAATACCTCCTTCTTCATATGAACATGATGGGACTGTGAGAAAGTCCTCAAACACAAAATGAAACTCTAAGACTTCTTTTTTTCAGGGAATGGAAAGATTCTCAAAGGCCCACCGTGAAAGTCCTTATAGGTTACAAAAGCATCCATTAGAAAAAAGTGAGGAGGGGGCTGGAGGGATGGCTAAATGTTTAAGAGCACTGGCTGCTCTGGCAAAGGACCTGTGTTTAATTTCCAACACCCATATGGCAGCTCACAACTGTCAGTAACTCCAGCTCTAGAGGAATCTGATGTCCTCTTCTGACCTCCTTGTGGATCGCATGACACTGATGTACTTACATCTGTGCAAGCAATACATTCATTCACATAAAATAAAAAAAATTTTTTCAAAAGGAGAGGAAAGAAACAACAACAAAAAAGACCACTTAGGAAGTGTGAAAGAGCTCTGTTTTGTTTTGGATATCAAATGTTCTCTTCAGCGAGTGCTCAATACCTGTTCCTCAGCCAGTGGTGCTACTTTGGGAGGTTCTGGAAACATTAAGAAGTCATAAGGAGGCCTAATGGGAGCAAGTAAGCCACTAGGGGCGTGCCTTAAAGGATCCTTTCTCTTGGCTTCCTGTCAGTCATAAGATGAAGAATTTTGGGGGGCTGGAGAGATGGCCTAGCGGTTAAGAGCGCCGAGCACTCTTGCAGAGAACCCGGGTTCGATCCCCAGCACCCACATGGCGGCTGAGAACCGTCTGAAACTCCAATTCCAGGAGAACTCCAGTTCCAGGGGAATCCGAGACCCTCTTATGACCTCCGCGGCATTGCACGACACGGGTGCACAAACCTGCATGCAGACAGTACATTCATACACATACAGAAATAAATAAAAATAAAATATAAAAAAAAAGATGAATTCTGGTCACATCCTCCTGCTGCCATGTTCTGCCTAAACATATGGCCATGTGACTGTCAACAGAACCCATGACCTTCCGTCCTTCCTCCCTTGACTTGTTTCTGTCACTGCAATAATTAAAGTAACTAGTACAAGGCTGTAGGAATTAGAAAATCAAAGCACTAATAATGACAGTTTCTAAAACCAGAAAAGTTGGAAGACAGTATAGGTTATCTTCCTGAAAGCACAATGAAAAAAGCCAAGGCAATGAAAAACACAAGAGAACAAAATTAAAGTACCATAGATCAGACTGGATCATGTATCTAACAAATATGTATTTTTAATAATTGTCCTTCCACTAGGGTCTCCCTGTAGCCCCAGCTGTCCTGGAAACTCACTCTGTAGACCCAGGCTGCCCTTGAAACTCACAAAGATCTGCTGCCTCTTGCCTCCCAGGTGCTAGATCAAAGGCAATGCGCCACCATGCCCTGCCACAAATATGTTTGTGGCACGTGTTTAATCCTAGCACGGAGGCAGAGGCAGGCGGATCTTTGTGATTTCAAGCCACCGGTCTACAGAGTGAGTTCCAGGGACAGCTGGGGCTAAGGGAGAACCTGTCTCAAAAAGACCCAAAATAAATAAATAAAAAATAAATAAAATAAATAAATAAATAAAAATAAAAATAAAAAAGCAAAATAAGGGAGAGAATTTATCTAATAGATAATGAAATATATATGGAAAATTCTAAGAACTCTTGAGGAATGTGAATTAAAAGATTGAAAGGACCCACCATGTGCCTAGCACAGTAAATGGAATACATCAACACTAAGGCATAGTATTGTAAAGTTTGGAGATTTATAGAGTACTTTCTAAAACTTTTGAAAGATGAAAGGAAACCCTACCAGAAATTGGGCATTGGAATGACCTCGAAGAATAGTATCCTCAGGAAGCTAAAGCAAGAATCTGAAAGATTCCTAGAGAAAATGGTTGTCCTTGAGAATACAATATCGATAATCAGAAGTCATATTCTGACATAAAAAATTACAAAAATGTGAACTATTGTAAAAAGTCCCTGAAAGCTTCAAGAGAAGGTGGTCTACCAAACTGGGGGATCAAATCATGTGAGAGGAAGAGCAGCTCTTCAGGAGATGAAGTAACATGGGAGAGATGTGGTGGGAAGGGGATTCTCAGAATGAGAGTGATGGTAGTGTCCACAATAAACGTTGATTGTAGTTTCCAGCAAAAGAGCATGGGGTTCAGACTCATTCACTGCTTGTGGGAATGTAAACATGTACAACCCCTATGGAAACACTGTGGAGAATTCTTTTTTTTAACTTTTCAGTTTCTTTTTAAAAATATTATTTATTTTTTATATTAAGTTATTTATTTATTTATTAAATTTGTATGAATGTACTGTACTGCCTGCATGTAGGTTTGGTGCACCCATGTCATCAATGCCTGCAGAAAGTGTCCAGAAGAGGGTGCTGGATTCCCCTGGAACTGGGTTAAGAATGGTTGTTTCAAGCACCATGTAGGTGCTGGGATCAAAACCTGGGTCCCCTGAAAAGAGCGTTGATGGCTCTTAACTACTGAGCTTATCTCTCCAGCCCCCAGAACTCTTTTTTTTTTTTTTTTTTGGTCTTTTTGAGACAGGGTCTCCCTGTAGCCCCAGCTGGCCTGGAACTTGCTCTGTAAGAGCAGGCTGTTTCTGCCTTGAATTACAAGATTTGCCTGCCTCTGCCTCCCAAGTGCTAGGATTAAAGGCGTATGCCACCGCACCCTGCTGTGGAGAACTCTTAAAAGACAAAATTGAGGATTTTTTTTTCCAAACCTGTGAAGAAGCTCTTGGGGATTTTGATCGGGACTGCATTAAATCTGTATACGAGTTTAGGTAGAAATGGACATTTTTACTATAATTTATTTTCCCAATCCATGAGCCATGGGAGGTTTTGGTCCAATCTTCTGATGTCTTCTTCAATGTTCCTTCTTCAGAGCTTTAAAATTTTTGTTGTAGAGATCCTTGGTTTCTTTGTTAGGTTTGTTCCTAGTAATTTATTGTTTTTGAGGCATTTAAGTGGAAAAGGTCTCCTTGTAGTCCTTCTTCACTTGCCCCTTATTGTTTGTGTAAAAAAAAAGGCTACCTTGATTTTTCTAGATTTATTTTGTATCTGCCACTTTAATTGAAGTTCTTAAGTCCTCTGGTGGTTGGGCAATGTTGTGAGCCACATTAAGAACTTGTCACCCTTTATAAGAGAAACCCACAGTTTGCGGATTGCATGCCATCCAAGCATCTGTGTGTCTATGCTCACAAGCTTAGCTTGACATAATAAGTGGTAATGCTTAAATGCCTGTACATCCATAAATGCTTAAATTGCTTGTGCTTTGTTAATATAACTAAAAAGGGTATCACTGGGAAAGCTGTTAATCCATGAAGGGAAACAAACCTGAATAGACTGGAGTCCAAACTGACAATCTCCAAAGAAATTTAGACTGTTTTCTTCTCACTTGTGCCCCTTTCCCAAGCCCAGGGACAAACTGCGGAAGAGGAGGCATGGTAGATTGTAAGGGCTGTGGAGAGATAGGGGTGAATCATGAGACTACAGGAATATAGTCTGGACTCCTGATTGATCAACATGTCTGTGCATACAAGCTTCTCCAACTGGTCTATGGGAACCTTGGGTTGTTCAAAATTTGGACATAGATACTTGCAAACTGCACCAATTACCCGATTGTATGACATAATGAGTGACATCAATGCTATCTGCAAACAACTGTGTCATTGTATTGTAGAATCCCTTAAAAAAATAAATAAATTAATTTAAAAAAAAAGACAAAATGAACCTACCACTTGACCCAGTCATACCCAAAGATTCATCCTATTGCAGAGATATATGCACAACCATGTTTATTGCAGCTCTCTTCATAATAGGGAAGAGCTGGAAGCAACCCGTGTCCCTCAACTGATGATGAAAATATGGTACATCTATACTACGAAGTTCTATGCAGCAGTAAAGAAAGACAACATCATGAAATTTGCAGGCAAATGGATGGAACTAGAAGCTGTTATGCTAAATGAAGTAACACAGTCCCAGAAAAACAAATGAGGTGTCCCTCATTTGTGGATCCTAGCCCCAAATCCTTGTATACGCTGTCATTTTGGTATATAAGTGAATTTTGGAGTAGTGTAAAATTAAAGGGAACAACAACAAAAGACTTGTTCAAAGATTTGACCAAAACACGAAACTTCTACATTGAAAAAGTTAAAAAGACTAAGAAAAAGATGCAAGACAGGACTAACACGTTTGGCAGAATGCACGAGCTCTGGTGGTGGGGAGGCATGGATGGGCAAATGGGTCTAAATGTGATTGGGAAAGGCTGTATGAAATACACAAAAGCTCAATAAAAATTAATATGGGGTTCAGAAGGAATGTTACCAAAGAAAATGTGGAAATTCTTTATCTGATGATATGACTACAGCAGGAAGTTTTGTTTGTTTTGGAAAAGTTAGGACTGAATTACCAATGAGTACAAAAGAAATTAGGCAAACAAACTGGCAAAGGTAAGGGAATAAGGCAATTATTAATGCCAGAGAAAACAGAACCCGGAACAAGAAAAGAAATGAGATTATAGTAAGCCATCTAGCTCAGGTGTAAACAATACTTACCTAATTATAAACATGTAACAATATAACATTGCTAAAAATAGAAACTGTTATTAAACGTCAGCATCAGAAGGTAGAAGGGTGAAAGAGAGAGAAAGAGAGAGAGAGAGAGAGAGATAGAGAGAGAGAGAGAGGCGAAGCTAAGGTTGGGTAAGAAGGGAGCTAATAAATGTTGTCTATAATTAACAAATAAAGATCTATCCAGTTAAGCATGTCATATACCACATGGGAGCAAATGTCTGGAGTTAAAAGTGGTTGTCTTTAAAGAGTACGAAATTAGGAGTGAGGAGGGATGATGGCTGAGAGAATGCTTATTTTATTCAGGTTTATAGTACTATAGCCTTTTAAAAGGATCTACATGTATTGCTTTGTTAAATATAAAAATTAAATGAAGAAAACCATGTTAGCCAAGTGGAAAATGCTTATGGTATAAAATGAAGGCCACAAAATTACATCAATTTCAGGAATGCTAACTAAATAAAGGAACATATGAACAAAAAGAGAGTTGCTTTTAAACTAAGTGGCATTTAAATGAACAGTTTGGGGCCATTGGTAAGGAGCTGTCACTTTGAAGCCACTGCAGGTTAAGAACCATTTTCAACAATAGTTTTCCACAATGCTCGTTGATTATCAAATGATGCCGAAAGAATCAGATCATGTATGTATTTTACTTAATAATTTATAATATAAACGCTTCATGTTATGAATTGAAAACAGTTGGATAATAAATCTTTGTCTCACTGTCAGTTTTAACTAAAGTAAAAAAAAAAAATCTAAAAGTTCTCCACCAAACACAGATTGATTTTATAATGGAAGAAAATAAGTTAAATAATTAAAATAAAGCCAATGTAGGCATTTTCATTTAAAAATTATTTATTATTATTATTATTATTATTATTATTATTGGTATTTTTGAGACAGGATCTCTCTTTTAGTCCCAGCTGGCCTGGAGCTCGTTCTGTAGACCAGGCTGGCCTTAAAATCACAGATATCCGCATACCTCTGCCTCCCGAGTGCTGGGATTAAAGGCATGGGCCACCAAGGCCCGGCTTATTTATTAATTTTTATGTGTATGAGTATCCTGTCTGCATGTAGGTTGGTGGACCCGTGTCGTGCAATGCTGCGGAGGTCAGAAGAGGGCATTGGATTCCCCTGGAACTGGAGTTAAAGACGGTTCTTAGCTGCCATGTAGGTGCTGGGAATCGAACCAGGGTCCTCTGCAAGAGCAGTCGGTGCTCTTAACCTCTGAGCCATCTCTCCAGCCCCTGAGACTGTAATTCTTAAATTGTACCCCTAGAACATTATCTAAGTTGTGCATTTGGTCTACCCTCACCCTCTGAGACTGTTCCATTTTATTTTATTTTTCTTTATGCAGTGCTGGAGGATAAACCTAGGGCGTAGTGCCCACCAGGAAAGGACTCTACCACTGTGCCACATATCCAGCCCAGACCTTTTCATTGTAGAGCTAAAAAATGTGATGGCGAATTTTGTTGTCAACTGGATCTGGAATCAACTAAAATGCAGGCATCTGGGCACTTTTGTGAAGGACTTTCTTGAACAGACTCTTTGAAGTGGGAAGACACGCCCTAAACGTGGGCAGCACCTTCTGGTGGCAGCCTAAATAAAAGGACAAGGCAAAAGCAAACTGGCTTTCTGCCTGATTTTCTTCATTCCGACAAGCTCATCGCTTCACTGATAGTAGACCCAGCCTTTTCTGGCTTCCAGCGTAGACTGCAGAGCATCAGCAGCAGCTTTTCAGGAACTCTTCAGGCCCTCAGCTCTGACTGGGACTGCTGAGACTTCTAGCCTACTAGACTGAGCAACTATAGGATTCTCATTCTCTCCAGTGTGAGTCAGCTATTGTTGGGACCACCCAGACCAGGTTGTGTGAGCCAATTGAATACATTCCCTTTTGATATGTATATTCATTCCAGCAAGTTCTGCTTTAGAGAACTCTAATAGGGGAAAAGACAAAAACAAAAACAAAAACAACTCATGAAATTCTGAGCAGGATGTGAAACACCTAAACTCATAGTTTTCAAATAATTAATGACAGTGGGTCAAAACCAAAAAACAAAACAAAACAAAGCAAACAACAAAAAAACCCCACAACAAAACCCCCCACAAAACCCAAAGGAGGAAAAACCAGAACACTAGGGGGCGGTAGTCCCAAAGCAAGGCCATCAAAGCTTGGCTGGCCCTGGGCTTGGCTGCTGACTGCCTTCCAGAAATGCTTTCTAGGATTAACACACTTTCTAATTTCCAAAGAAGCTGAAATCCCCAGCCACTGGACAGGCTGAAAGTGAGAATGACTGCAGGAAGGTGCCCTTCTGAAAGGGAGGAGAACGCCTGTGGACTCAGTGCCCATGAGAGACTGCATGTGCAAATGACAATGGTCAACCCAGCCATAAAGCTAGAACTCTGAGCTACAACCTGCAGCCACAGGCCCAGGAAATCAACCTGTTTCCCAGAAATCAGTTTAAGACTCTAGTTTGCTATGTTAAAGTTAGATTTGTGGGACTGTCAGACCACTATTTCCAGTACCAATGTAAGAAGCCACTTGAGGGGACACACAATGTATGATTCATTAGAGCAAGTCAGTCATGCACTCCAAGTCAGTTGCCGAGCTTGTTAATTAGCTGTGATAAGACACCCAAGACAAACGGACACGAGAGGGAACGGTTTCTTTCTCTAGTCCGTTGTTGGTTGGCCCTGCTGCTCTGGGGCTGTGGGGAGGCAGCCCTTTTTGGTGGGAGCATGTGGCATAGCAAGCCGTGGAGTGAAGAGAAAGGTAGGAGCGGACCAGGGTCCTAGGATTTCTTCTTCAAGGGCTTGCCTCTGGTGACTCCACTTCCTCTCTCAGGGCCTGACTCCACAGGATTCCACATGCTCCCAATAGGGACACAGACTGGCAACTAGGACGTCAGCACACAGGGACACAGCCAAAGCACAGATCTCTTCCCAGTACTTACTAGCTTCCTCCAGCTCCCCCATGTCAAACTCTCCAACCAGACCACAGGTGAGTCTTTCCTTTATTCTACTACAAAGCTCTCTCATTCCCCTAGCCTTTGTCTTTGCCAGATGACTGGGGTGGTTGTTGGTAGACTCCTCACTGAAGCCAGCTCTGAATAAATTGCTCATTTGGTTGGTCGTGCATTTCTCCATAAGTTTTATTTTTTATTTTAATTAATTAATTAGTTCATTAATTAATTTTTGAGACTAGGTCTCACTATGTATCCCTGACTATCCTAGAAACTGGTTATGTAGACCAGGCTGGCCTTGAACTCACAGAGATCTTCCTGTCCCTGCCTCTCAAGTGCTGGGGATTAAAGGAGTGCGCCACTATGCCAGCTCCATTTTCCAGCTACATCATGCTGTTGCTGGGTTCTTATCTCAACCAGTTTCCCAAGTGTAGACAAGCACAGCCTTCTCTGTGTTCACTCTAATATATCCATGCAGGCCCATTCCATTTTTCTGGAGGAGATGAATCAGCCATTTTCAGAAACATTGTATGTTTCAGTTGCTTGACCTTCAAAGTGGTGGGTTTGGAGAATCATTCGACTTTTTAACATCTCTGTATCAAAAGGATGAAACACATCACTTATTTCTCCATGTAATCCTAACTCAAGAATAAAGAACAGTTTCTTGACAAAAGCATTTTGATTTCAGAATTGATGAAAAATGGCTTCTACTTTCCAACATTTGCAAATACTTCTATTTCCATAAGAAAAGCCACCCATTTAACCTGTTCACCTTTCCCTGTCTCTCACTGATTAGCAAAGTTCCTCAGCCTTCTGCAGCAAGCTTCTCCTTCATTGTTTTATGCCAGAAAATCTTGCAAGCAAACAAAATCAACAGCTCAATTATAACTAGGTAGAAAAGTCAGAGGCTCACCATGACTAATCAGCAAATCATGAAAGATGGTGAAAGTGCCACTCAGTAGTCACTTGCTGAGGAGTTGGAAGATGAGCACAATGCAGACAAAGGGTCCAAACCCAGGTGTCTGCTCTCGGGATGCTACCAAGCCTCGTGGCTGGCATGTGCTTTTCGTCTTCACTGTCCACATGCTCAGAGAAAAAGGCTGTCTATGTCACCCTCGTTTGGAGACCCTGTAGGAGGACTTAACCTCAAAGGTGAAGGGCAGTTGTGGTTAGATCTCAGACAGATCTGCCCAGGGCAGTCAGAACTTGTCTACACCTTCCTCAATCCAGTTGTAAATACTAAACTCTAGGGCCTTTCTTTTCCAAGATTTAAACCTCTAATTTCATTTCAAATTTATTTTTAATAACTTTAAATAAATTCTTAATTTCCAATTAAGAACCTAAATGAGAAATTCTCATTAAAATTTAAATTTTTCTGCTATTAAGATCCAGGAGATGTTGACCTGCTATCACTCAGCTTTACTTGAACATATTTTTCTTCACTGTGAGATTCTCAATGCACATGAAATAAGACTATTTTATCTCACCCTCACTGGAAGGAGTTTAAAAACCCAAAAGGACCATGAAACTATGAGAGCTGGTCTAGTTGGGGACCCAGGGGCAAGGCAGGCTACCCAGAGCCCCAACTGTTGGGGAGTAGTTGGGGTCAGAGAAGATGGGCTGTGGGGAAACCTATATTAATTCTCTTTTAAAAAGGAGTAGAAGCCACTGGTAACACATGGGGATTAAGTGTTTGTGAAATGTCCAACTTTAAGTGACACATTTACAGTGGAACCTCTACACCTAAGTAAGATTCATGGAACACATGGAACAAGGGGTAGAGAACATACTAATGCATGTTTCAACTCTCATCAGCGAAGCTTCCTCATATAACACAGGGCAAACAACATAGGGCTCAGGGACCTTTTCAGAAGAGGGGGCAGAAAGATTATAAGAGACAGGGGAGGAGGTGTATAACCATATGCAAATAGAGTTTTACAGGCTCCAGGGACCTTGCTCATGTGAACTTATAATGGTGACAGTTTATGCAGGACCCATGCAGACTCAAGCAGGCAAAGACCCAACATAGAACTGTTGAAATGGGCAGCAGACCCCAATCTTACCTAAAGAACAACTGGCAATTGGGCAGCTGATTACTGCTGCTGAGGAAGAGCTGATCTTCTTTAAGGGAGGGACTCTAGATAGGCTAACTAGCTCCCAGTGGATGAACTTGCACTGAGGGATGTCAGGGGACACTAACTTGACAAGATAGGCCTTAACATAAATGACAATGCATATAATCCAGTAAAGGAGGTTATGGGAGGGTGTCAACGGGGAAGGGGTATAAAGATGATTAAGATGTGCACGACATACACAAAGATTCAATTAAAAATACTCAAAAAACAATGAGTGGAAGCAAAGAGATGATGCATGACCGGATGGCTAGCTAATCATCCTCATACAGTCATCCATAGTGCAGGCAAGAGTGATAACATTACATCATACCATATACATACATGCAATTACTAGTTGGCTAAAAACATCATACAATTTATAATAATTGGAAGCAATAATCTCCCATACCTTGTAGAAAATTCCCAGGACAAGAGAGAAGTTTCCTTTGGAAAACATATCTGAGATCTTACTGGTCCCTGCTGGTGACTAGGAGGAAGCTAGGGGGGGTGAGTGGTGGGTGGGGTGTGTTCTGATGATTGTACTCCAGGAACCCCTGGGGTCCTCAAAATGAGCTTATAAAAACAGATGAAGAGATAGCCTAGCGGTTAAGAGCGCCGACCGCTCTTGCAGAGGACCCGGGTTCGATCCCCAGCACCTACATGGCGGCCGAGAACCGTCCGAAACTCCAATTCCAGGAGAACTCCAGTTCTGGGGGAATCCGAGACCCTCTTCTGATCTCCGCGGCATTGCACGACACGGGTGCACAGACCTGCATGCAGACAATGCATTCATACACATACATAAATAAATAAAATTAAAAAAACAAAACAACAACAAAAAAAACCCAGATGAATCAGGTCCCCTCAGGGTACCGATGGTGGCTATGGTGTTGGTGGGAACAGGGTCCTTCAGCACTGGTGTGACAGAAGCAATAAGTGGAGACACTCTATGAATACTTTGACTGTGAGGGGATTCTCCGTGGGCCCCAGCACCCTGACAACCAAATCCAGTATTCTGCCTGCAGCTATACAGGCCATTTTAAAATTTCAAATTATTTGAGGAATTAAAAAAACTTATTGTTAAATATTTATTTTTATTTTTAATTTTGTGTATTTGTGTAGGTCTGTGTACATGAGTGAGGGCATAAAAGGGTGTTGGATCCCCCGGAGCTGGAGTTCCAGGCAGCTGTGAACCACCCAACATGCATGCTGGAATGGAACTTGGGTCCTCTGGACGTGACGTACTCAAGTGCTGAGCCATCTCTCCGTCCTGAAAATACTTTATTTAAAATGTCACTGAAGATATTCTGAATTAAAGACTTTGTTTCTGCAAGGCAAAAAGAGGTTTCTATGTTTTTTATATTTTTGGCATTATTTGGTTCTATAGTTTCTTGTCCTCCAGTGGCAGCCTATAAAAGATTTTCAAAAAAAGCTTTGTTTCACTATTAACAAAAGCAAATGATGGAAGCAACTCAACAATCTACCAAGAAATGGGTGATGAATAGAATAATGATCTAGTAAAAAAAATGGAATAGTCAGCCATAAAAAGATTTAAGGACTGATACATGATACAATGTGGTTGCAGTTTAAAAATATGCTAAGAAGCAGACATGAAGGTTTATATATTACATTAATAAGTTCATGTAAAATATTAAGGATAAGCATACCCACAGACCAAGAAAGGTCGGTGGCTATCAGAGGCTGGAGGAAGAAGGAAAGAGATTAGGACCTTGAGGTGAAGAGGGTTTTACTTTGGAAACATGAGGATGTTTTGAAACTACATATAGATGGTGGATGCAGAGCAATGTAAACGTCATTGAATTCATTTTCATTTAGAAAATGGTTAACTCTATGTAACACGAGATTACTTCATTTAAAAGCAAGAGAGACTGGAAAAGGAAAAATCATATGAAGAGACAGGACAAAGAAAAATTGTTATCGACTAGAGACCTTCATTCCTTCATTCATTCATTCAAGTTTATCCAGTTCAAACTCAACAAATTTTTACTGCTAGATCTGTAATTGTCTTCTCAGTGAGCAGGTGCATTAATCTACCATTATGTCTGACTGTCCTAACACTTTACAGATGTTGCTTTCTCCTGCTCCTCACTCAAATATATGTACAAACAAATTCCTCTGCCACACAAAATTTATATCCATGCCCATTCTTTTGAAAGAATTGAAAACTTCAAATGCTATATTATGTTCTCCAGACTCCCCGGTGGCATGGGGCCTAGACTATATCAGGAGCTCGGGGGTGATCTCAAGGTCTGGAACCAGACCAGGCGTTCCTCCCTAGAACACTGGTCTGCCAGCCTTCAAAGACTGAGCTGCTTAGCACCTGCTCCCTCCTTAAAAGCAAACTTCCCTTTGGAAGGATGTCAAAGGCTAAGAGGGTGGGGAGAAACAAACTTCTTCCTAAATGCTAAAACTCATTATCTCAATACTCACCTTTGAAGGTAATGGGTCATTAACAGATAACAACTGTTAAAAAAATAGACAAGAGTGTATCCTATCAAAAGAGCAGACTAGATAAGTGTAAGCTATTCACTGTTGCAGCGGGTGGAAATTGCCTTTGAGTGAAAAGGCAGATTTTCCCATCACCGGATTCAGTAATGAGGTGACACGAACATAAAAATCTTGCCTTCCCTTCACTTCCATTGTACTTACAAGGAGATAAATGTCTGTGAGCTCTATTTTATTTGTAATTCCCATTCTAAGACCTCATAAATTATTTATTTTTATTTGGGTTGTGTCGTCTCCTGGAATTTTATCTTGAGGTGCTTGCCAGTGATCTGTTAATTTTTATTTTAAAGATGCACGGAATCTCATTTACTCTCAAGACGCGAGCGAACTCTAAATCCTATCACTTCTCTCCCGAACTGGTTTTAAAATTGCAGGTCTTGTTCTTCCTTCCAGCCGGATTTGCTTTGCCCATCTCAGCATTATGTCTGTGTGATTTGTGAATTGTAAACAACAATCATTTTTTAATGTTCTTAGGGAGACGCTTTGGCTGCATTTCAAGCCTTTTATGTATTCTTCTAGTGATGTTATCTGTAATTAAGCTTTGGATAATTAACATTTCCCTCAAAATCAGTATCTCTATATCTTTTTCCCTTGTTTGTTACAGAACATTAAATTAAATTCAGTATAGGCTTCCACTGTGTCCTTGTCCTGATCCTGAAGGTCAACCCAGTTTTACTTTTTTTTTTCATGTAAATAACAAGATCATTATGAACCAAAGAAAGCATTTAATTTAGTAAACCTGGAGTTGGAGACCAGGAAAGAAATCGTTTGTCTGCATCCCCCCCCCCCATACACACACCTTTTCTAGAAGACCTTCCTGGTCACACCATGGACCCAGGTAGCAGGGGACTAGGGAACTGAAGGTGAAGAGCCCATTCAGTCATACTCTTCTAGTCAGCTAGTTTCTGGAGCAGCTTGGCTTGGGAGCTGCTCTCCAGGTTGGAGAGGAGGTATTTTGCTGTTCAGGGGCAGTGATAATATTCTGGGAAATAGCTCATACAAACCATTTTGCCATTACTTTGTTATTACAGCTATTAAGAAAATAGGAGCTATGCTTTAAATCTAGATGGCACATATCACTGCAGGAATTCCAGCTCTCACAGAATCCATTTTTCCTTTCTGCTCTTACAGCTAGGGGAGGATAACTGTGTGAACGAGACTTGTCTAAAGCATGTGGGAGATGAAAAGAAGCCCAAAGCCCTTGACATTGGAGCTGGAGGATAAACCTTCTCTATACTTTCCTTGAAGAATTATGTATCACCACCCCAGGAAACACCACCCCAGGAAACACCACCTTGTTTAACTTCTGCTTAAAAATCAACCCAAGACCTGATTACCCCACTTAGCAGTGTGATCCTGGATACACTGGCTGGCTCTGCTCCTGGAGATGGGGGACCAACCCCAGCATTCACAGACGTTGCTGCCTGCCAGGGCAGGCCATTTTTTTTTTTTTTTTTTTTAATTTCACGGGGCACATCCATTATGAAAATTCAACACATATCTTCAAAAAGGAAATGAATCTCTTTCAAAAGCATTTGGATATAATTATTAAAAGGTAACAAATAAGCTTAGCAGAATAGGAAATGAATTAGAGCTTTTCTAATCACACAAGAAAAATAATGACTCATATTTACCCAGGAAGAAGCTTAAAACCTTTGGTACTGGGGGAGCTGGTACTAAGTGCCTCATTACAATTATAAGTGGCAGATGATGCAAATCCGGTCTTCTAAAGAGGGTCAAGACTACTTCCTACTTCTCTGAACAAAGATAACCAAGAAAGCAGCTGTAAAGATTGTTATTTACAGACAAATAGCAAAGGTAACCACCGGCTAATGGCAGTGCTCTTTAGAAACTTGGATCACCCATATGCAACCTAGCAAACAGTTCAACACTTATGGTGACTTGAATTTCCTGTAAATATCTGTGACATATACTACCCATATGACATATTTATATATTTATATA
This sequence comes from Rhizomys pruinosus, assembly GCA_009823505.1. Taxonomy (NCBI): domain Eukaryota; kingdom Metazoa; phylum Chordata; class Mammalia; order Rodentia; family Spalacidae; genus Rhizomys; species Rhizomys pruinosus. The sequence continues at coordinate 1,684,820 of VZQC01002068.1, read as the reverse complement.
TATATATATATATTATATATATAATAGGCTTGTGTGCCCCTAAATTTAAATGGCTAAAATGTAGCTCTATATAATTGGAAGGAACAATGACAATCTAAAAACGTCACGTGGGTCAAAGACTGAGTGAAACAGTAAATTCTGACCAAATGTAAACTTTCTGCATCAAAAAAAATTTAAAGAAAGATAGAAAAATATGTAAGCATTGTAGGACAGAATGCTGAACTCTGGAGGGTGGGCGGAACAGGAAGGGTCTAAATTTGATTAGAAATGATGTAGGAAATGCAAAAAACTTCAATTAAAAAAGAAAAAAGAAAAAAAAAACTAATGAAATATATATGAAGTCCATGAAACATATCTTAAAGGCTCATTTTAGCCATAAATCCAGAGGTTACCATTAAACAAAAATTTCTCCAAACTACTCAAGTTGAAAAAACATGAAACAAATTAGAGGATCAGATTTTTTTTTTTCTTGGAATTCTTCCCCCTTCTGAAGAAATATTTTCCCAAGGGATCTAGATATGTCCAGGGCAGAAACTTTCTCATAAACAGGATTTGGAGAGAGTTGTGTTTTCTAGTAAGAAGATCCTCAGATTCATAAAAAGGCGAGGGAATGACAGGTTGAGTTTCCCAAATGCTTCATTGTAAGCTATGCTGTCCACAATACTGAATAAATATTTACTTTGTAAAGTAAACATACCTATTTTTTATTCTGAAAAAAATTACTATCAACATTCACCTCAAGGGAATTTGCAGCACAGATATTCTGATTTAAGCCAGGCAGCTTTTTTTTTTTTTAAATAATGTTGCCAAGCAAGTAGTCTTTAGCTTCAATGACTGATGGGAGATTTGAGAAAGGAGGCAACAAGACTGTGTTTAACAATATTCTGGCTTTGCATGCATGAAAAACAAAACAAAACGAAAACAAACAAACAAAAACCCCTGGCCAGGCATGGTGGTGCATGCCTGTAATCCCAGCACTAGGGAGGCAGGCAGATCTCTGAGTTCAAGGACAGCTGGGGCTACAGGGAGACTCTGTCTCAAAGACACCCCAAAACCCCCCAAATAATCCCCCAAACCCCTGTTTTTTATGGTTTGTGTCCCTTCCAGAATCTAGAGATTGAAGCTTAAGGGCTAATGTAACAATAGTAAGAATCAGGGCCTTTGGAGGAAGATGACCAGGCCGGGAGGGTACCTGCGTTATTAATGGGGCTAAAGCCCTTAGAAACAGGAGGGTACCTGTGTTATTAATGGGGTTAAAGCCCTTAGAAACAGGAGGGTACCTGCGTTATTGACGGGGTTAAAGCCCTTAGAAACGGGAGGGTACCTGCGTTATTGATGGGGTTAAAGCCTTTTCTCAGCAGTTGGCCCCACCGTCCCATTTCTGTCTTCTTCCCTAGAGGACACAGCATCTCTTCCCTCCGGAAGATGGAAAAACACCACAGCAGCATGGGGCAGAGTCAGTCTCTTCACCAGATTCCAGTGCCAGCAACCTGAATTTTAAGCTCAGCCTCCAAAAGCATGAGAACAAATTTCTGCTCTTTATAAATTCCACCTTGCTTTGGTCTTCTTGGAACTTCCCCCAAAGGACCATGTTATAATGAATGTGTATGTAGCTGGAGGCATAGTTCAGTGGAAGAGTCTTACTATCATGAGTGAGCTACTGGGTTCAGTTTCAGTTTCCAGAACCAGAGAGAGAGAGAGAAAGAGAGGAGAGAGAGAGAGAGAGAGAGAGAGAGAGAGAGAGAGAGAGAGAGAGAAAGGTTATGCTTCTAAGACTAATGAGTTCTCAATTTAAATTTTGAACACAGAGAATACTGGATTGTGCAGTTCAAATTGGATTCCAAGAAACTATGGGCTTAACTCCCCTAAGACTCAGGCTTAAGTCCCAAGGTTTATGAAATAGCAAGCAAAAATTAAATGGCTGTTTTAAATGTCCTTGGGAGCACTGTAGGGTCACAATTAGAGAAGGGGGTCCTGTTTTATTTTTTAGCGAAGAGTGTGTAGAAGTGTGCCAAGGCAATTGTTGGATTTGATTTGGGCAAGGAACTGACACGGAATATGGCTGGGTGTGGAGGAAGGCCAGTTGTCTTGATGAAGGTGTGGCCTCTCCATGTGCTGGCAGGAAGGGACCACCACACAGCCAGGGAGGTGCTGATCCAGTTGGGCAGAGACTGAGGTGGCTCCACAGATCTCAGAGCAGCTCTGATACATCTTCTGGCACAAGGAAGCTCAGTGGTGGACAGAGAGCAAGAAAACAGAGGACTAGTGGTTAGTCACAAGTCATAGCCTTGTGTGTGAGCACGTGTGCACTGTAAGAGGTTGTGGATATTTTGCATGCGTGTGTGTGTGTGTGTGTGTGTGTGTGTGTGTGTATGTGTGTGTGTGTCCAAAGCCAGAGGCACAGCCCCTGTTAATGAAATTGTGGTTTAGCTTTCATTCTCTTGGAAACCAGAGGTGACTAATGTGGCCAGAACCAGCTCTTACTGAAATGCTCAATGGTCAGATTGAAGAATTAGTGCTTCTAAGTAAATGGTTGGATAACATGCTAAATATACCCACTAGAATGCTATGATTTGGGTAATAGAAATATTTTAAAAGTAAATATTCATAGAGCAGCAGGACATTGTTTGAAAGTGTCTTTTTCAAATAAATCTATATAAGATATGCATATATTTACATACTCATAAATGTATATGTATAACAAGTTTTATATTAATTAAATCCTTAATTAAAAGCCAAGTGGCCTCTTTTTTAGTTTTTTTTTTTGTATTAATGGTTTCTATGAAAAACACGTAATAGTGAACTTTGGTGGCATCAGAGGGAAAGGAGGTGATGGGCACGTTGAACTGTCCTCAGAATAAAGCATCTTTGGCAATGGAATAGTAGGGTGAAATCTGCTTGTGAAGTAGATTGCAAGAAAGAAGAACATTAAATACATTAAAGGAAGACTGAAAATATTTTACCTTTGCTAATAGTCTAAATATTCACAGGGCATTTATCACTATGAAATGCATGACTGTAAGTCTCTAATTAAATTGCTATTTCCAGGCCTTGAGCTACAATGAAAATTCTATAAAGGAGGCTATAAACCAGTTATCAACCTATTTTAATCACAGTTTAAATTAACACAAGAAAATAGTACTCAAGGAGAGGGCATAATTTCCATTCATGCTAGACAGGCTTAAAATTCCAAATTGGATAGCGAGTGCTAGCTGGACAAGGACCGTTTCTCCCCTTTCTTTGAATGCACTCAGGGCATTGAACACAGCTCTGCTGAGGCAGTCTTCCATAAATCTCACAGACTGACTTCTTTGAGTGTCTTAAAAAATAATAAAAATGCCATTTAACCCAAGTTCCAGATTAGAACATTCTAGGGGGCCTCCCTGGCCAGTAATAGCATACTTATCAAATAATGATGCTGGCAGTTGGACATAGTCACAAATACAGTGTAAAGGGATTGGTGCTGCCAGGTTTGCACAGAGGAAATCTGGCTTGCTATCTAAAATCAAACATGTAAAACCACTGTAACTCAGCTTCAGTTCATACAGTAAGAAAGATGAAATGAAACTGACTAATTTCTGGTTAGATGTAAGGGATGCTACACTTTGGTGAGATTAGTTACTGTGGCATGCAATAGATGCCTTGTATTCCAGATTGTACACTGTGAGGGTTCAGTTACCCAAAGTAAAACACAGACCAGAAAATTAAATGAGAATTTACAGAAAGAAATAAAGAATGAATTTCAAATTTCACACCATTTTGAGTAGCAGGATGAAATTCCACACTAATTTGCCTGGGAGATGAGATATCCTATTGTCCAGTATGTCTATGTTGTGTATCCTCCCCTCCCACTAGTCATCTTAGTCATAGTGACTATCTGATAGACTCTCATGGTATCATACTGCTTCTGTTAAGGCACTCTTTATTTATTATTATTTTTTTTATGTGTATGAATGTACTGTTTGCATATAGGTTTGTGCACCTGTTTCATGCAATGCCGCGGAGGTCACAAGAGGGTGTCGGATTCCTCTGGAACTGGAGTTCTCCTGGAATTGGAGTTACAGATGGTTCTTAGCCGCCATGTGGGTGCTGGGGATCGAACCCAGGTCCTCTGTAAGAGCAGTCAGCACTCTTAACCACTAGGCCATCTCTCCAGCCCTGAGGGGACTCTTATTTTACTGAAAAATGACCCCAAAGAACAAGGATAGTGTAGGGTGAAGCTTCATTGCCAGTTTCTCTGGATTTGGAGTCACCTAGGGAGAGACTATCTCTTGGCATGTCTGTGAGGATGCTTCCGGAGAGGGTTAGTGGAGGAGGGTGGACCAACCCTGAATGGCAGCGGTACCATTCCATGGGCTGGGGTTCTAGACTGAATGAAAAAAGGAGAAAAAAGAAAAGAAAAAGAGAAAGCCATCTGAGCACCAACATTCACCTCCCTCTGCTTCCTGATGACAGATGTGACGTGGTGAGCTGCCCCAGGCTTCTGCAGCCACAGCTAGAGCAGCTCTTACCACAGTGCCTCCCCCCATGATAGAACCCTCAACTCTGAGCCACAGTACACAGTTTCTCCATTAAGTTACTCTTCGTCAGGTATTTTGTCATAGTAACCAATGAGCAAAGCAGTTAATACAAGTAGATGCTGGTGATTTGGGGGGGGGGGGAGGGAGGGAGAGAGAGAAAAAGAGAGAGAGAGAGAAACATTCACACAACTTATTATGCTGTAACGTTTATTATCTCCTATGTGCCTAATTTACAAGTTATACTTTATTATAGGTATGTCTACAGAGAGAGATAAACAGTGGGGTTTGTACTTTGCAGTTTCAAGCATCCACTGGGGGTCCTAGACCATCTTCCTCAGGGGAAAGTGGTACTACCTTTTTCTCCAGAGTACCTGAATAACTGCCCTGCTCACCTGGGGTTCTAGGATCACACATGGAGACACTAATGGTTTCACCAGCTCCGGTTCCTCGAGAAAGACTTGGACACACAAATTTTTAAATAAGGACATTGGAAACATTTATTAAGCAAAATTTTTAGAAGTATCTGGTATGCTCTACCTATTGATTTAATTATTGAGGCTCAAATGTTGAACAAAATGAAGCCTCTGATCTTCAGGGGATTAAAAATGCCCAAGGAAAAGGAGGGCTGCGTTCTTTGAAGAGAATTACATATAAATTAAGGAACAGTTATACTCATAAATATGCACATAGCTCTGGAAAAGATACATAGACACAACTTTTGCTTGGTTGTGTTTTAAGCTATCAGACTCACACTCTTCAGCTGGAAATCCTTAATCTTTTGGGTGACTTAAACTCATTTTACCCTCTTTCTTACTCTTCTTCATCATTCAGGAGCACAGATTAAACCTAGGGCCTTGGGCAGGCTGTACTCTCATGCTATCACTGAGCTGTAGCCCTGGCCTTCTTTGTGCTTTTTTATTTTGAGAAAAGGTCTCACTAAGTTGCCTTTGCTGGCCTTGAATTTACTCTGTGGCCCATGCTGGCCTCACTCCATAGCTCAGGCTAGACTTGAATTCACTCTATATCTCAGGCTGGACTTGAAGTTTGTCATTGTAGCCCAGACTGGTCTTGAACTTGTGATCTTTCTGGCTCTTCACTAACTAGGATTACAGGCTCGCACTGGGAGGTACAACTTGAGCTGACTTTTTTTTTCTTGAGTTTCATTTCTGTTTTTGTTTTCTTGCTTTGGATGTCAGAAATTTTGCTTTTGGCAGAGAGGTCTTACCTACCTAGAATCCACCAACTATCTGCATATTCCTATTTTTCTTTAGGGAATTTTCAAATATGCACAGAGTTGAAAGAATCATTATTCAATGAACAATTCATTAAGCAGTGAATTTCCGTGCAGTCATCCCCGAGCTTCAGCAATGCTTGACATTTTCCCTGTCTTGCATCATTTATTCCTAGCTCCTTTGCATAAAGTGAATGTTATTTTCATTCAAGAGCTGTTTGAATTTCTAATTGTTCCTGACAAAAACAGACCTTCCAGTCATAGGGCTGGTGCCTAGCAAAGAGCTGATCTAACAAATATTTGCTAAATGAGTGGCCGACTACATTCCAGACACCTTCGGCTTTTATAGTAGAAGGGGACCTCGAGGTGCTGTTTAGGGGAGGTAAAAAGTCTGACATGCTGAATTCAGTGCTAAAGCTGAGGCTGAGTGGCTCATGACCTACTTCTCACCAAAACCCAGGAAATATAGTTATTCAAACAAAAATGAAGAAGAAATGTAGAACACAGCTGCAGAACTGAAACTAAAGTTCATCTTTCCTAATTCTCTGGAAACATTTAATTAAAACCAATATTATTCTAAAATATACAGTTACTATGCTAGGTCATAAGGAGTGTCATTTTTCTGGAAGTATATTTATTCAAGCATATTGGACTCCATGTGTGGGTGTCATTGTTCCCCCTTGTGTAGAGTATACCCCACATGTGAACAGTATCAAATGTACCAGCTCTGTAACCAGAAGTAAAACAATACAAGTCTGCAAAGATTCACCAACAGATATGTTCTCATCAGCTGCTGCAGGAACTGTCATTCATTTCCTGAATCTGAGCTCAGCCTAACTCCACTTAAAGACTGCCACAGAGAGGAAAAAAATCCCAAGTTCTAGAAAACACAGTAGTAGAAGAAAAGATAGTGCCATCCAGGAGTGAGAGCTCAGAAGGCCTAACCCCTACCTGGGTTTGCGACCAACATCAGAAATATCATTGTCAATTTATAATCTGAAACTTTAAGCAGCCAAGCAAAAACACTTGAAAGTCACATTGGTATTCACAGGAGAAACACTACCCAGTAGGCATTTAGGTGATCTGAGAATTAGAAAACCCACCTCTGAGGCCTTGGATGGGCTACTTAACCTGTCTCAGCCTCAGTGTCTTGACTGTTGCAGTGGAAACCCATGACCAAGCCAGGTCTTCATTGTTTCCAGGTAGCAGAAACTAGCTCATGTGAGGTCTTGTGTGGCTCTTCAGTCTGTAATCTGGAGATGCTTGAGGCTCTAGGTACAGGGTTTAGAATTCCTTAAGACCTGTCAACCTCAGTCTTCTGATTGAATTATGACTAAATAAATGTAAGATTAATGGTTTATAAAACCACTTGGAAATGTAAATGTGACTTTTTTGGCATATAAATATTATTAACATTTCTGTGATGTTTTAATCTTTTCTCTCTCTCTCTCTCTCTCTCTCTCTCTCTCTCTCTCTCTCTCTGTGTTCTTTAGACGTGTGTTGATCTTCACCTTTCCACCTTGTTTGAAAGCTACATAAGCGTGGCTGTCCATGAGTGTTGGAGAGTCCCTGTCCCAGGCTCTTACCTATAGATGCACACCAGGGTTACAGACACTCACAATGATGCATCTGGCTTTTCCATGGATTCTGGGGATCCAAACTGGAGTCATCAGGCTTGAACAGCAGGTGCTTTTACCCACTGAGCCATTTCTCCCATTCTTCATTTTTTTTTTTTTTAAAGACTCTGCCTAGGACTGAGGATACAGCTAAATTGTAGAGCACTTGTCTAGCAATCACATGGGCCTAGGCTCAATGCCCATTACTAAAAACAAATCTATTAAAAAAGAAATAATGTGACTCTGTTACATAATAAAGCCCTGAAATTCTTTGCAAAAAACTTATAATGCAGTTCCGAAGCTAAATAATATTTATTAAAATTTATTCTTTTCTTTGAAACCATATTTATGTTTCTTACCTTGTACTAATCAACCATATTTGGATGGTAAACTTATTTTACAGATACTTTAACAGAGAATAGGGAAGTTCATCTTCACCTGAGCACATGCATGGAGAAAAAGCACACACACACACACACACACACACACACACACACACACACACACCATGGTGACAACACATGCAATTCTGCATTCCAAAAGAGCATATTTGCTGTGGGTATTCATGCCCCCCCATCCTTTAAGTTCAAAGGTTAAGAGTAAGTGTAATTGCTTTGGGGGAAAAGGTCTTAACAATGGCATTAAGGTAAAATGAAGCCATTAGGGGAGACACTAATCCAATCTCGCTGGTTTTCTTTTAAGAAAGGGAAATTCAACTGTACTGTTAAAATGTGAATCCCTTAATGGGCTCTGGAATTAACCTACCGCTTATTTTCAGACTTTACCATTTTGGTATATGGGTGGAGGGTATGTATGCATATTTTAGAGTAATATAAAATTTAAAAGGAAAACATGTGATCTCCTAAACATGTTCTGGAATTAATATACAGTTTATTCTCAGACGTCATAATTTTGGTACATGTGTGATGTATATATATGCATATTTTGGACTAATACAAATTGGAGGAAACAACAACCACAAAAGACCTGGGTCAAAGAACTGACTGAAATAGCAACCTTCTGCCCAAAACAGTAAACCTCTGCAAAGAAAAATTTTAAAAAGACTGAGAAAAAAAGACTGAGAAAAAGAGACAAGTCATGTTTGGTAGAATGCATGAGCATGGGTTGGCGAGGGGCATGGAAAGGGGAATGAGTCTAAATTGGATTGAGAAATGTATGTAAGACACAAAACTTCAATTTGATATTAAAAAAGAAAGGGAAAATCAGACACAAAAGGACACAGCAAAGAGAGATGCACACTCCGAAGAAAGGTCGTGAGGACACGAGAAGGTGGCCCTGTGCAAGCCAAGAAGGGAGAAGAACTCAAGCCTGTGCCACCAACATCTTGGACTTTCAGCATCCACAATGGTGAGAAAATAAACTTCTATTGTTTAAGCTACTCATTGTGTGATACACAGTTAATGTAGCTCTAGGAAATGAATATACTCTATGTACATGTACACAGGTATAAAAACATACAGAAGGATGTATTCACCTGTCTGTACACATATACACCCTGGGGAATTATCACTTCCTTCAGTTGAAAGCTTTCCGATGTGTTACTGCCAAACATTGAATGCCACCTTCCCAAATTATATTGGAATTCAGTATATTGCCATTGTATGTAAATAGATGTTTTCATCTCATAGTAATATGTGGAGGTTGATATATAGATCTTATCCTTTATGTCCATTCAATTGGCTAAAGCAGTTCAAACATGATTTTATGCTATGTAAGATTATACAGTGATGATGAGAGATTGGCTGACAATCAAAGGAAAAGAATCTGGAGCTGAAATGAATTTGATAACCACTCACCTTTTCTTTGTAGGCCAGTTCTGTTAGACTGTTCTTCCATTCAATCACTGAATTTTTTTTATGCCAAAGTTTTTGGAAGTTCTTCTTTGTAGTATCTGGTGATAGTGATCAATAAATAATTCTTCTGCTATTAATGATATTAACGTTTCATGTGACTCATTCATTAAGTTCTCAAGCAGATTCTCAAAGCTACTATAATTCAGGACCTAGTCACTTAGCATGAAATACATGCCTCTGGTATCACCATATCCATTTTAAAATTGATAGCACCATCAGGTCCTACAAGGTCTTGAAAAGAATTTCATTTTCCCACTAGTCTAAAGTGATTGTTCTGTGTTCTCTGACCTTCAAAAGCTTTTTGTCATTTTCTGTCACATAGCTTAGGGGTTCTTTCCTCCATCCATTTCATTTAAATATGTGCTGTGTGAGTAAATCCAATAAATGGATAGCCATTTAGTTAAAACCCTCGTGGGGGTCAGAGCTCTAGGGAACATTTCAAGGCACTGTTGTTCCTTCTTCAACTCTTATTTCCTAGACCATTGATCATCTTCTATCAGCTCTTTGAAATAGATCCTCTCAGCACATGCTCTTAATCCTCTATGTTGAAAGGATGTCAGGCCTGATACCCAGCAGCTGCTTCTCCCACTTGCAGTGAACAAAAGGAGGGGCAGTGCATCCATGGTTAACGGTCTAAATGTGTCCCAAGTATAGATGAGCCCTGGACATTTCCAGCCAAGAGCCACTGGAGGCGAGTGGGGCACTCTCTCTACTGACCTCCTTTCCTAGGCACTGCTTTGCTTATGAATGACTCTCCCCTCTCTTCACCAATGATAAATCACCTGACCAAAGGTGCCTTAGAGCTGTTACACCATTATTCTTGCTATCAGTACTTCTCTGACTGGAGAGGGCATCCAGGTGAAGGTTGTGGAAGGTCAAGAAAAACCCAAGGCCTTGTAAACAGCAGCTGTGTACTGTGGAATACAAATGAAGGCATGAGGAGGGCGGTATCATTTTTTAAATGTGTCAACTTAAAATGTAGTGTGGCGTTCTAGGTGTACATCCTTCATAGGCTTTCTGCACACAGGTTCTACAGATGGAGCTTTAATTTGAAAATAGGATTCTTGAGTGAAATAAATCAGAGCATGGGTTAAACTAAACAAGAAAGGCATTAATTAATTAATTTTATTTATATTTATATTTATTTTTGGTATTTTTGAGACAGGGTCTCTCTTTAGTCCCAGCTGGCCTGGCGCTTGCTCTGTAGACCAGGCTGGCCTTGAACTCACAGAGATCCACCTGCCTCTGCCTCCTGAGTGCTGGGATTGAAGGCGTGAACCACCACGCCCTGCAAATTTATTTTATGTGTATATGTGTACAGGTACATGCAAGGACGTGCTAGTGAAGGCCAGAAGTCAACATAGGGTGTCCTCCTCAACTTTTAACCCCCTGAACTTGCTGACTAAGCTAGATTAGCTTTCCAGGGAGCCCTGGGGACTCCTCTCCAGCACTTAGATTATAGGCATGCCCTGCTTTGCCCTGGCTTTTAATGTGGGCACTAGGAAGTCTGAACTCAAAATCACATAGTTGCACAGCAAACACTTTAACCACAGAGCCATCACTCCAGACCACAAGAAAGGCTTTTTAAGCTGTGAGACTCTTTGTAACAGAAGTTACATGAGATGCTTATAGTACGAAGAGATTCTTCTTTTTTTTTTTTAATCAGGGGAGAGCGCGAACACAAATTACTTATACCCTACGCTCACTTCTTCTGTTAGATAAAGGTTGTGCCAATAACTTTACATCCATGGAAATAACTGTCGTCTGCCTTAAACTGAGTGGAAATATGATTTCCCATATATGTTGTTGGGTTTGGCCCAGCAACACAGCCCTAAGAGAGATAGCCTGGCCATCATTCTGCATTAATGTCTTCACAAAACCAGTGTGGACCTGTGGCACACATCTAACCACCAAGCATAATTCCACATTTTTCTACATTACAGATCTCTCTTTTGACCACATGCATTTACTTTTATCTTAGAAAAGATCATATGAGAAATGCACTAAGAGGATAAGGCGCTCACTGTAATGGCTTCAAAAGGGGAGAGGAACAAAAGTGCAGTCTGAAGAAAGCAGAGATACAAAGAGATTCTTTCTAGAGTTGATGATGGAGCCTGACAGAAGAGAATCCAATCCTCCCCAGAAGAACAGGTGTGTGGGGAACAAAAGTGCAGTCTGAAGAAAGCAGAGATACAAGGAGATTCTTTCTTCATAGAGTTGATGATGGAGCCTGACAGAAGAGAATCCAATCCTCCCCAGAAGAACAGGTGTGTGGACAACGTCCAGAGCTTGCTACAGTACCCCAGCTACAAAATTCTTTCCTTTTGTTACTTAGTGAATACATTTTTCCAATGATGACAGATTCTCACTTAAGTGAATATTTTAAGAGGTGCGATCATATACCTCTGAAAGCTCAACAACAAAGAAATGATTAAACTAATATATTAGTCTACTCAGCATTGCTGCCAAATGGTCATAGTACTACTACAACACAACACAAAGTGAAAAAAACACGTAGCTGGTACATAGATACTATCTATCAAAAACGTAAAAGTAAATATAGTGGACTGTGAACAGTGATTTTTGAAACATAATTGTAGGTATGTTTTCCTCTTTTCAAAACTTACATTTAAAAATGTATATAATTTAAGCATCTGGCTTCATACTTAAATACGATCTTTGTTACTGAGGAGAGATTAAAAGTGTGCACCACCACACCGGGCTTTCTGTTTTGTTTTTAACTCAGTGTTTGTGGAGATATCTACCATGCCAGGATAATCTGTCTTGCTTGTCTGTGCACAACTGTGAAAGTGCACCTTGAGCTCCGCCGTACCCCCTGAAAATCATGACTCCAGCATAAAAACAGATCTTTATTACTAGTTGATCTGGTATTTTCCTGTCCCTGAACCATGTGATGCCATGCCACAGTTCTTAAGAAAGAAAATGGGTAATTGAATATTACAGTGAAACTTAGATCACATTTTCCACTCTTTCCCAACTAAGTTAGTCCTAGGAGTTCTGAAAGGCCAACACATATGAAATCATTACTGTAATAACTCAGAACAGATGAAACATGATGTCTTATTTTCTTTGTTCTAAAAAAAAGAGACCATTAAATAAATATTTTCCATTTATATTTTATTTTTTACAAGATTTTTAAATGATCATTTTTATTTTATTTTAGATGTATGAGTCTGTTGCCTACACGAGTGTAAGTGCATCCATGACATGTGATGCCCATGGAGGTCAGAAGAAGGCATCAGATACCCTGGAACTGGAGTTATGAATGGTTGTTAATTGCCATATGGGGTTGGGAATTGAACTGGGTTCCTTGTAAGAACAGCCACTGCTCTTAACTGCTGAACCATCTCTCCAGCCCCTATTTATATTTTATTTTCCATAGTACTTACTTTCCATTGCTTTTGACTTGGAATAATTTTTATTAAAGTTCATAGTTTGTAATTGAGTATATAATAGCTTTTCTGGTCGATCTTATTATTAATTTTAATGAAGAGAAAAGGTTTCTCTGGCTCTCATTTTTGGGAGTTTGAGTCCATGGGGCAGCACATCACAGTACGGGCGCCTGGTGGACCAAAACCACTCACCTGATGCCCAGGAAGCAAAAGAGCAATGTTTTTTCCACAAAATTATAGTCTTAACTTTGTGTGCTGTATAATTAAATTGCTCAGTAGTTTAACATCACTTTTTCTTGCCCCATTAAAATGTTAGAAAACAAACAAATCTAACTAAACTGCTTTCCCCAAGCTGTTTATACTAACTTAATAATCTATGAATAATATGTAATGGGAGTTTAAAATAGAAAAACACATTATTTTGACAAATTACCCTTAGGATCTGATAAAGCTTAACTAATTATTTATGTACATCAGGGAGCAGTCTGGTAAACACACGGAGGCTTGCTAAACCAGGCTGAAATTTGGCCCTAATTCATCTTCTGTCTTCTGAGAGTGATGGGCTAACCTACATGGTGACTTACCAAACCAAACCAAACCAAACCAAACCAAACCAAACCAAACCAAACCAAACCAAACCAGACCAAACCAGACCAAACCAGACCAAACCAGACCAAGCCAGACTAAGCCAGACCAAGCCAGACCAGACCAGACCAGACCAGACCAGACCAGACCAAACCAAACCAAACCAAACCAAACCTCTTACTTTGTGTTGATTTAACTCCAATATGGAGAAGGTAATCAACATTTGATTAAATAATCAGAAGTTTTAAAAGTGAAAGCTAAATCTGCAACATTAAAATGTTATCTATCTGCTGCACAAAATCATATAGTCTAGGATTATTTCATTTCATATCAAAGCTGGCTTATCTGAGGCACTTCAACTTTCTTTTTTTTTAAATTTATTTATCTATTTACTTTATTTTTATGTGTATGAATGTACTGTCTGCATGTAGGTTTGTGCACCCATGTCATGTAATACGACAGAGGTCAGAGAGGGCATCGGATTCCCCTGGAACTAGAGCTAAAGGTGGTTCTCAGCTGCCATGTGGGTGCTGGGGATCGAACCCAGGTCCTCTGCAAGAGCAGTCGGCACTCTTAACTGCAGTCGGTGCTCTTAACCACTAGGCCATCTCGCCAGCCCCCAGCACTTCAACTTTCAAAGAAGGATCAAGGCATTGAGTCAGGTAATTTAAAATAATCCAATCTGAACACCTCTTTTACCCAGGAGTAAGTTGAGACTCTGGCATTTTGATGGACTTGTGTAAGGCCACAGGGTGATCTTGACCTCAGGGTACTTTTTATCTAAGTATGTGGCTCCCAGTTCATAGAAATGCCTGGTTCTAATGGAGGGGTACTGGGTGGACCATGTCCCAAACACATTCTAGATTAGAGTGAAAATCCCTCAAAGAAATCTGTATCCTTGACAGAAAGTATCTGATTATAAAGTTCTCGTATACTTCAAGTTGGATTCAAACTCTTACATCGATACACTTGAATTTTCTTGCATGTCTGTAAAACATCAGTCTTTTTGACCAATTCTTCAGAAAAGTCATCTTTAGTAAGAAAATTTGAGAAAACATTTTATGCTATATTTACAGAGATGAAAATTTCTCTTTTAAAGAAAAACATTTCTAATATATTTGCTCAATAAGAACTTTTGTTCTTAGTCATATTTTTATGACTATACATATCACTAGACAGAAAGCAGACAGTCTAGCATTCACATGGTGTTTGTGATGGTTAATTTTGTATCCACAGGACTAGGCTGGGCAGAGGCCCTGATAGTAAAGTGTGCTTGTGGGGATGTGTCTAGAAGAGATTAATTAATATTTGAATTGGTGGACTAAAAGAAGAAGATGGCAGTCACAGATGTGGGTGGGCACCATTCAGTCTGTTGAGGGTCAGAATGGAACACAATAGCTGAGGGAGGTGACCTTGGCCTCTGTTTGAACTGAGAATTCATCTCCTGTTTTGTGGATACTGATGTGTCAGTTTCTTAGGTGGGCTTAGATCAGGTTACTCTACAGACTAGTTTTCCAGTTTAGAGACAGCCAATTATGGTACTTCCTTTCCTTTATAATCACATGAGCCAAATTCCCATAATAAACATTCTCTTACAGATAGATATGCATATCCTACAGGGGCTTCTCAAGAGAATCACTCTTTCCTTAGTGGTCAGCAGGTATCTGAGGATTTAAACTAGTGCACATAGAATGTGCAAGTTCCTCTCTCAAGCACTCCTATGTGTGTACTTTATCTAGATTTTTCAATAGTAACATGGTTTTCCCTTAAAGAGAGCACATGTCAAGGAAATGAGAGAGAGGTGAACTTGCTGAACTTGATTAATAACCATGTCAAGACATTAATAAACCATTCATTGGCTTTGTTTGGTTTGAGACAAAGTCTCATGTAGCCCAGAATAGTCTTTTATATATATATTTTAATTGAATTTTTATGCATTCCATGCAAAACATCCTAATTATCTTTATATTCCCTCCTCCAGCTGGACCTTCCATAAACCACCCCACTGAATTTCATGCATTTTGTCATATATGTTAAGGCCTATGGAGTCAAGTTAGTGAACCTGGACCTCCCTCAGTGCAAGTTCATCCACTGGAGTCTAGTCAGTCTATCTAGAGTCTCTTTCCTTAAAGAATATTAATTCTTCCTCACTCAGCAGTAATCACTTGCCAATAGTTATTCACCCAAGATTGGGGTCTGCTGTTCGTTTCCACAGTTCTATGCTGTGTTTCTGTCAGTTTGAGTTTGCATGGGTCTTGTGCATGCTGACACCGTTGCTGTAGGTTCATATGAGCAAGGTTCCAGAAGCTTGTAAAACTTTGTTTCCATATCGTCATGCACCTTTTCCCCTGGCTCTTGCAATCTTTCCACTGTCTCTTCCCCAATGGTCCCTGAGCCTTGGGTGGGTGAAGTCTGATATAGGAGTCCTGTCTAGGAACCCACACTCTGTAGACTCTTATCCTCCAGCTTTGGTCATTTTTGTTCTTTTTTATTCATTTCCTTGTGTTGCATGAGGCAGCTTCATTGATGAGAGCTGAGAGCTGCGTTAGTATTCTTTCTACTCCTTGTTTCACTATGTTCTGTGAGCCTTAGGTGTAGAGATTCCATTCCAGATGTGTCACTTAGGGTTGGGCATTCCACAGACATTTATTTTCCCCATGTGACTAGTTGTGGAACTTTGTTGTAGTCTCTGTCTGCTGCAAAAGAAGCTTCTTTGATGAGCAGTGACTTGTCTGTCAATATAAGGATCCATATTTAGCATACAGTAAGAAATTCCATCTGTGCCCCTTTTCTGAGCTTAGGGAACAATCTGTGGAAGAGGGGGCATGGTAGAATGTAAGGGCTGCGATTGGGGTTAATGGCGAAACTACAACAATATAGACTGGACACTCACTTGATCAACTTGATTGAACATACAAGCCCCCCCTGCTGGATGGTGAGACCCATGAGCTGTGTGGGTTTGGGCACAACTGCTTGCAAATTGGTTTTACATGAAGGATGCTTGTACTCACAAATTATCACTTATTATTAAAAAAAATGAAAACAAAAACAAAACAAAACAAAAAATAAATAAATAAAAAACAAAATCCAAAAAAAAAAAAAAGAAAAAAAGAAATTACATCTGTCTAGGGATGTGACAGTCCTTAGGGTTTCCTCAAAGGTCTATGACCTCTCCAGCCATGTGTATTTGGGTATGTTTACAGTACCTCATATAAGTTTCCTCCTACTGAGTGGGAGTTAAGTCCAATTAGGTAGCTGTTGATTACCCCAAGATAAAAGTGCCACTACTGCCCCAATATAGTTTGCTCTGCCAGTCATTGTTGTGGTTATTAGGCCTTAAAGCTGGGGTTGGATCATCAATTGATGTACTCCCTCAGCAGTTTACATAGTGTTCCCCAAAACTATAAGAGCTGGCCTTCAGAGAGGTGGCTTTCAGGTCAGTTCCAGCTTCTAGCTTCAATGCTTTAAATCCTGTGTTCAAAATATGGACTGTCTTCAGCGGTAGGGTCTTACCTTCAAGCTCTTGGAGGCAATCAAGGGCTGTGGCAATAGCCTGTGTAATTTTGGGAGGCTCTTGGACTACCATGACCAACAACTTGAAGAGAGGTTTCTCCAGTCTGGCATGGTGTCTTGCTATGTAGCCTTCAGCTATGCACATAGGCTCATGTAGATATGTATGTAAAATTTTCAGTAGACTTTTAAACAAATATATTTTCCCTCTGGTTTTTCATACTAGATAAGCATTAATTATTTCTCCTATCTCTCCTGGTCTTACTCTCCCTCCTCCCTCCTCAGTTAAAGTGCCTTCTTTTCCCATTTCATCCTTGATAATACCCGTCTCTATGATATCCCTTCTCTTGAGTTCCTTCTTCCTCTTCATCCCATGTTTCCTTTCCATTTTCCTGGCTCTTGCAGTTACATAGGATATAGTTGAACTTCAGATCCTCCTACTTCAACTTCTGAAGTGCTAGCGATGTCCCACCATACCTGGCTTGTAAATCATTCTCAAAAACTAATCTACTCTGAGAGACCAGCATTAATCCCTTATATATATATGTATATAAAATATGGGATTAATGCAAAAAAAAAAAAATATATATATATATAATATCATAGTATATATTTGGGAAGAGGCTGGGGAGGTATCTCGGTAACTAATATGCTTGCCTGTACAAGCATATGGAGTAAAGTTCAGATCCTAAGAAGCCATATAACTGTCAGGTGGGCATGGCAGCCTACCTGTTATTGTAGAGGGCAGAGACAATCCTGTCTTTGAACAAGCTGCCAGCCAGACTAGCTCAATTGGAAAACTCTGGGTTCAGTTGAGAGACCATCTCAATGAATATGCTAGAAAATGGTGAAGAAATATTCCCAGCATCAACTTTGTGTTTCTATACACATGTACACACATGTGTGTATGCATCCACATATGTGTACTTGCACACCTGAATGTGTACACACTTGTATACACTCTACATACACATGAAGAAATAAAGCCATTTTAAAGAAAATCACTCTTATTATCCAAACTCTCTTCTTTGCTCAGCAAATGTCTGATAAGATGGAATATTCTCATATTTACTCTTTATGAGATTCTATATTTTACTTCTTATTAGCAATCATATGGTATTAACTATTCTCTTTGTCAGGAAAGCCTTTAATTACTACTATTATTCTAGTAACCCAGCACACACTATTGTCAAGACCTGCTCACCAACATTTTTAAGAAATGAGACAAACTGACTTTTATGTTTTGTACTTCAGACTTCCTGAATGAAGGCCCCCTAATTCTTATCAAAAAAGTAGTTAAAGCAATAATCCTCTTAAACATTTTAACAAACTGGTGTTAAAAAAAAGACTGTATATTTCCAATTCCTCTCTCAGCCCACAGGCTCAGGAATATGAATTAGGTGCACTGATATAAATGTTGAATCTTTAATATTTCACACCAAAAGAAGTGCCTCCAGGTAGCTTTCCGCATACTGCTGTAATCTTGGGTAATGAATTAATCATGCTCGTCCTTAGCATAGAATGTGAAGGTGGAATTTGTACCAAAGAGCATGGATCAGATAAGAGAGCACTTTTGCTCCTGAAAATGGTTTCACCTACTACATTAGAGTTCCTAGAATTGACTAATCTCCACAGATTGGATCTAAAATTAATATAGGCCCCAAAGCCCCAGTCTCAGAACAGAGCCAGATAAAAATCCCAAATCAGACTGCCAGAAGTGCTTCCCGAGAGAAGCATACCCAGCGACCAGGTGATATTAATTCAGTAAATAGGAATTTATCCCACTTACCTTTGTCCTGAGGCCTTTCTGATTAGAAGCCCATTTACAGCTACAGTGGAGAGCAATTACTTTGCAGAGGGTTGGCTCCCTTAACCGAAGAGGGGGTGAGAGGGTGTTCATATGTACATTAATATTTTCTAGGCCATTTATGCCTTCCTGGGTCACATGTAATTAATTTGGAAGTTGATTAGAAATGCAAATGTCTTCAGTGGTCATAATGAAGCAATGCCTGATTGGCTGGACAGAGTGACTCCCTGCTTGTCACATGGCAGGGTAGGTTTTGGCTCACATGTAATTTTGATAATGAATTATTTGAGATACTGTATATAGAAGCTTTAAAAATCTTTCTTAGCTATACTGCCAATGAGCTTCTACAATCCTTGTTATTTTGTGGATATGGTCACTGCTTATAAGCAGTACTTTGGAGCCTAGGATAAGTAATGCTTAAACTTGGTCATAGTGGATTGGACTGGATGTGGGGAGAAGTGGCCCTAGGTTGAACTAAGAGTGGGTGGCCACGGGACAGTGTAGAGGTGACCACACTGCCTCACTGACAACTCAGAGGGAGGACTCTTTTGAGAGAGAATACTTAATATGTGACAGATGGTCTCATATAATACACCTACATTAATTTCAGGTGACAATTGTTCCCATTCATCCATCCATCCTTTTAACCAGTATGTGTTAAGGATCTATAATGTCTCAGATATTGATAATGCAGGTTAGAAAAAAGGGAAAGGGCTTAATGTGGATTCTACCCTTCACTGGGCACAGAAGAGACAGGGAGGGAGGGAGGGAATAATGAAGAGGACATATGCTGTCATTCAAAGGGGCAATCATGCACTTCATTCACCCAGATCAGTAGTACTTTTAGTCCCATAAGATCAGTTTACCCAATCCTCAGTATACAGATGTCCTACCTATTTTTGAAAATCATCCTTGTTTAGAAAGTGTCACCCATCTTGTATCAGTCTTGAGTAGCATGGAAGTTTTTTTAAAAATGAGATACAGAAAATATAGAATGAGGGATTGTTTATGAATTCTTATAAGGTGAAGTGGCATAAAACTTATTGGAAAATATAAAGTATTTTGAGAATTTATATGAATTAGAGATTGCCTTGATTAGGAGCATCAGAAGGTGAAGTTTCTAGAAAGGAGATACTTTTCAAACAGCTCTAAGGACCAAGCTAGATTTCAAGGAAGAAGAGAATCCTAGAAGTTAATAGCCATGGATTAAGATGTTAGCTGATTAGAAACTGATCCAAAGATGGCACCACACTCCAGAACAATGGGGAACTGTGACAGAAGTGGGCGAGAGGGCTGTTCTCCCTAGAGATGACTTGTACACCCCTGTTTGAGCACTGCCTGTTGACCAAAGATCAATACCACTCGAATCTAACCAATGAATTTGTAGAGATTACTTGTAACAGAATTGATGGATTATTTACAGGAAGGTAGGTGACTCAAAGAAACTTGCATCACTGAAAAGGCTACCTTAGCATAGGTGTCAACTCATGAAAGCCACATCCATGGATCTCTGTAAAGAACTTCCACAAAGATTGGTCATTAGGAGAGTCTTCCGCATCAGCAATTGTTACTGTTAATATAACCAGGCCAAGGTTTGTTAGCATAAGGGTAGGCAGAATTCATGAGGTAATATTTGGCTTAGGTGTGTTAGGTGAAGACTGGGCAGACCCTAGAGAAAAAGTCTAATGTGCAGGTTAGAATACAGCTTCAGCCTTTTCAGCGTTCTAGTCCTTATCCACTAGAAGCAGCTGATGGAGAGTGTGTGTATGTGACACTTCAGGAAGTGGAGGTTAAAAAGCAAAGTGAAAACATGGGACATATGGGATGTCCAACTTAGAAGCAGAAAGTAAGAAGAAGAAGAAAAAAAGGAATGGAAAGTTCTAGCATGTGCAAGCCAAGAAAGAGGATATATTAAAAGTTTTGGGAAAACTATTTGTTTAAAAAATAAAATGACTTGAACTTTTAATTCACAACATTTGTTCAAATACAAACCATATGGACAAAAGACTTTTAAAAAGAAACAGGATCTTTAAAAAGTAAAGGAAGCTACCAATGAATATTTGTCTGATATTTGAAAGGGAAAGAATTTTCCAAGAATGAAAGCAATGTGGTTTTGGTCAGAGCTATCCAAGGAAATAGAATCAATACTAAGGATATAGACATCCCAAGTGTAGTTAGTGCAGCAACACATAACAAACACAGAGAGCCACTGGCTGAAATATGTATATGAAATTGAATCATGTGACTATGGAGGCATGTAAGCCCCGAGATCTGCAAAGGGAGTTGGAAAGTGGGAACTCAGGAAAGTTAACACTTCCCCTTGGGCCCAAAGGAAGAGGAGCAGGAAGGAAATCTGGGGAGAGTTGGTATTTATTTATTTATTTATTAATTATTATTATTATTATTATTTTTTTTTTTTGGTGCTGTGAAACTTTAATAGCAGCCCTTGGGAGGCAGAGGCAGGTGGATCTCTGTGAAAGGCCACCCTGGTCTACACAGTGAGTTTCAGGCCACTGAAGGCTGTATACATGGTTTTATTTCATAAAACGGAGAAAATAAAAAAGAGCTGATTTATTTTAAAACATAATTAAAAAAAAAAAAAAAAAAAAAAAGAGGAATAAAATTATTAGATATATACTCAAAAATTCAATAATAAATACAGTTAACATGAAAGTCTTTAAATGCCATATTCATTCTCTTTTCCTGAAAGATAGGTAGATGATTGGATGTACTAATATATGATATATAAATAGATAGATAGTATATACGTAGTAATATAATATACACACACACACACAATATTGTACTATTACTTGACTTTCCATTTAATGTTCTGTTTTCATTACTCTCGGATCTAGTATCATAATTCCACATTTTATTTGCATTATTGTCAGAAAGAGGATATTTTCCTATAAATACAGAGTTGGCTTTCTTGAGAATTAAAACTGACATGCCAGAGAATGACTCGATTCCCCAAATCCACCTGCTCCTGCCCGGAGAGTAGCACACTCATCTCCCAGACTACAGAGGCATCCTAATGGCAGTAGAGAGTTGGTATTTTGTTCCATTTCATTCTTCAACCGATTGGATGAGGACCGCTCACAGTAGGGAAGGAAACCTTCTCTATTCAGTCTATGATTTAAATATTATGCTCTCAAAAACCACACTCAGAGATTGGACAAGGATCTTGGTCCACTATGGCCCAGTCAAACTTACAGATAACCAAGTGATAGACATTGAAAGAAGATGTAATTAGGACAATATTTTGTCAGGACTAAACAGACACATCCTAGTTTCCCACTACTCAAGTCCCATTTGTACCCTCATCTTCTAAGGGCTGAGCCACAAGGCAGACTTTCCCAGGCCACAATAGTCAAATGCTCACTTGAGTAAGGAGGAAATCGGTAGCAATGCTAGTTGAAGCAGCACACACTTGTGATTCTAGCATTCAGAGGCCAAGGCAGGAGGATTACCATGACTTTGTGGCCAGCTGGTGCTACCTAGTAAGATCTTTATTCAGAAAAACAAAACAGAACACTAACTGACCAACCAAAGGAACAAACAAAACCACCTCAAACAAACAAATAACTTGCTCAACACTTGAGTCATGTTCAGCCCTAATTGCACATATCAGGTGGGTGGAGGAGGAAAGGTACTGCTACCCAGGAGGATGTGGTGGTTGTATGCTAGGAAAATGATTTGACTTCCAATTCAAAACAAAAGTCTAGAGGGGTTTTGTGAGGAAGAGGCAAGCACGTAAGAGAAGAATCCAGTAGTGTGTCCTAGGCTTTTGCTCACAAAATGAGGGATTGGGGGAGGAAAAAGCTCTCATAGTTATGTCTCTCTAATCAGAGAGACATAATCCTCTCAGGCTGGTCCATTACCACCCCAGGGGTGGCCACATTGAGATAAACGTGGTGGTACCACTGGTCAGACATAGGCGTATTTGTTGTATGTGTGGGACCTGCACACTACAGGATTGAAATTAAATGAAAAACCTGCTCCCACAGGAATGTGTGTGTGTGTGTGTGTGTGTGGTTTGTGGTGACCTCTGGGCAGAGAGTGGAAGCTTCAGCCTTAGGAGAGTGAGATAGACTGTGCCACAACCAGGGTTTAAGGACAACTCAGTTGGGAGATGAGGTGATTAGAGGCGGAGGCTGTGAAAGCACCCAGCAGTCACAGTTACCCATGGCACTCTTTCCCACACCACCAGGGCATCTCCAGAGTTCCTCTGTCCTATTCAACTCCATCTGGGATCAGTTCCGAAGTGGGGGTTGGGAATAAGAAAGAATAAACTATTATCTCAAAACACCACGCATTACTTAACAAGACTCATTAAACAACCAGCTAAGACTAAATTAAAAAACAAAAAAGCCTAAAGGCTCCTTTCTGCTTCACCCAATGGATGAGAGGTTTATAAGGCAGAGCATCAGAATTATAGATGAACACACCACATTATATTTACACATTGTTTTAACTGAATTTAAGACCCTGATTTATTTCCATATGTCAAGAACAACACCACCAATATTAAAAATCAAGTACAAATTAAGGGGAACAGTACTAGAGAAGAAACAAAGGCTTGAGAGGTTTTATTTAGAACTCTTTCTCAAAGAAGAAAAATGCTAGGGTTTCAGAAAAGGATCGGCAACACCCAAAACAAAATAATAGGTCAATTCATAACCTAACAATTATGAATGGCTAATAAGCACATAAATACTTCAATAAATCCAGAAGTAAGAAATAAAATTATAATTGGTATACTTTTTACTTATTAGAAGAGGAAATATTGATATGAGTTTTCAGAAAATCAATTTAGCAATATGCTTTAGAGATGATCAAAATGTTTATAGCTTTTGATTGATTCATTCCATTTCTAGGAAATTATCCTAAAGCAATCCTCAGAAATGTGGATGCATTTAACAATCAATTCCAACATTGTTAGAAATATAGAGAGGTCGAAGAATGTAAACTTGTACTGCCTTTCCCGAGCTCATGAACAGAAGCACCTACCTATCTCATTTCAAACACTGCCTAAAAGAGAAGTGTGACTTTTCTTCATATTCTATGTCAGTCTTTTATCAACTCTGATGTAAAGCCATCCTTCCTTTGGACAACTGGAACACATTCTGTGGTAATTTAATTGTGTTTAGTCTCATGTGGACACAGTGAATGGCTTTGTAATATTTTTTCACCAAATTAAAAACTTTTATCTTTTATTTTGGTCCAAATTCTCTTCCTTCTCTCAGTGAACGCTCACTCTAGGCCTAAAGCTGTTTCCGGCTGCACTCTAGGATCAGCAGCTGATTTCCTGTGCGTGGGCCTTCCACTGTAGCTGGACCGCCACAGACACAAACACACTCCAGCTTTGAACAGCAGCCACTGGGGGTGAGAATTGATAATTGCAGGGGCCTGGGGGTCTGGAGCAAAGAGCCCACATTAGCTTGGCAGAGCCACAGCTCAGGAGAAGGAAACCCTCCTGCCTGTTCTGTGATTTTTTTTTATTTTTTGCTTTGAACTGAATTTTTTAAAATTATTTTTTAATAATAGGTAATAAGTAATGAATACAAGCATCCTTCGCGTAAAACCAATTTGCAAGCAGCTATGCACAAACTTATACAGCCCGAGGGCCCCATTGTCCAGCTGGAGGGGCTTGTATGTACAATCATGTTGATCAAATAAGAGTCCAGTCTATATTTCTGTAGTTTCGTAATTCACCCCAATCACATCAGAGTGCCACAGACAAGGAACTGCACAGGGACATGGTTCTGAAGTCTGGAAATCTATCATCAAGAAACCAGCATTTGGTATTTGGTGTCATATGTCAGATCAGGAGAGAGTGGGTTCCTTCTGGTCAGCTCCTCTGAAAGTGCTCTTCCAGTGAACTGAGGAGCAGCCGCCATGGCCCATCGCCTCCTGAAGGCCCCATTTATTCATGTAGTTCAGCTTGGCTTTAAACTTCCTATGCAGTATAGCATGACCCTGAACTTCTGATTGTCCTGCCTCTATCTCCTAAGTGCTGGGATCACAGCATGTGCCACCATGCTCAGTTTCGGTGGTGTTTGGGATCAAACCCAGAAACTTTAGGCTTGGTACATGCTGGATAAGCACCCTACCAACTGAGATACATCCCAAGCCTGAGATTCCATCTCTTAACACTGTTGGTTAGAAACATCTGGACTTCAGAGTGAGACATTTAAACCCACTGTGGGCACTGGGGAGAAGGTTCTGAGACCTGACACAAGTTCTGTAGGTAGACAAGGGAATGGTGATATAGGAGGACGATGGTGGTTATTGTAGTCAGTGGAAACATGGACAAAGGTACAGAACTGAGCTCCTGATTAGAATTCTTCAGAATTCTTCAGAAAACTAAACCAAACCAAACTAAACTAAATCTGGCTTTGAAAAAACAAAACAAAAAACAAAACAACAAAGCTGTTCAACATGGTCACAGGCAGAATGTACAACTACCTCACAGGAGGGTGAAAGGGAGTTTGGTGGGCATATCACATGGGGCTGGCCTAGAGACTCTTCTGAAGGACTTTGGGTTTTAACCTGTAAACAGTCAGGAGTCAGTAAACACTGTAAGCAGTGTCATGATCAGACTCTAGTATTAACCCCAAGTACAGAGGTTCTGTGGATGTTATGGTTAGATGGGTCAAGCTAGAGGTCCAGGCACCAGACACAATGAATGATGACCCCCCCCCCAAAAAAAAAGACAAAAGACGAAATGCAACAGAAGGGTTCCGGAGAGATTCCCAATCAGCATGGGTTACAGACTTCCTCCAGGCACATTTTAGGGCGAAGGACAGCACGGAGATGGTGCTAACTTCTTGTTAAAATAGCCCTTAAAAGACTCACAATGAGCCTACCACCTGACCCAGTCATACCACTCCTGGGTATGTACCCACAAGACTCATCCTACCACAGAGATACATGCACATCTATGTTTATTGCAGCTCTCTTCACAATAGCGAAGAGCTGGAACCAACCCAAATGCCCCTCAACAGACCAGCGAATAACAAAAATGTGGTACATCTACACAATGGAGTTTATTCATTAGTAAAGAAAGATGACATCATGAATGCTTAACTGAAGAAACACAGTCCCAGAGAATCAAATGGCGAATGGTTTCCCTCATTTGTGTATGCTAACACCAAATCCCAGTTTAAAGGCAAGCTGAGCAACATTATTGTTATATTTCTTTCTATCTGAAAGCTACTGTGTTGTTATAATGTAAATCTCTTAATGGGCTCTAGAATCGTCCCACCACTTATTTTCAGACTCTGTAACTACTGTATGGGTGGAAGGTATGTATTCATATTTTAGAGTAATATAAAATTAAAGGAGGAAAATGTGACTTCCTAAATATATTTTGGAATTAACAGAGTTTGTTCTCAGAGGTCGTAATTTTGATGCATATGTGATGGTTATATAGGCAAATGGTAGAGCAATACAAAGGGGCAGGAACAACAACAACATAAAGACTGGGTTAAAGAACTGACTGATACACTTAAACTCTGCCCAAAACAACAAGCCTCTGCAGTGAAAAACTTTGGAAAGACTGCGAGAAAGATGCAAGACATGTATGGGGTGGGGTGGGGGCAGAGAGAGGGGCATGTGTCTAAATTGGACTGAAAGACAATGAATGAAATACACAATTCAATAAAAGTATTTAAACACACAAAAAATAAAATAGCCCTTCATTATTGTTTTAGGAGGTAGTCTATGATTATTTTTATAAAAATATTTTATTATTTTTATTTTATGTATATGAGTGTATTGCCTGCATGTGTGTGAGTGTACCTGTGTTGTGCAATGCCCACAGAGGCCAGAAGAAGGCATCAGATTTCCCTGGAACTAGAGTTACAGATGGTTGTTAGCTACCATGAGGGTGCTGGGAATTGAACCCAGATCCTCTGCAAGAGCAGCCAGTGCTTTTAACCACTGAGCCATCTTTCTAGCCCCCTCAGTTTGTGAGTGTGAAAAATTCAACCACCCTTTGCCAAGTGTCATCTACATCGGAAGAGGTCAGTTCTTTTTTCTTCCACACACTGGCTTCATACCTCTGTTGTTGGACAACAGGTTTGTGAATAAATATAAATAGATCCTCTGTCTGTACAGTTGAAAAATCTCATTAGGGAAGATGAGACAATTCTCAGAAACCTGGTGTGTGGCTGGTAAGGGGACCCTGAACGTAGAGCTTGTTTCCTTTTCCCAGACCTGGGTGGGATTTGGCCGTGGCTCATCCTCCTCGTCTTCCTCCTCCTCATCTTCCTCCTCCTCGTCTTCTTCCTCCTCGTCTTCCTCCTCCTCATCTTCCTCCTCCTCGTCTTCCTCCTCCTCTTGGCTTTCTTATCCTTGCTCTCTTCTTCCTCTTCCCCTTCCTCTACCTCCTCCTGTTTCTTCTTTTCCTCATTCTCCCTTTCTGTTTGCTCACTATCTCTTTGCCCTACTTGCCATCCTTTTTCTCCTTCTGGAGGTTCCTTCTTTTATCCTTCAGTATTTTAGCATCATAAATTAACCCTGACTATTTTCCAGCCATGCTCCAAAGTCTAGAACCTTGACTCTGACTAGTTTTATTTTTCAGTCTATCTGGCCAGCTAGCAATTGATTAGAGCATGGTGCTGAGATTTCCAAATCTAATATACCTGCTTCTATTGAGAAATAAGAATTTGGATGGAATTTCGTACAATTTTATAATAAATATATGATAACCACTTGCATTGTCAATACCTATTTTATATATAAATAAAAATCAATAAGGCACAGTGCACAGTTTATAGGTTCTATTCTTATATACAGTGCATTACATTTAAAAAGTATGTAGGGCTGGAGAGATGGCCTAGCGGTTAAGTGTGCCGACTGCTCTTACAGAGGACCCAGGTTCGATCCCCAGCACCCACATGGCGGCTGAGGACCATCTGAAACTTCAATTCCAGGAGAACTCCAGTTCCAGGGGAATCCGATGCCCTCTTCTGACCTCTGCGGCATTGCACCACATGGGTGCACAAACCTGCATGCAGACGGTACATTCATACACATACAGAAATAAAAAAAAAGGTGTCTTAAAAAAAAAAGTATGTAACCCTATCAGTGGTTGAGTTAAAAAACAGATTTCTAGCACCATCTTCAAATCTGCAGAGTGGGAAGGAGAACCCAAGAAGCTCTTGCTCTGCCCTTTTGTTTGTAGTGCTAGGGGCTGAACACAGGGCCTCAGGTACACTAGGCAGGTGTCCTACCAACTACGTAAAAGGTAGCTTCACCAGGGAGTGGTGGCCCACGGCTTTAATCCCAGCACTCAGGGGGCCTGAGGCAGGCTGATCTCTGTGAGTTCAAGGCCAGCCTGGTCTACTTAGTGAATTCCAGGACAGCTGGGACTAAAGGGAGACTCTGTCTCAAAAGGACAAAAAAAAAAAAAATAAAATAAAATAAAAAAAAAATAAAAAAGAAAAAGGTAGTTTCTCTTTGAAAAAACATAGTTTTCCCCTTGTAAATAATACATAAATTATTATCCTCTAATCACTGACATACACAAGTGAAGATAAAAAGAAAATCTTGAGGGCAGGCAGGCTTCCTTTGTGCTTCTGCAAAGGGCCTCCTTTATGGGGCTTTTGAGGGCACTGGAGGAAATCCTGAAGTTTCCAACAGGTCATTGTTAAAGCAATGAAGAGAGAAAATAAATTATTAGTATTTTTTTCTACGATGGCATCTGTGTTTGACTAAGGATCAGCTAAAGTGAGCAGGAATTTAATTTTTTTCTTAACAGAAGATAGCTTCCTGATTACCTAGAGCTTGCTGTCTTAGAAAAAGTGCAATAGGGGGCCAGGCCTTATCTGTGGTGAAGAATGAATTCTGACTCCAAACAGAGAAATGAAATTCAAAGTTGTCTCCTAGATACTGATCTTAGTTGGCATCTGAGAAATTCGGTAAATGACACTGATCCCCATGAGCCGGAACATGCCCTCCTCTGCAGAACATCAAAGGATTATGGACTCGCAGACTAAGGGCGAAATACACAACTCCAAGGATCAGAGTTCTATTTTCATAAAAAGCCTCTAAGATTATGTGAAACGAGGGGCACAGAGAACCTGGGAAAAGCTCTCCCAGATTTGTCCTAATTTCATAGAAGTTAGTTCTTTACACTAAACAAATAGCCTATGGGGCTCTCTGGCTTCAGTTGCCCCTCAAAGAAAGCAATAAATAGATTTTCTTACTTTTTTTGTTTTGTTTTGTTCTTCGGCCTAAATAAATCTCTACTTGTTAAGCAGATTTCTGAGCACAGGAGAAAGATAAAAGCTTTCTTTACATGGGGAGCAGAAGCAAGTAAGGAGGAAGGACTAGCAAATGTCACCACTAATAACCTGCCTGGATTAAGTAAGCACAGGGGGCGAGCCAAAGGACCTGATAATTATTTTTTAAGTCAAAATTTAATGGTTGAAAAGGGAAAGAACACTGAATAGAAGGGACAGCAAATGCAGCTCCTAACTGGAAGTATTTAAGAAATATAATGATGGTGCTGCCAGAGCAAAGGCCCGCCCACCGCCAGAATGAAGGCGAATGACGGCGAATGACATCCCTTAGAAGACCTTTGATCAGGCACCACCCCCTGACAGAAGTCAGCTGGCGGGTAGAAAGAAGTGCTCCATCCTGTCATGGGTGGAGAGGTCCCTACCACTACTCAATTAGACAAAAGGTGACACCCTGGGGTTTATAATTCTAGAGGAGCCCCAATTAATTTATGCACCTGCCAGTGTGTGCCAAGCTGAGTTAGAGTTTCTTTTAATATTTTCATATACTTTCTCTCAAAAGTATTCATATTTATTAATGCTGGCTTGGTAATGTTATTCTCCTGCAGAGAAAAGGAAATGTGTTCATCTTAGCATTTTGGCCTACTTCCTCTACTTTCCTTCTTGTTTTAATTAACAATTGCTCAGTGCCCTGAGGGCTGTCATTAATTAAGAGATTAAAAAAAAATCCTTCAGGAATAGGTAGAACTGATATTTTCTTCCTTTAAAACCTGTATGGGGTTTGAAGCTTTATTTTGTAGTGGGGTTCTTTTTCGAATAATCCTTTCCTGATGGTTAAATTCCTTTCCAAAATGGAAGTTTTCAATGTAAGAAATAAAATCTTTTGATGTTTTATTAATTCCTGCTTTGCTTAGAGTTTGGTGAGTTTCCTTTAATAAGAAAGAATACAAACATTAGTAACTGTTGTAATTGGGAAAATGCACAGTTTAGTCATTTCTTCTTTCTCATTGTTTAAGAAGAATGCAAAGATGTATTTGGGAGTCTGAGGAAGTCACTGATGGAAGCAGATGGAGGTTATAGCTTGTCAGGAGGTGTGCCTTCTAGCAATTAGGCTGTGACTTATACTATCTAATTACTATCTTGACCACTGATAGAATTTTCTTCCTCCTTTAGTCTATGAAAAAAACAGATTAAATAAGAGACTATAAAGGGACCAAAATTATTCCAAAGGTGGATTAATGAAAAAAGAATAAAATGTTCTACAGTTTTATGGAAGGTTATAAACCCTCCGAAGTGAGCTATTTTCTGCCAATAAAATGCTACTGGAAGGGCAGACCAGAACGTTCTTTGATACAGGACAGCGGTGTTTCCTTCTATACCAAGATCACCAGGAGATGTTCACAAATATTTTGTCATGGCTTAAATCCCTTAAAAAAGTTTTTGTGTTGGTGTGTAGGTATGGATGCATGTGCCTGGTCATGTGTGTACAGGTGCACACGCTCATATGTGTAACCATATGCGCACGAGTATGGAGTTCAGAGGGCAACCTCAGCCTTGGCTCCTCCTCAGGAGCTGTCCACCTTGTTTTTGAGACAGCGTCCTTCATTGTCTTGGAGCTCACAGAGTAAGCCATGTCAGCCAACCAGTAAGCTCCAGGCATTCACCCCTCTCCTCCTCTCCAGCTCTGAGCCCATAAAGGCACACTCATGCTTACATGTTTGGATTTCAAGAACTTTACCACTTGGGCCATCTCCCCAGTCTTTACATTCCTTTACTGTAGTTTCTCAGTTTCATCACCCCTGGTACAATATGGGCCACAGAAATGAACAATGAAGAATAGTTTCTGTCTCGGTTAACCCACAAAAGCCAGTTTGCCCTTGTTCAAGGCCAGAAAGATCACTCAGTGGGCAAGGGTACTTGATCCAAGCCTGAAGACCTGAGTTTGATCTCTAGAACCCACATGGTGAAGAAGAGGTTTGACTCTTGCAGACTCCTCTGACTTCTACACATATGCTGTGACACAACACACACACACACACACACACACACACACACACACACACTGAATGTCCATAAACTTTCCCTTTCCCTTAGTCCAAGTCCTTAAATATTGGTATTTATTTGTTACTGAAGACCTTTACTTGGCTCTTCCAGAGGCACCAGATATTCAACTCATTCAAATCCCTGCTCAGCTTCCTAGTTGCATGAATAACCTCTGAGTAACCAACACTGCCAGTGCGGTGGAAGAGTGAGAAGGAATGGAAAGTGTTCATCTTGCATGACTTCTATTAAGCTACTCCCTTTTCTTGCCTTCCAGAACTTCTTTCTCTTCCTTTTGTGTTTTGGTTCTGAAAACAGATTTCTAAGATAATTTTTTTTCTCATTTTATAGCTGAGGAACCAGGTATAAAAGAGGTTACATATTTAGTAAGGGCCAAGCCTAGTGCTATGATTGGTGGTAGTAAGTTCACAGCACATTTCGGTTGTTAAAATCATGTAAAGCCCCAGTACCAATGTTTCATCAAGAAGTATACTATTTTAACTTGTTAGATTTTTTTTCTAGTTTTATCTCCAAAATAATTTTTTTTATTGCATTTCCCTCTGATTTTCACTGTGGTTTTTTTCTAGAAGAGACCATTAAGTCTTTTATTTCTTGCACGGATTCAAAGATTTAATTTGTGTTTAAATTAAGCAAGTTCTTCTACCCTTTAGCTTTTGTGCCATTAAACATTCTTTAATGGCAGTTGACATGAACTTGTATAGAAAAAAACCCAAAGGAAATCGCTTTAAAAACTATTAAAAGTAATACATTTTAGCAAGGTTGTAGAGTACAGGATCAATATAAGAACATGAATTATATTTCTATATGCTAGCAATAAACAATCAGTAAATGAAATTAGGAAAGCAATTTTATGTATAATAACATCGAAAGAATAAAATACCAGGAATGAACTTAGTCAAGGAAGGGCGCAACAAATAGTGAAAGCTACAAGATGCTGTTGAAAGAAATTAGACATCTAAATAAATGGGAAGACATTTTATGCTCATGGATTGAAAGACAGGAGACACATATATATATGTATATATATATTGAATTTCTCTTTTATGGATTTATTTATCAACATATGACAGTTTTTAATATCTGAAACTCATTCAAGACATTTACGATTACATATTTGTCAGAAGATCGAGTGATCAGTGATAAAAATGAGACATGAAATTATAGCACAGGGGTTGAGAAATGGTCTTATTAAAAGATATTGCAAAGGATTCTCTTTGCATCTGTGATGGCTTTGCTCATGACAGTTCAGCCCACTGAAATATAATTTCCAGTGTTCTTTTCTTGGATGATTATAAGTTTGGTCATGAGAAAATTTATGCAAGGTCTGACAGATATAGGCAAACAGCAAGCAGCGAAAGCACTTGCAAAATAGAGTAGGACCTTGTGGCCTGCAGCTCCAGCACACTGTGTTCCTCTGCAGACTCGCTATGTTGCTGTCAGGCAGTGGCTTCTCCAGCTCCTTCAGCTTTTCACAGTCCTGAGCCATTCCTCTACATACTACTTTGAGGTCAAGTTCTCCAGCTTTATCTCCAGGTCACACACGGTGTCAAGTTTAGGCGGGAAGATATTACTGGGGGAACTTTCCAGTTTGTTGGGAGTCTTGTTTATCTTTACACATTCCACTTTGCCTTTATCTCTACCCATCTCATATCCTGTCCAGCTTTCATCTCAAACATGAGCCTCTTCGCATTCCATGCATTCATAATACTTCCACCAGATATAGAGATAACAGCTTTCCATATGTCATTACCAGCTCAAACATTGTGCAAAATTTGCAGTAAATCTCTTATTATTTATTAGCTATAGAAGTTCTTGCTTGATAGAATCTCAACTATAGAGTAAATGCTTATATTTCTCCAAAATAACCATCTTTCCTTTGTATTTCCATAGATGAGAATTTCTGTCTCTATTTCTGAGGCCTAGGAACTGATCTTGTTTAGTCACTTCAAGGCCAATTGTGTGTGAGCTAAAAAGGTACTGTGTCTCTCCATCTTGCATCCATGTCTCTCCAGCTTGCATCTGTGTCTCTCCAGCTTGCATCTGTGTCTCTCCAGCTTGCATCCGTGTCTCTCCAGCTTGCATCCATGTCTCTCTGGCTTGCATCATGTCTCTCCAGCTTGCATCCATGTCTCCCTTTGGTTAGCTCATGCTCATTATGACTATTTTCTGCCAGGAACTGTACTCAGTAGCTTGCATTATCTCATTTGATATTTTCAGAAAGTATATGAAGTAGGTACTGTCATTATGCCCTTTAGAAATGAGACTAGAATATTTCAGATATGGTCAAGTTTTTGTATTCTCTTTTTGTTAGTAGACTATAGCATAGTGACAAGTATGGGAGACCACGGCATGCCAGCTTATAGAAAATCAACATATGTATAAACTCAGGACATACAAAATGATACAAAGAGCCAATGTCAGCAGCTAGTAAGATCAGCGGGTTTTGAAACACGAGTGTATCTAGAGTGTTAGAGTCTAAGTGTAGAATTTGAGTTGGTTATAATACCCTTCACCCCAACACCTTTCAGCAGCCTATCATTTGAGTAGCTTGTTATTTCCTATACAACCTGCAAGACTTTCAAGTGGGCTTGTGTTGAACACATTGATCCAATTATGGAGAACTGATATCTTAAAATATTGAATATTTCAGTCTCTTCACTTGTTATCTTTCTCCATTATGGAGCAATGTCTTCATTTCCAACCAAAAAAAAAAATATAGCTTTAAGTGTAAAGATTAAAAAAAAAGAAATTTTCATTACATTTTTCCTTCCATATCTTATTCCTGCTATTGGATTTACTTTTTTTAAGCTCAAAGAATTAGGTGACTTCAACGAAGTAACAAAACATATGAAGACAGAGAAGGACTAGAAGAGTGATTTATAATAACAAAATCTTCAAGTGGAGCATTCCTTTTGAAATTCTGTAATGGTACCATGAACATTTTGACCAAAATACAGATAAATAAATGTAGCTCACTGTATGCTGAGCAGGTGCAATGACATATGGCACTCTAAATTCAGGCTATCTTGAATGACTTCATAGGGGGTAATGGGATTCTGGTGCTGGATGAGGACCAAAGAGAAAGTTGGTTTTGTAGGTCATTCCATTAAGACTGACAGCCCAATGAATGCCCTAAATGGAATTGTGCATCAAGGCCATCACAAGTTTCAAGATCCATAGAACATAGTTATTTATCCTCTCAGAAGGTCTATGGGGCATTTATGAGGGGATGACCTAAGACTTAATTTAAATTTCTACGTAGGCGACTGCGGGCAACAAAAAGTGTACAGGAGCCCTTCCGGTGACAAGAAAGGAAGAGGTGATATTTCTCATGAGCCTTAACATTTTCTTCATTCAACTAGTTTTCAGCACAACGGTGGGTAGCTAAAAGAAAGTGCTCTTTAAAAATAATTTATAGGGGGCTGGAGAGATAGCCTAGCAGTGAAGAGCACTGACTGCTCTTGCAGAAGACCTGGGTTCGATCCCCAGCACCCACATGGCGGCTAAGAACAGTCTGTAACTCCAGTTCCAGGAGAACTCCAGTTCCAGGGGAATCCGAGACCCTCTTCTGACCTCCGTGGCATTGCACGACAAAAATAAAAAATAATTAAAAAAATAATTTATAGGATGGGCGTGGTGGTGCACGCCTTTAATCCCAGCACTTGAGAGGCAGAGGCAGACTCATCTCTCTGAGTTCAAGGCAGCCTGGTCTACATAGTGAGTTCCAGGCCATCTGGGGCTACAGGGAGACCCTGTCTTAAACAGACAAAAAATATTGTATTGTTTTAATTTTAATTTATGTGTATGAGTGT
This sequence comes from Rhizomys pruinosus, assembly GCA_009823505.1. Lineage (NCBI taxonomy): Eukaryota > Metazoa > Chordata > Mammalia > Rodentia > Spalacidae > Rhizomys > Rhizomys pruinosus. Next base: position 1,650,141 of record VZQC01002068.1, on the reverse strand, counting down.
ATTGTCTGCATGTATGTAAGTTCAACTGTACCCTGCAATGCCCATGGAGGTCAGGAAAAAGGGCATCAGATCCTTTGGAATTGGAATTATACACGGTTGTTAGCTGCCATGTGGGTGCTGGGAATAGAACCCAGGTCGTCTGCAAGAGCAGCTGGTTCTCTTAACCACTGAGCCATTTCTCCAGCCCCATAATAACTTCTTAGTAACTGAAGTCATCATGCTGCATATGCAGGCTCCAGAATGCATGCATTTTATAGTTGAATATTCATCATCTTTGCAGACATCTCATTTCTCTCTCACCTTATCTCTGGTAACCACCACTCTACTCTTCATAAATCAGATTACTCAGTGCTTGTCTTTCTGTGCTTGGTTTGTGTCACCTAGTATAATATCTTCCAAGTCCAGTATGGTGTTGTGACTATTTCCTTCAATTTAAAGGCCCAACAATACACTTCTCTCTCTGTCATACATTTATTTGTTCTTTTGGTTTCCAGTAGGATTTCACATTTTGGTGATTGCAAATAATGCACAGTGGATGTGGACTATCTCTTGTAGACAGTGACTTCTTTACCTTTGGGGATCACATCATAGCGGGATTGCTGCTCCTATGGCAGTTCTACTGTTTATGTCCTGTGGGACTTTGATAAAGTTTGCCATGATGGATGCATTGATTTATTGCTGCACCAACAAAAGTGAAAAGATTTCTTTGCTTGTTCTATCTTGTCTCTCTTTTACTAGCCATCCTAATAGGTAGGAAATGATGCTTCACTGAGGTTTTAATTTGTATTTCCATGAGGAGTTGTAGAAAGATCCAGTTTGAATTGGAGGCTAGTTCTCAGCTAGCACCCCTCAGGGCACCTCATGGGTGAGAGTCAGGGGATTTCTCTGACCCCACCCCAAGGAGGAACAAACAACATGGCCTAGGTGTGTGATGCTGGGTGGGGCAACGGTGTGCAGTGGCACAGAATTGGGGGGGGAGGCTGTGATTGGCTGTGGGAACTGACATCATTTGGTTTATAAAAGCAGGCTGTAGCAAGTAATAAATCGAATTCCCCGTTAACATCATTACAGAATTCCCAGCCGTCATTTTAAAAATTTTTTCAGGCATACAGGCCAAAGCAGGCCTGCATTTCATTCGGGTGGCCAGTGGATTGGAAAGAGGTCCCAGTGTGGACAATCAATCTGGATAGCTGATGTTGTAAGTGGACATAGGCTGAAGATAGGCCGACAGCCATCAGTCTGAAATTCCTGTCCAGGGTTCAGCAGTCTCTGGGCAGGTGGGAAGTCACCACCAAGAATGGAAAATGTGTCTTCTTGTCCCAGGCTAAGGGCCTGAGGTGGAAGTACCTCTCAGGCCAGGCTACAGAAGTAGCCAGCTGGTCTTTGCTCCTTACAGCGCCTGCAGGCAGGTGTTGTGTTCCCCTTCCCTTAGCAGGCCTGCATGGTACCTGTTCAGTACAAAGAAAGCTTCCTACAAGGAGTCATGTTGAATACCTTTTCAAATTGAAATGCTGAAACTCTTAGAAGAAAACATAGGCAGTATCCTATAAGATACAGGTATAGAAAAAGACTTAAATCAACTTCATTCACTCAGGAATTGAGGCCAACGGTTAACAAATGGGACATTATTAAACTAAAAAGCTTCTGAACAGGAAGGAAAAGAAACAATCAATTGATTGAAGAGGGATGCCACAGAGTGGAAGAGAATCTTTGCCAGCTACACAGTTTATAGAGGATTAACTTCCAGAATAAACAGACTCAGAAAACAAAGACTCAATAAATTATATGATGCAATTTAAAAATGGGCTCCAGATCTGAACAAAGATTTCTAAAAAAAAAAAAAAAAGCTAGGAAATACCTTTAAAGGTGCTCAACATCCTTAGGGAAACACAAATTTAAACCACATCTTACCCCAGTCAGAATGGCTCAGATTAAGAAAACAAACACTGGCAAGGCTGTGGGGAAAGGGGCACAGCTTCCACTGCTGCTGGGAATGCAGACTGGTACACCCACTATGGAAATCAGCGTGCAGTGTTCTAGAGCACTAAAAATACATCTACCATGTGATACAATTATACCACTCCTTGGGATATACACAAAGGACTGGATATCCTACTACAGAGATACTTAGTCACTTTTATTGCTGTTCTTTTCCCAATAGTTAGTAGGACATGGAAAAATAACCTGAATGTCCCTCAACCAGTGACTGGATAAGGAAAATGTGGTAGGTTTACACAATGGAGTTCTATTTAGTGGTAAAGAAAAATGACATCAGGAAATTTTCATGCAAATGGATGGAGCTAGAAAGTATTAGACTAAGTGAGGTAACCCAGACTCAGATAAACAAGTGATGCATTTCTCTCATTTTGGATCCTAGCTCCAAATCCTTAGACATAGTTTATATCCTGATGTAACTGCAGAAGCCAGGAAAATAGAAAGACACCATGGGAGTGGAGGGAAAGAAGGAGCTCAGAAGAGAGGGAGAGTAGGAGATAGGTGTTATTAAGGGGGAGATGAGGGAAAGAGGTGTACTTTAGCTAGGGAAGGAGAAGGGAGGACTATATAGGGGGAGAGATGGAGGGAAAAAGGAGACAAATAATGCTCAAGTGGCATGAAAAGCCAAAGGGAAATGCTGTATTTAATAAGCTTACTAAAAAAATACATGTATAATCTAAATGTGAATGTGTGTGTGTATAGCAGAAGACTACATAATGAAAATTAGAGTTCTAGACAGGGAAAACTACCTTTGATTTGTTGGTCAGGGTCTAAGAGGCCCCTAATATAATACAGACTATTGCCACAGTCCTTGATTGCTTCTCAGAAGTTGAAGGTAGGATCCAATTACTGAAGATAAAATGGTCTTTGGACACAGCATTTGGAAGAATTGAGTTGGAAGTGGCTTGGAAGCTTCCTCCTCAAAGATAAGCTCTCATTGGAATCATAAGATAATATGCAATCTGCCAAGAGAGAGAATCAATCAGTGATCCTGCCCAGCTATACATCCTATGAAACTCTACAGTGATCCGTCAGCAAATGATCTCTGTTGGAGCAGGAGTGGCACTTTTATCTTGGGGGGAATCAACAGCTGTCTAATTGGATTTAAGGCCTGCCCCACAGGGGAGACTCATGCATGGTACTGTAACACATAGCCGAGCACACATGGTTGGAGAGGTCATAAGTCCTCCAGAAGAACCTACTTCTCTCACTTTCCTAGACAACCTTTTTATATACTTACTGGTCATCTGCCTATGACTAGAGAATTTTCTACTTAGGCCTTTTAACAATTTTAAATTGGGTTATTTGGGTATCATTTTGTTGCTGAGTTGTATGAATTCCTTAAACATACTGCTTATTTTCTCTAATTATGCTGGCTACCTTTTCATCTTGTTGAGTGTTTTCTTTGTTCTGTAGAAAATTTTAATTGAAGTTCTACTTCATGATTTTGGATTTGGTTATTTTTTGGTTTTAAAGCTAAAATAAACCATTGCCAAGAGCAATGTCAAAGAGCTTTTCCATTATGTTTTCTTCTAGGAGTTTTACAGGTTTACGTTTTAAATTTCAATTTAATTTTTATTTATGCTATGAAATAAAGAACTCACCCTTTTGGGAGTATATATATAGTTATCCTAACTCCATTTATTAAAGAGTTGATCCTACCCTATTATGCATTGTTGTTCCTATGTGGAAGATCAGTCACCATACATGTGAAGTTTATTTCTGAGCTCTCTATTCTTTTCTACCAGTTTATTGTTTACTTTTGTTCCATTACCATACCACAGTGATGATAATAGCTTTGTAATATAATTCAAAATATGAAAGCATGGAATCTCTAGGATTACTATTTTTTGTTAAAATTACTTTAGGTAATTTAGACCTTCTAGGTTCCATATAAATTTTATGATTTTTTTTCTATTTCTGTGAAAAATTGGATTGGAATTTTGATAAAGGTCATAATGAATCTGTGTATAACTTTGCATAGTATAGATATACTTTCAGCACTAATTTTTATAGACCATGAATACAGGGCATCTTTCTACTTGTGTCTTATTTACTTTCTTTCATCAGAATTTTGTAGCTTTCAGTGTACAAATCTTTTTTGTTCTCCCTTAAGTTTAATTAATTAATTAATTAATTAATTAATTAATTAATTATTTGGTCTACCTGTAGACACAGCTTGCCCGGAACTGTGTAGACCAGATTGCCCTTGACTTCACTGAGATCTCTCTGCCTCTGCCTCCGGAGTGGTAGAATTAAAGGTGTGTACTACTATGCCCACACCTTTTTACTGTTAAACATTTTGTTTTCTTTTTGATTCTATTATTTGTGGTACCATTTTATTAATTCTTTTGGGGGTAAGTCATTGTTAGTTTAAAGATACAAGTGATTTTTGTAAGATTTTTTTGGATCTGCACCTTTACTGAATTCCCTTATTATTTCTCACAATTATTTAGTGGAATATTTAGAGTTTTCTTGTTTTAGATCATGCCTTTTCAAACAGAGACAATTTTTCTTCTTTTCCAATGTATATATCTTTTATTTCTTATTTTTGCCTAAAATTGCATTGTTCTTAGTCACTTATATTCCACTGATATAAATCAGTGGAATATAAGTGAAAATCCAGAAAGACGCTAATGTATTTATGATCAATTGATTTTAACAGAGAGCTATAATCACTAAAAATCTGAAGCACACATCAAGAGATGAATAGATAACCAAGATGATATTTAGTGGAATATTACTTGGCAATAAAAAGGAATGAAGTGTTATCTGTGCCATAACATGTATTAACCTGGAAAACATGCTAAATGAAAGAAGCCTGCCAAAACTCGTGTGGAGCATGATCCCACTTACAAGACACCTGTAGCACGAGCAGGTGTACAGGGAAGAGGAGACCACTGGCTTCCTAGGATTTGCAGTGTTCGGCAGGGAATGAGCAGTGTTTTTGTTTTTACTTTTTGGTATTTTTAAGTTGTTCTAAAATTAGATTATAGTGGTGGTTGCACAACTGTCAAATATACTAAAAGCATCAATTTATAGATTTTAAACAAGTGAACTGAATCTCTCAATAAATATCTCTCAATAAAATAATAAAGCATTCCTTATACAACAAGCTCCAGTCTTACAGGCATGTCTGGTCAGGACACTGCTATTTCAGATTATATATTGTGTATAAGGAAAGAGAGTCTTCTAGGCCTTGCTCATATGAACTTAGAGCAAAGATGTTGGGATGCCAAGACCCACGCAAACTCAAGCAGGCAAAATCCCAGCACAGGACTAGGGAAATGGGCAGCAAGCCCCAGCCTCAGCTGAAGAACCTCAGCCAATCACTGCTGGGTGGGGGAGAGTTGAACTTTAAGGGAGTGATGCTAGACAGGCTGACTAGACTCCACTGGATGAACTGAGAGACATCTGGGTACACAAAGTTGACTCAATAGGCCTTAATATGTATGAGAGAACTCATGAAATCCTGTGGGAGTCTATGGGAGTGCAGAAGGCGGAGCAGAGGGGGTATAAGGATGATTAGGATGTTTCGTATAAATTGCACAAAAATTCAATAAAAATATACATTGAAAAAATAGAAAAAGGATAATGTATTGTGAAATCCTAGAGTAAGTTGCTGCCTGTTTATATTTAAAGTCTATAACTGCAAAGAAGGTATGGCTACTCCCAAATGGAAAGTACACAGCACACTGAATTCCCTCCTTATGCCACTAAAGATCTGTATTAACTTTCTCTATATTATCTTCATGACCTATGATACAATATTGTTTTCTTCCAACCACACACTTCCTAGGTACTTTAGAACTCTCTTCCTTTTCTTCTTCTCTGACTTTATCTCTCCTTCTTCTCTCTTCCAAGGGATCATCCATGTCTCAAGTCTCAAGATCTTGTCTTTACAAAACATTACTCTTGCTTATTAGTATGATGATATCATCTTTCCTCTATTTATTAAGAACATACTGATTATTAACTATATACCAGACTGTGATTACCATTGAGGATCCAATGATCAATGACCCAGCATTTGTCTCAAAGAAGCTTTCAATCCATGGGAAGTGAGAGACAACTGGACTTGCATGCAACTAGCTCTCTGACAACATAAAACAATGCAACCTGTGTAGGAGGTGGATGCAATTAATTTCAATCAAAAGAGAACGGGAGGGTTTCCAAGTTCACACAGATCTTGACAAATCTGCCAAATTGTCAATAGTCTTCCAAGATATCATGACTCAAAATCCAAAGTTAAAGGGCAAAAGCATAGGCCCTGACAGCTAACGAACTCCGTTTCATAGTGGAGACCACTGGCTGATTTTACATTTGTGTGCAATCCATTCAAGTTAATTGGAATTCTTTTTTTATATTTTTATTTATTTTATTTATTTATTTTTTATGTATATGAATGTACCATCTGCATGTAGGTTTGTGCACCCATGTCGTACAATGCTGTGGAGGTCAGAAGAGGGTGTCAGATTCCCCTGGAACTGAAGTTCTCCTGGAATTGGTGCTAGGGATGGTTCTCAGCCACCATGTGGGTGCTGAGGATCGAACCCAGGTCCTCTGCAAGAGCAGTCGGTGCTCTTAACCACTAGGCCATTTCTCCAGCCCCTAATTGGAATTCTAATACAAGGAATTCTAATACAAAGATCATGAGAACACTAAAAAGTGAAAGAAACCTTTCAAAGAGTGAGCTGTTTTCTTTTGTTTTTGAGACATAGTAGGCTGGGCTTGAAACTTGTTTTTTGGCCCAAACTAGCAGCAAAATTGTAATCCTGCCTCGGCCTCTTAAGTGCTGAGATTACGTGAGTGTTCAACTACGTCAGTCTTAGGATCAAAAATTATTTCAGAATACCACAAAATAAAACTCTACCTGCATATGTGGTATGTATGTATGTATGTGTGCATACGTGTATATGTGCATACATGTTCGTGTTTGTGTGTATGTGTGTGTACAGCCATGTGTACATGTATGGAAGCCAAAGGTTGATGTTGAGTGTCTTCTTTAATCAATCTCCACTTTATTTTTGAGACGGGTCTCTCACTGAACATAAGCCTGCCATCCTGAGAACATTGTCTGCCCAGGAAGCCCTGGGAATCTGCTTGTCTCTTTCACCCAGCACTAGAGCTACAGATATGTACCACTGTGCCTGACTGTTACATGGGTGCTGAGGATTGAACTCAGGTCTTTGTGCTTCAGCAGTAAGCACTTTAGCCACTGAGCCAACTCCTCAGCCCAGAAATTTTTTTATAGCAAAGAAACAAATAAAACATACCAAACTAACATAAAAATAAACACCATCAAACCCTCCAAAATAAGCCAAATGAAATACAAACCGAACCAAGTGGCATTTCCTACCTCCACCTACAGAAAGAGAGATGGAAACTCCCTAAGGCTTGATCTCTGCATCCATCTATGGTTGTGAGATTCTTGTTTCCTCTGATAGAATCCCTGTAAAATATTCAGAACAGAGTAGCAAACTGTGCTGTGAGCCATGGAGCTGAAGGAACTTTGATCTGCTCTCCAGCTGATGGAGTCACTGTCAGTGTCTGTCACTTGAGATTCAGTCCGATGTTATAGCAACCCATCTCTCCCACCTCATGGGGGTACTGTGCCAATTACTGACCTTTTAGTGAATACGGTAGCCCCAAGGCTCATCCTGAACCAACAGGCAAAGTGAGGTGAGATTGGAATGCACAACGTTTATTCTCCAGGATCTGAGGCCATAACCCCGTTCTTGTGTGGAAACTGACAACACATACCCAGATTCCCATCTCCACAAGACTTGACTCCAATTAACCATCACACCCTTCACCTTTGGCAGGTTTCCCTCAGTCAGCACCAGGGCTTTGAGTTGATTTCTTTGGCACCAGCAGCCAGTTCCACTGCAGTCACCTCCGAACAAGGTGCCTGTCATCCCTTTCATTCTCCAGCAGACTCTGGTGTCTGTTGCTTCTTGCAGAGCCTTGTTCGGCCCAGAATGGCATCTCTGAGGAATCCCGCTTTCCAATTTTCTGTTATGCCTTTGGTTCATGTTTGTTTAATGAGTGCGTAAACCTATTCTATCATCTTTTAGAATTTATGTGAAGGAAACAGAATACTTGTTCTCTAGGGTATTTTATTAGACAATTATTTGTAACATGTTATTGTTCTTGAGACCCAAATAAAATGGGGAGAATTTTAACTTTAAAAATTTTAAACATCAGAGAAAATGAAATTTGCTACCCTGTTTTAATATCTTTCAAGTGATAGGCAATAAGAAAGCTGCCCAATCAGAATCAATCTAAAAAAAAATTCTTCCCTGAGAGTGATTGAAGGTGAACATAAAAAGTTGTCAGTCTGACAGATGGATGACTGCTATTTCAGATTTGCAACCAGAAAACAAGGCCAGGCTGTGGATCCTGGTGTGAAATTGCAAGTCTTCTATCTATTTCAAGAGATCTCATCGGAACAACTTATTTTATTTCCCAGTCATCCTCTACTTCTCCCACATCCATGGTAACTGCTGCACCTGATGGGAGCTGGCCAAGGGCATAGTTGGAGTAATATTTTTCCAACTTCCCTTTCCTAAACATTTAAAAAAATGTAGGACCATTTTTCAAAGGCCTTAGAAATATAGGTTACTTTATGATGAAGAGGTAATCCTCAGATTGCAGTGTATGAAAGAATGGCAAAATATTGAATATTTTTAACATGGCCTGGCATCATCTCTTAAGATCATCTTTCCTCTTGTGTTTTTGCTTCCTACATCTCCACATTATTGTTAGTTATTGGTGCTTTGACTCTGCCCGCTGGCCTCAGGCATTCTTTCATTTTCTAACTGTTTCCATGAACCATATCCCATTAAAATTTATCTTTTATATTTCCTGACATCAATAAAAAGAGAGATTCCAAGTCCATGTGCATCCTGGGTCTAATATTTGAGAACTTGCTTTATGTATACCTATTCCAGAGTCATTTTCATTTACACAGATAGTTGAAGAAACATACCATCTTAATATAATACAGTGCATGTAAAAGTAGAAATGTAGATACTGCATCAGTGTTATGTGGCTCCATCTTAAGCCATACTACAGAGAACACTATTAACCCTACCCACGATGGACTTTTGCTTTGATCTTCAAAAGTAAAAGCTGATGCTGTACTTCATTGAATCATTAATTATTCAATATCATTGTTTGATTTTTTTGTTGGATATCTTTTACTATTCATGTCAATATTCAGATAATTAAAAAATTAAATATTTTTAGTATTTATAGTGTAGATTTCTCATATTAAACATTTCCAGTGTTTCTTCACAAAGCAATATATACATTTAACAGAAAATTCACCCATTCTGGTAATAAAATGGCCCTAAACTTTCAAAAAGCAATATTGTCTTCATTCATTCTTTAAAATGGATTTGTTTAGAAGCTAGAAACTGTGATACAAGATCTTAACATCAAAGGGCAATATAGAGAGAATACAGCTTTAGTCCCTAATGCTCACTGATTAATACTGGAGAAAGCCACTTTCCTTCCTTTGGGTTTTTAGACTTTGAAGCTTCATTCTGTGATTTTTGAAGCACTTCAAGTCATTTTTCCATCTAGGAATAATATGAAAATAAGACTTCTATAGAAAGAACTACATATAAAAATACAGTGTTGATTGTGATATCATACTAAACAGAGCCAGTTCCGTTCCAATTTTTGAGTCTGTCTTTGATCTCTTCAACTTCTACGGCCTTGAAGAAGTTACTAAACCTCTCTCAGATTCAGTTCTTTGCCTATTAAGTAGGAGAAAATAGCTTACTTTATGGAACTATTGCCAATTTTAATCTATGTAAAGGACTTAGGGTCCAGCATCAGTTCTTCAGTATACAACTGGCTGAAGAATGAATCAAACTTGAAAACGCACTATTTAGTGCAAACATAATAACAGGATGTTTTCAAAATATGATTTTTGGGAAGAAACAGAGAGATGAAGGAGAGTTGTTTTGTTGAACAAGTTGGGGAATCTGCCTGCTAGGTAGCCCCCTTTAGACCGACAGTGCTTACAGCATGTTGAAGTTCACAGGGGTCCTACAATGGAGCAACATGCTGACATGATGTAGCTCAGCATTTCTCAATCCTCTCTCACTGGTTTAGTTTCCCATGCTTATTAAAATGAGTGTTTTACTTCACTTAATTTTTTTCATTTCCTGACTCGTAGTCTACTTTTCCATTCAAATCTTATTAATTTCTCTAAGAATCAGTGTTCCTGGACACATTTCAGGAAGTGATCTTCTGGTTTGGTATTTCTTCCCCTTCTTTAAATATCATTCTCCCTTTAGGAATTATTTCCTTACTTAGAGGTTTTTAGGTGGACATTAGCATTGCTGAAATATACAAATTCATATAAAAATAGCCATACAAGTTAGCTAAACTTGGTGATATGTTTTGCTCATGTTGACAAGGTCTAAAACACAGCTCAATCAATCAATCAATCAATCAAAATTCACTGTACAATGAAAACCAACTAATTATACTTATAGTCAAAGTGCCAAGACTCTTCCACAGGACCAGTCTCCGTACTCACACAGCATAAATGCAACTTCAGAAAGTTTTTTATTCATAGAGATGAAGGGAGTGGCTGGTATCCTTTAATTATTTCATTAAATAATTTAGTTGAGAGCTCTGGATGGCAGTTTGGAAACTGCAGGAGCCAGTGAATTGATATACCAGAGGTCATCTTTCTTGGCTCTGAATACTGGGTGTAGAAATTTGTCTAAGATATGCCCTGTTTGGGATACCTACTGCTGACACCAAATATCCATTATTAAGACTGAAATCTAGCCAGTACTCAGACAACCTCAGGTTCTTTCCCTTTTAGACAATCCAGAACTTCCATGTAACTTGGCAGTTTCCTTCTTGTCCTCTTTCCTAGATATACATAGAATTTTGGTCCCAGTGATGCTAATTATTACCAGAAACTTGGACAGCAGAGGCAGAAAATAAAAAATAAATTAGGTGAGAAAGAAAACATTGTTAAAAAAACATGTGAAATGAAAACATAACACCCAAATACAACTCAGTAAGGGCAACAAAGCTAACTCTGGAGTTAAAAAGGGGCTGAGTACTTTCCACCAACATTATTGTTCATAGAAATTAATGTGCATAATAATGTGAAAAGGTTGACTAAAAAATGAAAAGAAAAGAACATCCAAATTCTGTCAAATATAAGCAATGTACTCTGGGACAAAAATGCTGTGCTTCAACTTAGTGAAATAACTGGGTCGAAGTTCCTGACTTCAAAAAAATTCTGACTAAACCACAAGCATTCTTTTTTTGTAGATGTTTATATTTTATAGGCATTTGGGGTCTGCTTTCTCAGCCAATTGTTTCTGTGGCTAACATTTCCACACTAACATGTATATCAAAGCAGAAGCACCATATATTTTTTCATTTTTCTAGCAAAAAATGCATACAAATAAAATCTAGTTTTTGAGGCAAAATACTGCATCATAGTTGCAAACAACAAAACTCTGCAAAGGTCTTTTGTAAAACAGATTGTGAGTTGCCAGCTGTTTTTCTGATCCACAGAGCAAATCCCGCACTGCCCAGGAGGCCAGTGCTCACGCTGATGTGAATCCACCAGCTCTCTGGGTGGATCAGATGGCGTCTCGGCTCTGGAATCAGTATGACTATCACATCCTCATCTGTCACCTCCTGGGACAAGAGCTGCAGGAAATATGAAGGGAAATTGCTCCCGTTAGGGGACAGCTACATTTATTTCTGAGTTTTTTTTTTTAGAGCTACCACCTATACTGGGAATGTTAAGGTGACACCTAACTAGAAAACAAACCATCCTTTTCTACACAAATATTAATAAACTCAACAGGATAATACATGGTTTCTGCTTCTCAACCCTATTTATTGCTTGCCCTGAGGCTGAGCTAACCAAGTTGTTTTAAGGAAGTGATTCGTCCTCTCAAAAACTCTCACCCCAGAGATACCTTAGAGTGACCCCCACTGTTGCCTTCTGCCAGTTCCTGCCCTATGAGTTTGTAAAGATCTTCTTCAATAGGATGAAATCAGATTCATGGACTTTTCCATGTTTTTTTTTTTTTTTTAAATCTATTCTCCAATTACTTTAAATTGAAAGACTGCAACCATTTTGGGGAAAGCAATTTCAATTTTGAACTCATTTTCTAAGGCCCAAATAAAATGCTTTCACTTAATAGAAAGCTATGTCCTCCTCCTTCAGAGAGGTCATTAGCCCTTTGCCCTTTCATTTTTTTTTTTCACATGAACAGCAGGACACTGACTGCCAGTAAGTGTTTGTGAAGCTCATTGATGCAAAACAGCCTCACTGAAACTGGGGCTCACAGTAAAAGCACAGCCTCCAACCTCAAGTTATGTAGCTACTATATCCATCCAACCATCCATCCATCCATCCATCCATCCATCATCCATCCATCCATTTGGTCACCCAACCACCCATCCACCCACCCACCCATCGATTCATCCATTCACCAACCCACCCACATATTTATTGTAGATCCGTCTTTTTATAGCCAGCAATAAATGGACAAGTCTCCTGCTATTCTGGTATTTAGCATGTGGAGATGAGGTAGGACAATTTGTGTGCTGTATTATTTTAAAAACATGTGCTTCATGATCACTGGTGTTATTTTTAAAAGGTCTAATAATCTTGAACTTTTCTTAGTATATTTTGTGCACAGGAAGTACTCAGGGACAGTATCTTCAGTTTAAAATATATTTCCAAAGCAAAGCTTTTGTATCATAATACTAAATGTAGGGCTGGAAGCGTAAAAAAGATGCTTGCCTGATAAATTGCTAACCAAGGATTTCATTCAGTAAAAAAATAAAATAAATTCTCTAGGTCTTAGACCATAAAGAAAGATAGCACTAAATGTAAAACTTGTTTAGTAAAATATAAATTCAACAGACACAGTAGCATGGGCCACTTGGCAATAACAGGTCATCAGAAGCTTTTAAGATTCTCAGAACAGATGACATTCCCTTAGGTCCCTTTCAATCCCAGCTCGGCCCTAATCATCCCTTTTCTTTGACTATTTTTTTAAGTTAGTAGGTTGCAGTCTAATATATCTTGACATCATTACCTAAAATATCAGCTCAGCTCAATTGTTATGCAAGCACTGTGGCTTTGTAAATGACTGCTGGGTGCAGGGATGCTACTGAGCAAGGAAGAAAATGCAAGCCACGTCCACTCCCTGCTGCCTGTGGCTTAATCTGAAATAACATCTGTGAAGGAACATGTGACACTCTGATCCAACAATGCATTTGATGGGCAAAAGTGTCCATAATGAAATTTCTACTACAAGGGAATCAGGATGTAGAAGCTCCTCCTGCTGCTTGGGTATACCCTCTCCACCCACCTCTGCTGTCTACACCCTCCCTACCCATCTCTGCTGTCTACACCCTCCCTACCCATCTCTGCTGTCCACATGCTCCACACCTGTCCTCTTCCAACTCCCTCAGAAATCAGAGATGGGAAATCAGCATTTCACACTGTTTTCCCATATCAGAATTCCAAGCCACAGGCTATTTTGTTCCTACATGTGCAAAATTACTTAAACCCATTTATGGCCTCAAGAAAACCTACAAAACATTTACCTTTATGTAACCTCTACTCAGAAAAACATTTTTCAAAAAGGTGCATCTTGTAATCAGTGTCCATGAATAATGATACACATGAGATCTAATCTTTTGTTTTTTTCTTCCTTAATAAATTAGCACTGACATCAAAAACTGTATTTAAAAGAGATTGTAAAAGATCACAGAAGTTGCTCATGCTGAGAGACAGAATGCGCATGAAAGAAATTCAGAGGGGCAGACTCCAGGAAACATCTCCTGATATACAAACCCAGAGCATGCCTGTGTCTGCTTTTAAGTATGTTCTTAGCATAAAAACACAGTGGAAAAAAATCACTACATGTCTGTGTACATAAGTGTGTATAACTCCCTGCATATAAAGTATGTGCGTATGCATGACTGGACTGTAAACATACAGGTATCTATAATCATTTGAATGCAAAGATTTAGGAGAATTCCAGGGAAGTCTCATGTTTTCTCCACTCCTCAGTGGGTGCTGTCAAGATGCCTTCAGGCTTGATAATGTGTCTATTATCAGCAACTACTCCCTGTATATTAAGAAGGTCCTGGCTGCCTGACTGCAGAACGAGGCTTGCATTAGTGACAGCATTATGTAATCTTCTGTTTTAATACTTACCACAGCATAAGGTTTCAAAGTATCTGGTGCAAAGTGGGCACTCAGTACAAATGATGATCATTTTGGAAGGGAAAAAAGGATGGCAAATGGAGCCTAATGCACAGTGCTTTATGTAGCAGCCATCACAGGAACTACACCTGAAACACATAGGAGCATTGTCTCATTCTGTAGCATCCCAAGAGGGTGTGGCACTAGTCACCAGCTTTCTAGAAGGGTATTTTTGTGGCTCCTTGAGATGCAATATGGTCAGACTTTGTTTCAGAAGACTGAATAAAAGAAACCAATAAGTGTGTGATGGCTATCATGGTGATATGCATGTATCTTAATTATAGTTGGCAACAGGGAGAGCGTAGTGAGGGAGGTCTTACAGCTAGCAAGTCCAATCCCTTTGGTACATAATCTATGGGCCAGAATCAGGATCGTGGGGATCACAGATCATGTATCCAGGGGAAAATAAAAACAGGTCCAATCAATGTCAATCAGTCTCAGTCAATGAAACAGCTGGTCACTCTAATGAGTTTGTCCATGGCTACGGCTCTCCTTCAGCTTTACACCTGTCTAGCTCCAGCAGCCTCTTTTACTCCCGATCCACAGCATCTGTGCAGTGGCCTGCCTCTGAAGGAGCCGAGGGTCTATTCAGCAGCATCCTGGCTCCTCACCTCGGATCTGATTTCTTCTTAATCTACTCCATTTTTTCCTCTCCAGGTCCTCTGAGCGATGCTTGGATTAGCTTCATGCTTCTATGTTGTCTTTATAATTTTATTCATGTGCTTAAATCTAGACATGAGTTCCTACCTGATACCCAGGTCCTCTGGGGGGGGGGCAAAGTCTCATTAGTAGTGAGGTGCCATCAGGAAACAGAAAGCATACTCAAAGTGAGTAATGGAAGTTCATCATCCAGGCCCTGTACAAAGGGATGGTAAAGGAATTGAGAAAAGATCAGAAACTTGGGACAGAGCAAACCACCTGGGACTTCAAACAGGTGCTTCAGAACCCTTCCATAAGGCCACCTGGTCTGGACTCCTGTTCCCTGCTGAGAAGAAGAGTTCCAACAAACCACAGTGTACTGCAAAATCCTGGGCTCTGGGCCAGGAAGGTCTGATTCCAAGTTCATCAGATACTTTGAACTGCCTGACCCTGGCTAGTCAACTCTCTAAATCTCATCTGTAAAGCAGGGCTAATAAAACTCCTATTCCAAATTGGATAGAGGTGTTGTGAGAGTCAGATGAGGAAATCTGGGTGAAAGCAATTTTAAAACGTTACCATATTGTACAGAACTAGGCTGGCAATGTACAAGTTTTGAAGATGCTATTACAATAGAATCTGGAACAGACAGAAGAGGTTCTTTCTTTGTTGTTATAAAGAGAAGTTATAGATTTCTTTTCATTACCATTCTAGCATTTCTATTTACATAAACCCTGGTAGGTAATACAGTATATTTTCCAAAATTCATTAGTTGACTATTGCTAAAATTTCCTGTTGACACAGCTGTACTAAATAGCATAATTGGAATGCCCTTGAAACAAGTATTTCAAGGAAACATGTAAATTCATCAGGATACCTTAAAATTATCAATTCTAAGCTCAAAGATGCTATGCAACTTTTCCAAAGTCCAATGTTCCACGCTGTAAGTGGAAGCCACTGACAGAGAATTCAATGTTCTATTACACTGTACTGATCGTCTCTCCCAAGGAATGATTTCTTAATTTCTCTGTGATTCAACTCCTGTATCTACTACTGGGGGCCAGTGGTGGTAGTGATGATATTGCTCCTTTAAGCTAGAAGTCACCTAGAAGGTGACAGTTGATTTGAGAGATTTGGTTTACAACAAAGACAGGAGAACAAGGATTTTATCACAAGACACTTTCCTTTGCATTCTGTATGTATTCAGAGATGACAGGAGCATCAAGGCTTTCAATCTACAATATTTCTGAAATGGATGAACATGATTATGAAAATTTCTTTTACAGAAAGCCAAGAATCCTCAAACTGTTCCATTGCAGCACTGCAAAGTGCACTTGCCAGTGCCAGTATCTCTGCACCCCAGCAACTGAGTGAGAAGACTCGGTTGATCATTCTGTCCATCACCTGCCAATCCACAACTTACATTCTTATCCAATCTTGTTTTACTGAGATGACTGATTTACTTAAAGCAATTTTTAAAGAAGGCATGGCTCGACTAGGAGCCGTTCCCCAGGCTGGCGTGTCTTCATTTCTGTGATGGCTATTGTCTCTATTGTCAACTTGATGAGATTTAGAATCACCGTGGAAAGAAAAACTTGTGGACATTCTGTGAGAGTTTCTAGATTAGGTTAATTGAGGTGGTAAGACTCACCTTACATGTGAGTAGCCATTCTGTGGGTGGGAGGTCCTGGACTGAATGAAAAGGAGAAGGCAAGCTGAGCAGTAGCCTTGTCTCTCCCTGCCTCTTGTCTAGATGCACCATGACCAATTGCCTTATTTCATTTTTTGATTCCATAATTTAGTTCCCTGTCATGATGGACTGTATCCCCAACTCTGAACCCAAATAAATGATTCCACCCTTAAGTTTCTCTCTGGTATTTTGTTGCATCAATTATAAAACCAATACAGGGGGGCTGGAGAGATGGCCTAGCGGTTAAGAGCGCCGACCGCTCTTACAGAGGACCCAGGTTTGATCCCCAGCACCCACATGGCGGCTGAGAACCGTCTGAAACTCCAATTCCAGGAGAGCTCCAGTTCCAGGGGAATCCGACACCCTCTTCTGACCTCCGCGGCGTTGCACGACACGGGTGCACAGACTTGCATGCAGACAGTACATTCATACACATACAGAAATAAATAAAAATAAAAAAAATAAAACCAATACAGGGGCTGGAGAGATGGCTTAGCGGTTAAGAGCGCCTACTGCTCTTACAGAGGACCCGGGTTCAATCCCCAGCACCCACATGGTGGCGGAGAACCGTCTGTAACTCCAATTCCAGGAGAACTCCAGTTCCAGGGGAATCCGACACCCTCTTCTGACCTCCGTGGCATTGCACGACACGGGTGCACACACTTGCATGCAGACAGTACATTTATACACATACAGAAATAAATAAAATAAATAAAACCAATACAACGTTCTTTTCCTTTCAATTTCACTCCACCATTATCTGATCTGGAAAGTAAACCTATCTTTTCTTAAGCCTCCCGAGGAGTCCCAAATATTTCATTATTAGGCTTGGCCACTCTTTGCTTTTCTTTCTCCCCATGGATTCTAGGATCCTCTGCTCCATCCTTTCTAACTGACTGTGGTCAGGCATCTCACCTTTCCCCAACTTCCCCGTAGACTGTAAGAGCTACCAGTATGTCTGTCTGTATTTCCCTCATACGTGCTTGCAAATGTCAACCTACCACAGCCAAGACCCTCTTCTACTTCTGTATTCACTGCTCACACATCACCAGGCCTCCAGTGGCATTTGCAGCCCCAACTGGGGTCCCCTTTTTGCTGTATTCCCTGCAAGTGGAGGTGTATAGGCAATCTGTCAGGGATGTCTCTATTGCTAGACCTTTATCTGAAAAGGGAAAGAACTGAGTTTCTTAATATTTTAATGTATGATTTGCGAGTACTACCTGTTAATGATTTGTAAGTATGTATAATTCATTTACTGAACAAGACAAGACTTAATAAGTGTTAGAGTTGAAATGAATAAGAACTGGATGTTTTGCTAATACTACTGCCTTCTCCTAAAGTCTGTGAACTGTTCTCTTTCTCTAGGGGAAAACTTAGCAGGAGGAATCATGGTTTTCCCACACTCTGGTACTATTCAGAAGTCCCAGCTAGACTTTTATTTAGAGACCTAGACATTCCTTCCTCCTCAGCTCAGATGGACTGAGTTCAGCCGACATCAGGAGAGGAAGCATAGTAGGGAGGATGCGTGGACTCTCCTCTGAGCTGCTCCACTCTGCCCCTAGGGCTCCTACCACCTCATCAGGCTTTGATGAGGAAGAGACAAGAAAAACACCTTGTCAAGATTCAATATAAGACAAGGAAGGGACCAAGGGTACTTTATACACACAGGAGGAGAATAGGAAAATAATGGTGAACGAGAGACCTAATCTATGATGATTCTTTGAGATAAGAAGTAATATTCTCTGGCTGGAGAGATAGGTTAGCACTTAAGAGCACTGACTGTTCTTGCAGAGGACCTGGGTTCAATTCCCAGGACCTACATGGTGGCTAACAACTGCACTCATACACATAAAATAAAATAATAACAATAAATAAAATATTTTTTAAAAAATGAGAGTGAAAGCAAGAGAGCCCTCATGAGAGGGGTGGTACGGAAGCTGAGGAGAATCTTCAGAGAGCAGCCTTCAGAACTCACCCTTGCCTGCCTCCTCTCAGCAGACTCTGCAGATCAAAGCCCGGAAATCTGACTTTTTTTTATAACCTTTTGGGTGGCAGAAAGTTTCATATCATGTGATTTAGTGCAGCATTGCATATAGGATGAAGAATGTGAAGAAGCCAAGTATAAATTGAGAGTTCTCAGGTCAAAGGGCAAACTATTTTTAACTGTCTGTCCCAGAAAGAGCTTCTGGGAGGTGAGGAGGCCCTAATCAGGCTGTAACATCTGGCCTGAAGGTGCAAGTATGTGTTCTAACAAATACCAAGGACTGTAGGACAAAATGGAAGAGGTGAGTGGCATAGAGCGTCATCCACAACACCTTACAATTTACCACTTGCCTTGCTCAGAACATGTTTGCAGCACAGGTATCAATAGTACAGACTGGAGGTCTGTGATCCATCACCTGGCGCCTGCATGTGTTTATGGGCTCTTGATGGATGGGAGCCAAATTCTGATATCGTTACCTCAACAACATGGCAAAGGTTAAAGTGCTACACCTAATGTAACTTTGCAGTTTTATATGGCAGAGATGTTGAGGGCACGTTGCTTAACGATCCCTCTTTGATTTAAAGATCCACACGGTTTGCTCAGGGCCCTGGCTGGGTCTCCAGCAGCAAGAGCTGCTGCAGTAAAACTGGGGCAGTGACAGATGGTTATTAGCACAAGGAATCTCCTAAAGGGTCCAGCAAGCTCCGAAGGTCCAAAAATGGACCCCCAAGTTAGTGAATTCCAGAAGTTTAGAGGCTTCCATCACTGGAGGGCAAGGGGAAGTAATGAGAGACCATCTGGGAAGCAAAGGTCAAAAAGCTGCAGGCATCTCATTCCCAATTTATTAAACAGCCTCTAATTAGGAATCAGTCTGGAGGAAATGTACACAGGCATGGTTCAGTCAATACCTTACAATGGAATTCTATAATAAAAGAGAGCAGTGCAAGGAGAAGAAAGGAAAGGAGAGGACAGGAGAGGAGAGAATACGGAAGGAAGGAAGGAAGGAAGGGAGAAGGGAGGAAGAAAGGAAAGAAAGAGGGGAGAGGTAGAAGGACAAGAGGAGGGGACAGAGGGAAGAAGGAAGGGTGGGAGGAAGGAAAGGAAACAAGTGGAGAAAGATAAAACCATCTTCCTATTCTGCCCTAGAGACCCACAGCCTCCTGCGGTCAAGCAAGGTGTGCGTGTTTGGTGGTTGTGTTTTGTAGCTGGGTCAGGTTCTAGTTTTTCTGAAATGAAATGTTATCTCAGCCTGCTAGTTTCTTAGGCATTTTCTATGTAAATAACATTGACAGCTTTACATTTTTAAAGTGAACTCTAATTAAGAATTTCTAAAATGCCGCAAGGGGGTCCCTAACAGCTCCCCTATTGCCTATTATCCTAAAGCAAGTGTACAGACAACAGGGAACATGTTCTCACTCTAAAGTGCTTGCCAATGCACTCTTTTGTGTGTGTGTGTGTGTGTGTGTGTGTGTGTGTGTTTACAATACTACTTCCTCTAATTGCAACTTAAGAAGAATTAGTCCTAAGGAGAAAACTATGAGAGAAATTAGAGACGGGTATAAATCATTCTTGAAATAGAATGCTAACACAGGAATAAGACGATTCTCAGAAAAGCCGAGTTTCCCCCATCAAACCATTTTCTCACCACAGGAATGCAGGTGGCATCTTTTAATAGTACTGTGATTAAGTAGAAAAGGTCTCAGACATATGTGTAGAGAATCTAGTGAAAATATATCTGCAAAGAGATAAGGGGGAGGGGTCTGCAGATCCACACCCTGATCCCTGCATCCGGCAGCCATGGAGGGAAGCAAAACCTGGTGCCCACAGATAGGCAGATGGAGCTGTCCCAGGACACTGCTAAGAAGCAACAGGGGATGACATTTCCTGTGGTCACTTTCTTTGGCTCTAAGGGACTGAGAGGGAAGTCTAGTTGTAGCATAAACATTGTATCTTCAAATTTTAAACACTATGACAGAAATACCAATGCAGTGGCAAAAAGCATGGCAGAGCCTGTAATAGGCATTGCTGTCGGATGCTTAAGGCCAAGGGCAAACTGGCAATAAACATGATGCCAACTGTTTTCAATAGCAGTAGTTACTGTAGCCGGACCCATGAGGACTCCGTACTCCAGACAGGAATGTTTCTTTTGGAGAATATAATTTGGGGGTATGGAAGTCTGGAAAGATGGCTCAGAAGTTAAGAACCATTGTTAATCTTCCAGAGGACCCAAGATATGTTCCCAGCACCCACACAAGTGGCTCACATTTGGCTATAAATCCAGCAAGGGATCTGACACCGTTTTCTTGTCTCTGTGGGAAACCCCATATATATGACATACACTCACTCACCCACACCCCCCCATAAATAAAAATAAGTACTTAAAAATAAGAGGAGGCAGAAAGATTGTAAGAGGCAGAGAGGGTGGAAGAGTCTTCCAGAGAGCTGGTCAGTTACACATAGGAACCCATAGCAATGGCGGCAATGCACAAGTCCTGTGCAAGCTCCAACATCCCAGCATGGACATGGGGAAGTGGGTAACAAGCCCTAAACCAACCTAGGAAACTTTTGGCTGTTGATAGCTCTCAGGAGGGAGAGATACAGTATCATACAGGGATGGGACTCTTGGTGGGCCCAGTGAATGGGCCACACTGAAGGACATTTGGGGACAGAGATAAGATTGTCCCTTCCTCTCTTCTCTCTCTCTCTCTCTCTCTCTCTCTCTCTCTCTCTCTTTCCCATCTCTTTCTCATATATACGTATATATAATTGGACTGGGGACAGTGGGGGGAGGTGTGGATAGGAAAGGGGATCTAAATACCATCAAACTATATTGTATGAAATTAAAATGTTCAATAAAAAATACAATTTGTCAACCTGGCGTGGTGGCGCACGCCTTTAATCCTAGCACTTGGGAGGCAGAGGCAGGCAGATCTTTGTGAGTTCAAGGCCAACCTGGTCTTCAGAGCGAGTTCCAAGATAGCAGGGGCTACAAGGAGAACCTGTCTCAAAAAGACCAAAAAAAAAAATAAATAAAAAATAAAAATAAATAAATATATAAATAAATAAAATAAAAAACAATACAATTTGTCAGAAGTAAAATTTCAGAGGAAATTCCACAACTTAAGATGTTTTCTTTATGGCCTCAATTACAGTTAACCAAAGATGCCTTGTAGTCTGGTGGTCAGCTAGATGGCCTGGAGACACAGGCTTCCCTCTGCAGAAAGCTCTCAAACAGTGGAAGCTTTGGAGACCTCCAGGCTAGTCTTGTGGAGGTGAATACGTCCACTGCTCTGCCCTCTGGGAAGATGGAGGCTGCAGGTGCCTCCAACCACATGGACCCTGTTTTTCCAAGGTGCTGGAAGGAAGGCGGTCCTGTGGAGTCCCACTCACACCCACCCAGTGATAGTCTCAACACCACTTGGACAGATGGGAGGGACCTGCTCACTAGAACAGATACCAGGGCACTTCAGAGCATGTCAAGGAAATTTGTCTGGGTAGTACTGAAGAGGAAAATCTCAGAAGAGTAATGTGGGGTATAAAAACATTACTGGGATTTCTGTTCCTTGCTATGCTTTTTCCTTAAAACCCATCCGAAGAGCAATAATATACACAGGCCAGAATGTGAGAGCTGACACAGGCTGCAAACTTCCAGTAAAGGTTTCTGAAACTTGAAAGTGAAGTTCTTCTTTGAGAAAAAAACAAAGAAGTACATGTCTTTGAAGTCCATGGGAAACTCATTTTAACACAATGTGATATACAGAGCCAGGTAGAACTGTGTCAAATTCCAGCTATGGAGTTAAATTACTAAACTAACACAATTGGGATCAGAACATAATATATGGAGGATGTGAAGACTTGGGGACATGTCCACATTAGTTCCACCTATCATTACTCTAAAGCATCATGAACACGTTATGCCAGAAACAGATGAACATATTTGTCTTTCTATAGTGTCTGAGTTTACTGAATAACAATAAATGTATAAAGTACAAAGGTTGCAACAGATCTTAGTATAGGAGATCTCTGGCTTGAACAGTGGGCAATGCAGCCTCTCATAGGGCAGAACTGAACTAGAATATGGCCTCTCTGCGAAGAACAGTTTGCTTCCTATCCCTCCATGGCATTTAGCTTGCTGTGTAGATTTCTAGGACATCCAAAGAGACAGCCCTACAGCTACAGAACCATCAGCCGGGAAATAGCTGTTGCTGGAAACGTGACCAGGTCCCAGCATGCACCCCCCCCCATCTCATGCTCCTTTGCAAGGGCTGCTTAGGAAATACAATCAAAATACCACTTTTTCTCTTCAGCTTAACTGAATTACATATTTTATTGCCCAGTGGCTTAGGCAATAAATGTTACTGAAAGGACTAATTTAAGATCTGAATTTATTTTAATTAGTCTTTGTAATACTGCAGCAGATGTGACTCTGCTTACATGCAACTTGTACTTGCTAAGAATCTCAATTAATTCCCAAACCATTTAGAATGCTAGACAAGACAAATTCTTAAATAAGAAGTAAAAGAGGGAAGGGAAAGGAGAGAGGAAGATGGAAGGTGGCCTGTTGGGTTCTGGTGACAGTCCATGCACTCAGGTGCAGCCCTGTGGGCAGGGCCATGTGTGGGATTAATAACTGACAGCTGTGGTTAACTTCTGTGGAAAAGTCGATAACCTGCCCTGGGACCCACACCCCAATCCTGTGTGGTGGAGTAATGAGTCCCCCTGGAATGAAAGCTCTGGCCTTCTTTGTTGTAACTATCGATCTACTGTAGGATCCTGATGTGATTTAGATGAGGGAGGAAGAGATAATGGCATTGATTATTCTATTTAGGAAGCAGACTAAGACAGAACTCAGGTACAATACACGAACAGGAAAAAAAAAACCCACTCAATCATTGCTTGTCTTTTCTTTGTGATACAAGGCAACACAAGGTGGCCATGGTGACAGCAGAATACATCTTGATAAACCTGGAGCTTGGAATTTCAGGGACATCTTGGTACAATAAAACCCTAACATTGGTTTTGCTGCCGTGGATTTTTTAATGATCATGTATCACAGATGGAAAACAAAGACCTGACCTGTGTTCTAGAGATGTGAGCTGGAGGAACAGAATCCTCTCCCAGGGGTCAACAGCCTAACCATGGACATCGTTCCTTCTAATATACTTAGCCATACACTTCTTGAATGCAATACTAAATTCTTATAAAGCAATTGTCTTTGTCACTTTGGGATGCTATAGCAAAGCACGGTAAGCTGGGTAGCTTATACAATACACATTTATTTCTCAGTTCTCAATGCCAGGAAATCCAGGATACAGGTTCCAATATATCACTATATTGGTTATTTTTTTCTTTGCTGTGACAAAATACCAGACAAAAACAACTTAAGGAAGGAAGGGTTCATTTTGCCCCATGTTTTGGGATTACAGTGGATCATGGTGAGGAAGGGGTGGTGGAAGGAGTGTGGGGTGGCTGCTCACCATGAATCCACAGGCACGACGAGGGGAAATGATGTTGGTGCTCAGCTCGCTTTTTCGTTTTTGTTCAGCCTGGAATCTCAGCCTGTGAAATGGTGCTGTCGACATTTAGTGTGGGTCTTCTCACCTCAACTGACCTAATCTAGAAAATCCATCATCAACATGTCCTGAAGCTTGTCTCCTTGATGACTCTTGATCCTGTCCAGTTGACAATATTGCCCACTCACAATCAGCCTGTTTCTTGAGGTCAGCACAGATGGCTGTATCTTCACAGGGTGAAGAGGAGAAGAGGAGAGAAGGGGAGGGAGAAGTTCTTTTATCTTTGATAAAAATATTAATCTCATTCATAAGATCAAAGAGTTGGGAGGCAGTGTGATAGAGGGTTTTCTGCCCAAGGGACAATATTTGGAGACATTTTGGATTATAGTGACTGAGGGTGGTGATGCTAATGGTGTGTGTCTAGGAGGAAAGAGACCATGGAAGCTGCTAATTGTCTGCAGTGTACAGGTAGCCTGTCGCCAGGGAG
This sequence comes from Rhizomys pruinosus, assembly GCA_009823505.1. NCBI lineage: Eukaryota > Metazoa > Chordata > Mammalia > Rodentia > Spalacidae > Rhizomys > Rhizomys pruinosus. The sequence goes on along the minus strand of VZQC01002068.1, from coordinate 1,625,553 downwards.
AGTTATACAATCCAAAATATCAGCACTGGCAGGGTGAAGAAACAGAATTATCTAGACCTCATTGAAAATTGTCCATTCGGGGGCTGGAGAGTTGGTTCAGTGGTTAAGAGCACCAACTGCTTTTGCAGAGGACCGGGGTTCAATTACCAGCACCCAGATGGCGACTAAGAACCATCTTCAAGCCAGGTGGTGGTGCACGCCTTTAATCCTAGCACTCGGGAGGCAGCGGCAGGCAGATCTCTGTGAGTTCAAGGCCAGCCTGGTCTACAGAGTGAATTCCAGGTCAGCTGGGGCTATAGGGAGACCCTGTCTCAAAAAGACAGAAAAAAAAAAAGAAGAAAATTGTCCTTTGGAAGTTACTTAGTGTCCAATAGACTAGGGTCAGTGGTAAGGAAGCCCAGCAGAGTGCTTTGTGCATAGGTCCTCCAGGCTCCCCTGTGTATGCCTGGAAACTCTTTAAATTGCAGCAAATCACTGCTGAGCACTGTTTCATACCTTTGTCTAGCAAAATACAAAGTGGACTAATTGATTTGGGCCCCATAGGGTTGCTTTCTTGGCTTGAAAGTCACTAAACTGTGGAGTGGAGTAGCTTTAGGAGAGTTTCTATCATCAATGGAGAAGAGGATGTGGAGAAGAGGAATGCTGTCACGACATTCTAGCATTCAGGATGCCAGATCTCATCTTCAAAGATGGTTCTACATAGTACCTAAAGCAGCTAGGAAACAGGCTCAAGATGGATGGGCCTGGCTGTAGTACAGGTGAGCTATGTGCTGCTGAAGGAAGGGTCAATTCTGAACGTCAGTGATTTCTTCACCCTATTTTCATGGGCCCCTGGATACAATCCAAAGCCCCAGTGAATGAAACCACAGGCAGTTTCAAATCTTATAGAAACTTTGTTTGGTTTTTCCTGTGTAGGCATGTATTTGAAAAGTTGAACTTGTAAATGAGGCACCTGGAGAGATTAATGATAACAGCTAATTAGGAAACAGGGCAATTATAGCAATATACTATAAAAGTTATTGGTAGAATTTTCCATTTAGAGTTTATTATTTATTTATTTGTTATGTGTTTGAGTGTTATGCTTGCGCGTGTGTTAAGTGCACCCATGTTGTGCAATGCCTGCAGAGAATAGAAGAGGGTGCCAGATGCCCTGGAACTGGAGTGACAGATGGTTGTTAGCTGGTATGTGGGTGCTGGGATTTGAACCTTGGTCTTCTGCAAGAACAGACGTGCTCTTAATTGCTGAGGCATCTCTCCAGCCCCTCCATTTAGTATTTGCATATTTTCATTGGCTGTAACTGAAACCATGGAAAGTAAAGCTGATGTGGGTGTGGGGTGCTGTATCTTTCTCTTAGAGTTACAAGGATTTTGTAATGCACTACAATCATTTCAGAATGTCATTAGTGATTATCAGATAAGAAAACCAAAAACCACAAGCTGAACAAGACACATTAAAAGTCACATATCTCGGGATGGGGAGGGCTCAGTGAGGAAAGCTCTTGCTGTGTGAGCATGAGTCTGGATCCTCAGTGCCAGAGGGCATGGCAACTGCCTGTAATTACAGAGCTGGGCACGTAGAGATTTGAGACCCCCTGAGCATGTTGGCTAGCTGCAACTAGCAGAATCAGCCAACTCTGGGGTCCAGTGAGAGACCCTGCCTCAACATATAAGGTGAGAAGGTGAAAAAGATGCTTGGTATCAACTGCTTTCACACATACACACACATGAATATACATACCTGCCCACATGCATGCAAACAGGCATACCTACATGCCCACACATCTATAAGTGCAAAACAAAAATAAAAGTCATATGTCCCATATCAAATAGCAAATCTGGAAAAAATAGTGCTAAACTGATATTTAGTTCAATGTCAGGGCTCCACCCATAGTGTGTGTGTTGGTCATCTCTTCCCTGTGATCCCTCTTGTGGTCTCTGCTCTGTAAACATCAGTCCTTTGTAGGCATCAAGGATACCAACAAGAACAAAATGAAAGCTATTCTAGAATCAACGACGTGGATAAAAAGCACAGAGGATACAGGATAATGGCAATGCTCTTGCCCAAACAGAGGTCATCAGGCTCCAGATGCAATGCTCTTCTAGTTAATAGTTTTTGTGTGTCTTACATCATTCCCTTTCCTCCTGACACCTATTTCACCCTTTTAGACAACAAGTTCTCTGTAATCTAGATTAGCTGCCATTTGCGTTCCCTGCAGTTTGGTGAGGGGTGGGGCTGAGGCTGCAGAGGTGAACATGAGTACAGAGTCAAGAGCGGAGAAACACTGGTGTTGTTGAATAAAGGCAGTTTTAACATGAATTTGTTTCATTGGAATGATTGCCTTTAAAAGGTATTGATAGAATTAAATGATAGTGGTCAGGAAAAAACTATAGGCCATAATTTAAAAACAAATGATAGTTATAGTCTTTCCATCTGGGAAGATTAATTTGGAACACACTAGGTTCTCTCTCCTCAGCAAAGAGCCTGTTTTCCTGGGTTCAGGCCTTAGGTATAGAGTCAAAGGAGTTTTCATTAGTAGATATATCCCTAGGGAGGCATCATGTGGACAAACCTTTTTTGAAATGCTAAGTCTGTTTGCTTGGAAGGGAGAGAGGAATTATATAAATGCTGTTGCCTGTTACCAATGCTTGGTAAGAAATATGCCCGAAGACATGAAAAGCTTCAAGCACCTCAGGTTGGTGTCTGTTGCAGCCTGTGGCCTTTAGATGGGTCATTCTGTCTTATAACAATTTCTTCTAGAGTGGGCTTTCTTGCACGTAATTTTTGCATTTGTAAGTTAGATGCGTGGAAGGCACACGGGGGTGGTGTTATTTTGATCAATACTATTGTTTCAAGGACTTCCTTCAGGTCAGGAGCTTTCTTCAGTATGGGTCAGATCATTTGGATAATTTATGAATGACGTGGGCTGCAGGTGTGTTTAGGGAGCTTCTCCACTGTCCGTCTTGCCTCAGTACTATATCAGAAGTTTCCCTGGATTTATGCAATGTGCCAGGCCTCTCAGATCTTAGAACAAAATGTTAAGCATTTTGTTCCTTTCTTATTATTCTGATATTTGGATATAAGCTACTTAGCATAGATTTAGGTGCTGAGAATCAGAAAAAAATATGAATTTCACTTTGGATACTATTGATAATTAATAAATTATTATGAATGATTATAGCCAAGTTTTCTGAATACTACCAGTGGACAGATGAGGTTTCCAAGGTGGGTGCAATGAGAGTTCCCATTGGACCTGTTCTGCTCACAAGGTTGCATTGTGCTCCCTTCTCAGTGAGAATATATTCCTGTCCAGTGACTAGTCACTGCCCAGTGTGAGATGCAAGGTCAAGTCCAAGCATGGGCTGGAGAGGCTATGCTGTTTCTGCCTGGAACCCATGCTCTCAGAATCTTGCTGCCAGGCTATAAGGAGCCATGCCACAGAAGTATTCCTGGAAACAGCCCTGTGAGGATCCAGCAGGTACCCAGCCACAAGAGTCACACATCCAACTAAGAAGGAGCCTGAGGTTCTTATGGCCCGGTACGAAACGAATGCAAAGGAAAACAAGAGGCTGAAGAAAGAACCGTTTTGTTTAAAGGAATCAGGATTTGCTGGGTTTGAACTCATTCTTTCTTGTGGGTCTCTCTACACAACAAATGATTCTAGATCTAAGAAATGATGTTCAAAAGATCAAATCTGTAGGAAAAAGTGGTAAAAGCTTCAGCAAAAACATGGCCCAAGAATGAAGCTGACAGCATGGCTATAAAAATGCTTTGCTAAGATCTTCAGAGAACAGAACAAAGCCCCCTTTGCCCAGCACAGTGCTGGTATCGCCACCAGGAGTCTCCAGGCACCCAAGATGGAGAAAGACTGATCTACAAGAAATTCGTAGATTTAGCCTCTTAAAAATGGTAGATCATAATTGAATATACTACATGTAAGCACATTACATACATATGAACATACATGTACACGCACACGCTCACACACAGTCTGAATCAAAATTAGTTGGCAGAAATACTAGCAACATGAACTAAAAATGGATAGAGACTTTAATAAGACAGGAATCAGGATGACAAAGCTAGTAATGAGTTGTAAAACAGAAGCTTAGTGAACAGAATGGAGAGCCCAGCAGAGCCAAGAGTGGCAGCGACGGACAGACAACCCAAGATGGCGCTGACGAGTTGGCATTATGAACTTGGTTGGATTTGAAAACTGCGGTGTTACCTCCAGGCTCCACCTTTCTGAAGGAATATGGGTGGCATGTGACAAGGATGTGTATTCTTTTGGCCAGAAGGCGAGACTGATCATATCTTCCAAGAATGCCATATCAAAGTCTTCCATCCTATGTACAACATGGTCTAGGCTAAGCATATGAATACAGAAGATGATGTAACTTAAATGTCACACAAGTAGTGCTTCATTTCTGCTCTTTCCTGGGATCCTTGCTCTTCAATCTCAGGTTCTAGGCCAAGGTGGCTAAGGTCCCAGGAGCTGTTCTGCTGAGTTTGCCCTTCCCCTGCTTGGAGCCCAACAGTTAGTTTTAATTATAGACAGAGGAGTAAGACATCCTTTAGCCGGGTGTGGTGGCACATTCCTTTAATTCCAGCACTTGGGAGGCAGAGGCAGGTGAATCTGCCTCTGTGAGTTCAAGGCCAGCCTGGTCTATATAGCAAGCTCCAGGCCAGCTGGGACTAAAGGGAGACCCTGTCTCAAAAATACCCCCCCACAAAAAAAATCCTTCAAAAAGAGACTCTAGACCTAGCCTGTCTGGTAGCAAATGCATGATGAGGTTCAGGTGCAGAACCAACCCTCCGAACCCAGTGAAACCAAGAACCACAAGAAATAATGTTGGCTTTAGTCACTTAGCTTTAGGTGATTAATGATGAGAGAGAACTAGCTAGTTCTTTTACACCATGTGCTCTGTTCACTATTACTGCTTTGATATTTATATTTTGCTATATGTAATACATAGATTACTAAAGGTTATTAAAGTCTCATATATATATACATATATATATATGGTGCATATGTGTGTGTGTGTGTGTGTGTGTGTGTGTGTGTATGTGTGTGTACAGTCTGTCCTCAGAAACTGAGGGCAATTTATTCAGTATCTCCAGGAGTAACTCGGATCTATGGATTCTCAAGTCCCTGATATAAAACTGCAGAATGTTTACAAATAACCTATGCACATCCTCTTACATATTTTTAATCCTCTCTAGATTACTGCTGAATACAATGCAACTGCTGTGCAAATAGCTGTCATGCTGCATTGCTAAGGGGATAATGGCCAGAAAAAGTCTGTACATGTTCAGTGCAGATGCAACCATTGTAGGCTTAACTACACAGCCCACATCAGCAACAACATAATCTTTAAAAAATGTTTTTGTTTCTGTGGTTGGTTGAATCAACAGATGCAGGATCCACAGACATGGAGGGATGTCTATATGAGAGAGAGAGAGAGAGGGAGAGAGAGCCTCAAAGTACACTCCAGACAGTTTCGAATCCTGCATAATGACTTCTCAAATATAATTTAGAACTTCTGCATTTCTGCTGACATCCTTGTTTCTTGTTTTTTTTTTTTTCTGAAGTTGGGTTTAAATGATAATCTTACTGCTCTTGGGCATTTAGTCTATGAATTTTGAGAGTGGCCTCTGATGTTGAGCTAGAGGGATCTCATCACATTCAGTAGCTGAATAGCCCAGCAAATCACTCTATGAACTGTCTCCCTTCCTGCAGATAAATATCTTTAATCCCCATTCAAATATGCTCTACTTCCAAGGCTATTTATAATAAGGTTTGTCCCCATCATCAGTTCTATTCATGCAGGTTGCCAAAGCTCCCCAAATTATTCTCCATCCTTTCAGTAAATTATCAGAACATAATTAGTAATACATCAAAGGTACACTTCACCAAAGTTCACATCCCTGTTACATAGAAGCAGATTTTGAAAACTACCTCCAACTTATTTGATACAAAGACACAGGCAAAGTCATCTGTAACTGGATCCAAGGAAAGACTTAGGTGGTATAAGGTGGGCTCAGCGGCAGAACAGGAGGAAGAGAAGTAGCAACACATGGATGCTGGCATTGAGCTGGAGCTACTCCACTGAGTTTGGGTTCAGGTTGCATACAGCATCTAGCATAGCCACAGTCTGACTCCTGAAAGAATTTTCCAGATTCTCAGGATCACTGAACACTGCAAACAGGGTTCTTAAACATTTATATCATTTCTTGAATTGATCTGCAACTCAAAGATAAGAAGTCAACAGTACTCCTCACAGCTCAGTCTTAGTTCCCTGCTCCAGGTCAGCTCCGTTCTCACCATTCCAGGCCTACATCTAGTCTGTTCAGCTAGCTAGACACTCCCCATGCTGTCCTCGTCGACACGTTGGGCCTGGGCCCTTTTCTGCTGGACCCTCCTGAGGCTTCCTGACTATCCTGACGAGGGCACTTCTCTCCGCTCACTGACAAAACTTCTTTGTGCAACAGATGTGGACTGTTCCTGAGTTTCACAAGTGGTTAAACACCGAGAACGAGTGTCTGTGAGATGCCCGGTCCTATGTGACACAACTACAATGGAACCTCTACACCTAAATCTCAGATAACATAGTGCAACAGAGGGAAGGGAGATAAACCAGGTTCCAGTAGATGGGCTCACACTAGGGACATTTGGGTACACAAACTTGACACTATAAGCCTTAATATACATGACAGAATTCATGAAATCCAGTGGGAAGCTATTGAGGGTGTAGATAGAGGAGGGGGCTAAATACAATCAAGATATATTGCATGAAATGCACAAAAATTCAATAAAAGTTTAAGAAAGTAAAACAAAAATGAAAACAAATTTCCACTCAAGACACATGGCAGGTGAATCTGAGAGAAGGGCTTTGCTGGCTGCTGGAAAATCAAAGCTCAGCTCTTGCTCCCAGGAGGCTCACAGAGAGGACTATAACAATCTCCTAGGGCTTCTGCAGCAATTGCCCCTCAAGTTCAGTGGCCCATGAACTGGGAGTTCACCAAGTCATGCTTCTGAAGAATGGAGTCTGCTCTCAGCTGCTTGCAGGGTTGAGTCTTGAGGACTCATCTCTGTTCATGCCCACGTTCTCATTCCATGCATTCTCCCTGGGTCCAAATTTCCCATTTTGATAAGTACACCACTACTAATATTGGCACAGGGGTCTGTCCTGATGACCTCATTTGAACTGAATTAACTCTGTGAATAATTTATCTCTGAAGTGGAGCGCTGAGGACTTGAACTTCAACATGTGACTTTGGGAAGTATGGGGAGGACATGGTTCCAGTCCTACCTTGTATGATTGGCTTCCGGCTACCACAGGAAGCCCCAGCCCCCCTTAATGTCCTGCACACAGATTTCTACAGGACTGTGGGAAGCCCTCTACAGTGCCTCTGGGAGTCACAGCCATCCCACATCCCCGTAGCTTCCACCTCTCTTCTGAATGTTCCTGGTTGAAACTTGGCTCTTGTTCAGAAAACTGTTTTCCTTGAATTCCCCCCAGCTCCACTGCCTCATCAAATAGCTGACTTGTTCCTTTGTGGACTTCATCTCCTTTGGCTTCATCAATGTTGAAAACCGGAAGTTATTAAAGGCCTATTATCTTTTAGCATTTTCAAAAGACCATGTATATAGTGTGCATACATGTGTGTATGTGTGGATGCATGTGTGTGGGAACACATGTGTGCAGGTACATGTACACTTGTGTGGGCACATGAGTGTGGAGGCCCATGGTTGACATTGGGTTAACACTGCCTTTCTTCTGCAGTCATTCTGCACCTTTATTAACTAATCACCAAATGTTTGGGTTTCATACCTCCCTGGATCGAACTTGGTGATCTATTTGGGGAGGAGGAGGTAGTATGTGCTCGTCTTAACTTCCTATTTATCGGAATAAAATTCTTAATAGTCTTAAATTACTACTTTCTAATTACTTCATAATTTTATACAATATCCTTTACATTTTCAATATTAGAAATGTTTTTCTTCTGTAATTTCTAAAATCAAAGTGCTATAAATTTGCAGTTACTATTTTCAAAAGAGTCAGTTTTTATTTTTCCTGGTTATCTTTACTATGGCATATTTTAGTTCATATATTTACTGGTTTCTTCATCTTATCCCAGCAAGGTTTATTCTGTTGTTCATTCTTTAACATTTTAAGTGGACTATGCCTTGATTTTCAGATTTTCTTTTCTAGTACTAGAATTTTAAGTTGTAATTTCCTTCAAGAGCCATGTTAGTATATCATCTTTCAAGTTCTGAGGAGTAACATTTTTTGTCTTGTTCTAAAGGCAGCCATATCTACTATAGATCTGTATCTTTTAAAATACTTATTCTTGCCTGTATGATAGAAAGAGTTTCTGACTTTTGAACAAAGTCGATTTTTTTTTTGGTGTGCGTATTCTCTATTTTATTCTTTGACCAGCAATGTAGTCAGAGAGTATGGCCTTCATGTGACATTATTTGACAATATGACAGTGTTAAGGCTTTTACCCGAGTCATGGGACTTTCCCCCTCCAGTTCTGTATTGAGATTCAAAATGTGGAGAAAAATATTCTCTGACAGTTAATCAGATCAAATATCATGTTTATGTCTATAGCCTTTTTGTGTGTGTGTGTGTCTAAGCTATTGTGTATGAATAGAGGTCTATCAGCTGAATCTTCAACTGTTCAGCAGTGAACCTTTGAATCTCTAAAACTGCATTTTGTTCTAAAACATGCATTAATTTTATACTAACATAACTATACAATCTGTTTTGGATAATATTTTCTACTTCATTTTCCCGTATATGGGTTTGTAATTCTTCAGAATGCCTAAGCTTTAGTTATTCTAAACAGTACTGATAGACAGTTTGACAATATCTGTTTTCTGGCTGGGAATATCTATTTCCACTCTTTTCTTTTCTTCTTTCCTTCCTTCCTTCCTTCCTTCCTTCCTTCCTTCCTTCCTTCCTTCCTTCCTTCCTTCCTTCCTTCCTTCCTTCCTTCCTTCCTTCCCTCCCTCCCTTCTTTCTTTCTTCTTTCTTTCTTTCTTTCTTTCTTTCTTTCTTTCTTTCTTTCTTTCTTTCTTTCTTTCTTTCTTTCTTTCTTTCTTTCTTTCTTTCTCTTTGTTTAGATAGGATCTAATGTAGACTAGGCTGGACTCGAAATCACCATGTAGGTGAAGACTGTCTTGAACTCCTGACCCTCCTGCCTCTTCCTCCCTACAGATGTGCACCACCATGCTTGGTTAATTCACAGGTTTTTAAGTTAATGGATATGTAGTTATCTTTTCAGTATGTGGCAGTGGTTATAGAATCCCTTGTGAATACCACCAAATCAAAGAACCTTTGGTCCTTATAAAATGGCAGAGTATTTGCTTGTAGCCCCTCTTCATTCTCTTCATCTCTAGAATGTGTAGGGTGTAAAACCATGTAAATGCCATGGAAGTGGTTGCCTCTCTATATTGTTCAGGGAATAATGATAAGAAAAACATCCATATGTCTAGACACATTTTTCCCCAAATATTTTCAATCTGTGGTTGATTGAAGCCATGGATGTAGACCCCAAAGATAAGGAGGGTGTGGTGGTTTGAATGAGAATGTTCCCCCATAGGCTCCAAGTATTTCAATGCTGGACCCCAGTTGGTGCTGTTTATGGAAGTTTAGGAGGTGTGGCCTTACGGGAGGAAGTAAGTCAATGGTGGTGGGGTTTGAGAGTTCATAGCCTTGCCTCACTTCCAGCTTGTTGTTTCTACTTCCTGCACCTGCTTGAAGGTGAGAGCTCTCAGGTTCCTGCTCTGGCTGCCTCCTGCCTTGACTCCCTGCCATTGTAGATTCTTCCTCTGGGCTGTAAGCCAAAATAAGTCTTTCCTTCTGTAACTTGTGGCCATGGTGCTTTATCACAGCCACAGGAAAGTAACTAACACAAAGAAACTATATTTTTTGGATTATTTCTATCCTCTTATTCTTCTCACCTTTTTTATTATTTTTTTTGAGACAGGATCTCCCTATAGCCCCAGCTGGCCTGAAACTCACTACATAGATATCAGGCTGGCCTCACCCTCACAGAGATCCTCATGACTCTGCCTCCCAAGAGCTGGAATTAAAGCTGTGGCCTGTCAGGCCTTTCTCCACCTTCCTATTCTATTTTTTCTCTCCTGTTTTATTACTGTCTTTCTTTGTCTTTTTTTAGGGTAAATGCTTTCCTCATATTGTTTTATCCTTAGATTTGTTTTTCAGCTGGTGATATCCACCTGTTGTTTCTTTTCTTCATCTCTGTCGCGTGTCCTAATTATCTGGTACTTTTTCCACATAGCCATGACTAATCAATGCTCAAAAGAGTTATATATTTTTTTTAATTTTTTATTTATTATTTTTTATGTGTATGAGTGTACTGTCTGCATGTAGGTTTGTGCACCCATGTTGTGCAATGCCGTGGAGGTCAGAAGAGGGCGTTAGATTCCCCTGGAACTGGAGTTAAAGATGGTTCTTAGCCACCATGTGGGTGCTGGGAATTGAACCCGGGTCCTCTGCAAGAGCAGTTGGCACTCTTAACCGCTGAGTCATCTCTCCAGCCCCAAGAGTTATATTTTCTACCCTTCAATTAATCCAGGAACATTCCACTTTCTCTGGCCATGCAATTTTGGATTTATTCAATATTGTAATCTGAAGTGTGTCTTTACCACCTCAGATATCGTTATTGCTGTGTGTATTCATTTAGTAAAGGCAGACCATCTTCCTTGTTCATTATTCCTTGTTACATCTCAGGTCTTCCATTTGGACTTACCTCCTGCAGTGCCTCCTTCTAAATTTCTCTCAAGGCTGTCATTCATTCATTTGCTATAACTTTCTGCCCCCATAACCCTGTAATCTTTGGCATTTTCTTTGCTGCTTCAGTTTCACCATCATGTATTCTGGTGTAGAATTCTTTGTATTTATTCATTTCATTCTAAATTACCTTTGCAGAACTTCCTGATTCTGAAGACTACTGTTTTTTTTCTGTTCTTTTCTTTCTCTCTTTGTCTAGACACACACATGCACACACACACACACACACACACACACACTCTCTCTCTCTCTCTCTATATATATATATATATATGTATATATGTATACACATCTTTTTTCTTATAAATTCCACATATCTCTCAACTGTCCTTTATATTTTGTATATTCTTGCTTTTTCTGAGCTATAATCTTTTCTTTCAACCTGTTTTCAGTTTATACTTTTATCTTTATCTCTTTCTAATCTGTTAATTTTAGTTTTATTTATTATTATTATTTTATTTATAGAAGATTTAATTTGTTCTTTTGGAAAATTGTGCTCACTATAAAATACTTTATAGGTTATCCCACATGTTTCTAAGTCTATATTTTATTTTCCTCAACATAAATAAGCATACTGGCTTTGTATAGTGTTGTGGCTAACATTTTCCTTGTAAAGTCATCCTTATACTTTATCCATGATATTGCCTTGAGATCCGGATTGAGAAAGTTTCTACAGAGGCTTTGCAATTGCCTCTGTGAGATTATTGATGGATGGAGTCTTTAATTCAGGACTTCTGTAAAAGATGCTCTCAACTTGAAGTTAGAGGATGATTGGAGAGTGTGAACTTACTCTGGCATAGACTTTGAGGGAAACATTATCCTCCCAGTGACGATTTTCTTCCAGTTCTCACAGTCAATTTTCTTTGCTCTTGGAGGGATTGAGACACTTGGTAAACAGCTGGGTTATTTCTAGCTTGTCTTTACATTTTACCTTGGAAGGAATTCCCAGTGGACATACCACCCAGGGAGAAACTCCCCTCTTCTCTAGCTCTGGCTTTATCTTGAGACTATAAAGTTCAATATTAACTTGGGTCAATGCTCTCAGATGAAATATTGGTCTCAATAATCAGTTTATATCTCTTGCTTTCTCTGGTTCCCACTTTTAGGAGTTTTGGTCCTTCTGAATTTTTAACATTCTTTCCACCTCACAAAAGCATTTAAAGCTTTTTAAAAGGTCTATTATTTTCCATTTTTTAGAGGGAATATCAAGTCAAATGGTAAGGTTTATGATTGAAATGTTACCAAAAATAAAACTAAGAGTATTTAAGCCTGGGTAAACCCTTTTTGAAATTGATACTTGTCATCATATTAAAATAATTACAACTTTTGGAAACAGTGAGCTACATATTTGCTCCTAACTTCATTTTGTGGTTTAGATATTAGATAAATATGAATATGAATTTTCATAACAATGGGAAATAAATATTTTATTTTTTTATTTCTCTGGATTTTTAATAAGTAAGACTTCATTGTATAACTTATTTTTAGTAATATAAACCAATCCAAGTTTTAAACATGCTGATTAAGTTTTTTTTTTATGTTGGAATTAAAAAAATTTTTATTGCTAATAAATTACATATCATTTAAAATATATATTTAATGTGTAAACTGTTAGACTTTATTTATTTATTTTTTAACATTTTTTTATTGATGCTTTGTGCATTTCATACATCATTTTCCAATTCAGTTCAGGCATATTTCCCTTTCCCTTCCCCCCCACCCCCACCCCAACCGAGATCATGCCATTAAAAAGTAACCCTCAGCCATTAAAAAGTAACTAGTGAAGAAATTGGTAGAAAATTTAAGAATAGTTTATGTACATAATTACATTTATTTACTTGTTTAAGTATTTATTTGCTTATTGTGTATGTATGAGCATGTGTGTGTTTTTGTGTGTATGTCAGAGGATAATCTTTAGGAGTCTATTCTCTTCTACCCTGTGGCTCCTTGGCATGGAACTCATGTCCTCAGACTTGGCTGCAGTCACATTTACCTGCCGGTCCATCTTACCCATCCTAATGAATATATTTTTAAGTAAATTCTCTTTTCATTTTTTAGTGCAGGAAAAAAATCAAAAGTTTTCTGCATTTGAAATGTACAAACTTTCATGAATATTCCTTTTCTTCATGTTAACACATGAATAAAATAACAGAGGAACAAGATAATCTTCCCCAGGGGTCAGAGTCCCAGGATGGAAATGAGGACTGAAAACTCCAGTCTGACATTTAAAAGGCTCGGATTCCACATAAATGGCCTGAGACTCTGGAGAGCTTTTCATGGACACAATGCCTGTCTCAAGTGGGGGCTTTGGTGGGAGATCACAAGACATCATTTCTTCAGTTTAATAATCCATTTAATACCATCTTTCAATCCCATTTCATGCTCAGTAAAGCAAGAATAAGCGAGCCTTTTGCTGACACTGCTTTTTGTGGAAGAGCTTTTGTTTATAAAGCAGTGGCGACAGGATCTTATCATGGACCATGATCCTGACTTGCTCTGTCTCCCATCCAAGCGCAGTTTCCCTGAGCTGTGTGCAGTCATTTCAGAGGCCCCACGCCCATCCTATGCTAAAGCAGTTTGATAGCTCCTGCTCACTGTTAGAACAAAGACATATTTCCACGTTCTGCCTCAAAAGTCCCCTTAAGAATTTTGCTAGGAAATGTGGATTTAATGGCTCAAACATGAACAAGAGTAAAGGAAGCCCTCAGTCCTTGAACAAGCTTGAGAGCGGCACAGTGCACTTGGTGATGAAACTTCATCTTCCTGTGAGCTGTGATTACCTGTGAAACTCAGACTCACAGCCAAGTCAGAAAAGGAGTTGCATGGAGCCAAGCAAAGAAAGCTCATTTTGCTGTGCTTGCCAAGGACCTCTGCCTGGGACAGCTGGTTTACGGACCATGCCACACTCCTGATAATGGTCCACTGATTGAGGCAAGGCTACAGTAAAAAGTGTTTGTGCTGGGGGCTGTAGAGATGGCGTAGCGGTTAAGAGCACCGACTGTTCTTACAGAGGACCCGGGTTCGATCCCCAGCACCCACATGGCGGCCAAGAACCGTCTGAAACTCCAATTCCGGGAGAACTCCAGTTCCAGGGGAATCAGACACCCTCTTCTGACCTCCGTGGCATAGCACGACACAGGTGCACAGACCTGCATGCAGACAGTACATTCATACACATACAGAAATAAATAAAATAAAAAAAAATTTAAAAAAGTGTTTGTGCTGGTGTTTGCAAGAGGCAGGTTCAGTATTTGCAAAGGAAATGTTTTGTCCTGCAAAGGATGTGGAGTTTCCAGAACATTTATATGCCATGACAATTTTGTCTTCAAGTCCTGTGGCACCTCCTGGCTTTTTTGGCAGAGGCAAAGTCCTCCTCGGACTTGCCTAGAACCTTGGGCTTTTGTCTCGTCCTTCAGTGACAGTAGGGGTCCCACAGCTTCTTCCCCGTGCTCCTCTGGTCTCTCTATCTTCATGTCTGTCCCTATCTTTCCCTCTCTCACCTAGAATGCCCAGAAAAGGTCACAAAAAGCAACCGTAAGTAGATTTAGGTTTTCATTGCAAATCTAACCTCTGGGCTTTTTCTTACTATATCATGGATAAACACTCATTTTTAAAAACTGTATTTTTAATTTATTTTATTGTATGTGTATGGGGGGGTATACATGCCAAAATGTGGGGGGGAGGGGTCAGAGGACAGCTTGAGAGAGTCAGCTCCTTCCGTACACGGTGTGAGTCCTGGGTATTGAATTCAGGTTGTTAGGCATTGGGGCAGGTTCCTTTACCTGATGAGCCATCTCACTGAACCAACACTCACTTCTAAGTGCAGTAATGTCCTTGTATGTGTTTATTAAAATTGGCAAATAAACACACCAGTAAATGACTAAGAGTTTAGAAACAATGTCTGTAAATAAATAAAAAATGTCCCCTAAGAGGATTTTATGTACCATCATGAAAAATTCTCAGTTGCTTATTAAGTGTGGCGTGCTTGTTATAAATGTTCTCTCCTTGATGGGCTTGGTAGGAGGTCAAGGCACATGGGTAAAGAATGATCAGATTCTAGCTGGCGATGTATGGAATAGAGATTCTTCCATGTGTTTCTCTCCCTGACTTTCAAAGTGTTCATAAATGGGAATAAACAGGGGAAAGCCTTATACATAGAAATAGAACTCTGCATTTTGGGGGGGGGGTTGGACACCTCACCTGCTGGCAGAGGATCAAGAGTCCTGGAAAGTGTTGCCAGGCCTTAAGAACTGTTGGTTCTTCATAAAGGTGGGTCAATGGTTTCTAACACAGAGATGATTAAAGGAGGATGTTAGCCTGAATGCAAAGGCAGTCCACAGATTGTGAAGCCAGCAATGAGTGGCGAAGAGAGGAGGAAGAGCAGACTCAACCTGTGAGGCTGTGGGGTTTGAGTGTGGATTTTGTCTTGAAGGTGTGAACCACTCCATCAGTACAGCAGTTGTTTTAAAATCCTTGGATAGATCCTAATGCTTATCCACAGGACACACTGGCCCATGAAGTAGCATAGACAGTGCTGGCTGGGGCACCTGGGAAATGGTTTGCACCTCTTTTAGCACTGCTGGGCGTTTCCTGTGTTTGGGGCAATCAAATGGGAACCTGAAGGAATCACTGTGTGCAGTGAGGTTAGCAATCCATGTTTAAGGTGCTGTGTTTTGATTTCTAAGCATCACAGAGGAAATTTTTTTGACTAACATTTAAAGAAAGTATACAATTCTACCTTTTGTGCTTCGGGCCCTTTTCTTCTTTACTAAACTTCTGGAGGTGGATAGATCATGGAAAAAACAGCGGCAAAGAATAGGCGGCTCCTGCCTCCCTTTGGAACATAAGCATAGCAAACAGAAAATGTTGATTTCAAGGTTTCTGTGGGGTCAACTAGAAATCCAAAGGCACTGATAACAAAGGAAGTTGAAATGTGACAGTGAGATCCGTCTAAAAGGGAAAAGGAGCAATTTGCTGTATTTAGGAATTCAGGGTGGCATGGCTGATATTAATCACACTCTCACACATTTAATACTGTGTTTGTGTTTTGTCAGAAAGCTTGGTACTAACCAGAAATCACCTGAGTCTTCCCAATTATTTTATGTTTCGGCACTGCATTTTATAAAGCCAAACATAACACACGTATGTCAAGGAGGAGAAATAGGCTGCAAGGAGGCGGCTTTGGGTGTGACAGGATGACGTAGAATTGGGTGGCTAACACTTTATGACTGCCTTTCCTTGGTCTTTTCCATGTGATTGAGAGAAAGAAGAAAGATGATCAGTTGTGCAGATGAAATGAAGCTGGGCAGGACAAGCTGTGGCAGAACCAGCATGGCTACCAGAACAGAAAAGGATTTGGAGTTCAAAATACCAGACCAAAGGCAAGCTGGACCTCACAGGAAACAGGTCCGCAGAGGACTGTGCACATGCCTTAGGTCATAAGCTGGGCCAAAGACCCTCTTATGAAGTGCTGAAAGTTTCCATTTTGTCAAAGATGGTATAGTTGCTTTAGTGCAGAAAGACATAAAATTAGTCTATAGGAGCAGGGAATCTTGAAAGACATTTTTATTGGTAAAAAAAGGATAATTCATTCTCCAAAGGCTGCATGTCAGAATCAGCGAGGCAGGATTCAGATCAACAGAATCTCAGACCTGAACACACATCTCTCTCTACTGCCTGCACAGCACAGGGTGTGCTTGTCACAATTTCTTTTCATTCTAAATATTTCTTATTCTACTCCAGCATACGTCTGAATTCGTATCATCAAAAATGAACTTCTATGTTTTGCAGAGACCCCCCTCCATGATGTCATCAAGACCTGGAAAGAGGATTTGGGGACACGGTACAGTGGGGAAGAGCATTTGCTTCTCAAGTGTGAGGACCTGGGTTTGGAACTCTAACACCCAAGTTTTTAAAAACAAATCCAGGCACGAGCATACACACCTGCAAGCTCCAGGTTCAGTGAGAGACGCTGTGCCAGGAAAATGGGCAGAGTGCCAGAATACACAAGTGATATCCTTCTGGCCTCTGGGTTTATACACTAGCATACACACCTGTGCATACACACATATATCACACACATAACATACACATCAGCAAGAGAGAGAGAGAGAGCTAGAAAGGCTCGGCTTCTAGCATGGATAGCACCACAAAACACCAGAATGTTCCCTGTGTAATTCCTCACAACTGCCTCCCCAAACACTTTCTCTCATATTTCATGATTTGGTTGAAAATCCAATGTGGTTAGGAAAAAGATGTGCATAAGCGAAGCATAATTATATTGATTCATGTTCAGCTGATAAAGATTTATTTGTCCTGGAGGCATCATGATGGCCAAGATTTGCCCAGGATCAATAATTCCCCAGCCAATAAATCCTGGTATCGGCAACAAAAGCCAATATCTACTTAAACTTTTTCGAAGTGTTGTTATAATATGCTGATGGCGTGAAACATGGGAGCTCATAAAACACAGTCTCGGGAGCTTCATGTTGACGCCAAATTTGTTACTCCTCCATTTAATATTCTAGATTCCTGTGACACAGGCTCAACTCCCTGTCCAAGTGAGTAACAAGGGCTGATGGCCAATGATAACTTTTTAGAAGAGCAAACAAGAGGCAAATGGAAGTGTTCTGTCAAGATCAAGCCAGTATAGAAATGTAAAGCAGAGCAGAATTTGTCTACAGATTTAAGTTCTGCACAATATTTCAAAAAAATATATGAAAAGTAAAAGCAAAGCACTTTTGTAAATATGCCAGGAATAAAACTTGGATATCAGATAAAATGAAGCAAAAGTATATGAAGGCAGAAAAAGAAGAGCAACCAAGCATTTTCTTGGGTGCCTACTCTATGCCAAGAACAAAGGGAAGTATTTGATACATATAAATATAAATATCTCTATTTATCTATCTATCTATCTATCTATCTATCTATCTATCTATCTATCTATCATCTATCTATCTATCATCTATCTATCTATCATCTATCTATCTATCATCTATCTATCTATCTATCTATCTATCTATCTATCTATCTATATTAGTTGTTTTGTTGCTGTGACAAAACACCTGATAAAATGACTAAAGGGAGAAGGATTTTTCTGGCTTGTAGCTTCAGATGTTACAGTTCCTGGTCAGGTGGCTTCTTCATTGTGGGCCTGAGACAAGGCTGGAAGATGGTCCAGGAAGTGACAGACCAAAACCACTAGATTGGGGGATCAGTGAGGGGGACAGGGTAGGAAGCTGGGGACAAGTTATGCCCCTCAAAGGCATTCGCCCACTGACCCGCTGCTTCCAGTCAGGCCCATGTTCCAGAGTTTACACTACTTTCCAAGAGCCTATTGAATTATGACTCCATATGTGAATTAATTTGCAGATTATGTCAGAACTCTCAGGATCCATTGATTTCTCAAGGCCTATTGGCTGATTAACCAAGTCTTTTAAAAGTATGGGAGCCTTTTGGGGGATACTTGGTAACCAGACCAAAACAGTGTTTATTGCCACCCTGATTTCACAATTCTATCAAGCACACACCAAAGCAATAGCATGACTCTAATTCCCACAGAACTGAAGTCTGAGCTAAGTAACCAGTTCCACAGTTTCACATTGCAAAACCCAGGTCTGTCCAGTTCCAAAGATCATGCTCTATTTTCACTGTTAGAGACAAAAAGCCCAATGATTACCTCTTAAGGACCATTTAGCATTTGTTAACATGGCAAAGCAGGTTTTGTAGGTTGGCCTATGTCTGTGGTAATACTTTCTCACCCAGAGATGCTTTCTATGCAATGACATCAACATTGGTGTTTAATTGTTATACAAAGGCAAATAACTTATTTTGTTCCTTTTTAGTGGGATAAAAGGATGCTGGGATGTCTTTAGCCTTAAGGAAGACCACTGAGGCACACAGGGGTCACCAATAAAGACGTGTCTATGGTTTTATATTCAGCTCTACCACATGTGAACTAGGTACAAGTCCCTGTAAACCCTCTGGAGCCTCAGTACCATCACATGACTCACAGAAATGAGTATAGTAGTTGCCATGGGGGAGTCAGGAGAAGGATCCATCTTCCCAATGTGTGGGGACCTCAGTATTTTTCTTTATGAAATTTACCAGAGGAGAGTAAAAGACTGGTGTCTTAGAGATTCAGGGGTAGTGTAAGTAGCTTTTATTTCCTGGCTTCTAAAAATATTCTAAAATCTTTAATAAAATATTTTTAAGTGGAAACTTTACCAATATATTTCAAGATTTTAATACACACACTCTTTTAGCTATCTGCTTATTAACAGAAATTAACCAAGTAATACATGACATAATATAGAATAAGCACATTATTTCTAGGTGTATATAATATATATATACACACGTCTAATTTTGTGCAAAACATTTTGCAATATGAAAATATCATGCTTCAATTTTTGTCATTTCTCATCAGATACACATTTGTCTTGCTTAACTCTGACATTATCTTATTGAACCAAAGATTTTCCTCTTTTAGCGTGTGTCAAGATTTCCTCCCTTATCTGGATTGTAGGTTTAAAAGGCTGTTTTTTTATTCTAGTACCAAACCGATCATTTCCTCCAATTTCCTACTAATTTTTATAAAACAATGAAGCAAAGCATGCAATTATTTTGATATCTTAGTGCAAACAAACACTGGTGTGCAGACAAAGAGAGAACAGGCTGAAGGGAAGCATCAGCCTCTGGGCTGTGCTCATCTGCACTCACCCACAGGATGGTTAGTGACAACTGACTCTCATGGAGTAAAGGCAGCTTCGGAACATGTCTCTCTATATATAGAGAGACAAAATTCAAGTCACTTAAAATTTAGCCTTTTAGAAGTTTGCTTTTGTGTATGACAACAATTTAGAAGAGGACACGTGTTTGTGCAATGGAAGAAAGAAAATATTATTTTTAAAAAAGACATTTTTTCCCCAAAAGCAGGTGAATTTTCTCACATTCATCTTGTGAGTGTGCATGTGAATATATATAATATATATATATAGTGTGATTGTGTATATCTGTATGTCTATGCATGTATATGTGTGTATATATGCATGTATATGTGCATATGTGTGTAGTGTTGATCTATATGTGTGTATGAATATATATGTGTGTTTATATATGGGTATATGTATGTGTCTTCATGCAGGATGTGTGCGCATGTGTGGAGTGTGTGTATGTGTGTGTCAAGTGAAGTAATGTAATCTTCCTGAAATTTTTTTTGCCTTTCATGCATTTAATAAACATGTTTGATTTTTAAATTAGTAACAATTTCTCATTCTCCAGGCATTTCAGATCCCTTTAATTCTCCTTGTGCATTAAATCTTAGAAAAGAGATTTTTTTTTATAAAAAAGAGAATTATTTTTAAAGTCATCAATAACACAGTGAGAATATTCCAAACCTAGTTCACAATCAAATTCTGTCCTACTTACCCTGAACCATACCATCCTGTGAAAGGCAATGTCTTGATGGATCATTCATGGAAAACTAAAGTAATTACCATCATTCTAATATTCCTATTTAAATGCATGAAAAACTGATTAGCTGAAGGCAGCCCTATATATAGCAGAAATGGCATCTTCTTAATATTTATGCTAATGTAAAAGACATTTTACACAAAGGTTAGAGGTGACATATGGGTAAGAAATGATCTTAACATGCACACTTATTTACTTACAATAATGCATGACATGAATATTACTCCCCGAGAGGGATAAACTGGCACAGAAGAGTAGATGTGCAGAAATAATTCAATATGAAAATAATATACATAGGTAGGCACAAATACATGCATTAGTAAGATACGTTCTTGGAGGCTCCCCACACACCAGGACAGGAGGGGAACGCCCAGAAATTCACGCTCCAGTTTTCCAGTAGATTCCGTTTCACTTTCAGCCTGAGGTAGTAACATTTCCTTTTGGTCCAAAGAGAATTTTGATGGAAATCAGAAAAGGTTTAATGATTTAGGTGAGTCTGATCCTTACTTACCTCATCTAAAGCAACTAAGAAATGTTAAAAGGGATGCCATTTCAAATGGCAGTCACTACCTTCAAAGAACGTGGCTCCGAAATTCCATTTGCTTTGTACACTGTCATTTCCACATGGCTAACCCACAGGCTAAATCTTGTTTCCTGCCAGCTTTCTGAGAACGCTCCAAGGTGAGACTCCCCAGAAACAGTGCATAGCAATGAGCACATCTTGAAGGCAGTGCGTGAAGAACAAACAAAACATAAAATTACCCAGGAACTTAAGACACACATAAGCAGGCTAAGAACGGGTTACAGCCAAGCAGGATTTCAAATAAGCCTCTGATTTAATGACAACGTAAGCCAGAGCCTGATTGAGGGCAATCAAATGCTTCTCTTTATATCTGCTCCTGATTCACTTTTTATACTGCTGCTACAACAAGGCTGCAGTAAGCTCTGAAAATAGGCTGTTTCCATGAGCAATTATGATACAATACACATCTACGCCTAGAGTATGGTCAAGTGAACAGGTAACCAATAGCAACTTCTTACTCAGCAGGTCGCGCAAACTCTCTGCAGAGAAGATATTTGCTTTCCATGGATGCTCTCTAATTGTGTGTGCCCTCACCAGGGGAGATGGGACCCCATGGGAATATGACTTTCAGATTTCCAAACTGAATGAACAGCCAGATGACTCACCAAGGGGAAAGAGACCACAGGCAGGGAAGCCTCAGTCAGATCTCTAAGATGGACACCTATTAGGCCTACAGTGAGAACCTGCACTCAGCCTCATTTTCCCCTTCCTGATCACAGCCCTGAATGTCAGCTCCAGCTCTCACGTCCTCAGTCAGAGCTCTAAGATGGACACCTATTCCCGTTTTCCACCTACAGTGAGAACCTGCATTCACTCTCATTTTTCCCTTCCCGATCACAGCCCTGAATGCCAGCTCCAACTCTCACGCCCTGAAACATTATCTCTCATCTGAGTGTGTTCTTTTAGCATCTCATTACCCTTCATCTAGGGCTGCCTTTCTGTTTCTAGGCTCAGTTGTTTCTAGGTTGCCTGCAGTCTTTTCATGGAGGCTCTGGTATGGAAGACTCTTTCCGAATGAATATTGTTTTAAAAATGGAAAAAGAACTTTATCAGTTCCAGACAAGAGACCTTCTGCAGGGAGGAAGGAGGAACTGCACTTGTAACATTTCTCCTTTTGATCAAATGTTCAATGAGAAGTAACTTCAGAAGAGAACTGAGGTAGTTCATGGTGTGAGATAGTAAAGTTCATCATGGGAGGGGGAAGATGGGGGAGGAGAAGTAAAGGAGGCTTGGGGAGGAAGGCCTCGGGAGGAGGGGATGGGGAGGAGGGCATGGGGGAAGAGGCATGGGAGGAGGGCCTGGGGAGGAGGGCCTGGGGAGGAGGCATGGGGAGGAGGCATGGGGAGGAGGCATGGGGAGGAGGTATGGGGAGGAGGTATGGGGAGGAGACATGGGGAGGATGCATGAGCAGGCAGCTCTGTAAACGGTGGCAAGTGGCAGGAATGTGCACTGCTTCTTTACACCTTAGTGGACCAGAAAGTGGAACCTGAACCAGAAGCAAGAGGAGCCGTCACTCACAAGACCCAAACATCAGTGATGTACTTCCTGTGGGTGGGCCTAACCATCAGTGATCCTCTTCTGGTGGGTAGGCCTCACTTCCAAAAGGTTTCACAACTGCCCAAAACAATACAGCCAGCTGGGAACCACGTGTGGGAACACAAGATCCTGTGGGGGTCCTGACTGTAATGGGAAGGCTTTTATTCTTTCTTGAATTCAAATGTTTCAACCATGTGTTTTCTAGATCATGTTGTATAGACAGAACCTACTTACATTTAAAAATCCCTTCCAATCAGATACCAAGACATTCACATGGAGAAAGAACTGAACTGTTAGATGGTTTTTTCCTTGTGGGCAACATCATCAATCTTACAAAGAATTCAAAGGTATAGCTCAGCTGCTCAACGAGGCCTCTTGATGCAGTCAGGAGACATGGTAAACATGAGGCAAATCCTGCTGCAGGTGGCAGAGTATGGCAGAATGTTGAAGAGAAGAATTTATTTTCTAAGTAGAAGGAATCCACTTTAAAATAATGGTAAGAACGGTAAATGCACATCTAGCAGCGTAGCTGTTTATTATCCAGTGTCATGCGTAGCGCCATTTTGCTCTTACAGCACAGTCCAGTAGGCTGGTTTACACTGGTCCTAGTACAGGAACTAAGATATTACTCTACATTACAGTGTCACCAGATGAGAGGAAATTATCATCTCCATTATAAACTGTGAGGCCACTGTCATAAATGGGGTCTATGGTTGACTAAAATGCTACATTACACACTGAATATTACTAAAGAGTGTGAGCACAATGTGTGTGCATGCAAACGTGTACATGTATATGCATATGTGTGCACAATTGTGCAAGTGTGTGTGTGTGTATATGTAAGTGAGAGACAGAGAGTGTAAGTTCATTCATGTGTGTCTTATATACCTGGGAGCCAAGCTAGGTTGCTGGAGCCTGCTTGGGGCTGATACACTTGCAACATGTGTGGAAAGACACCTTCAGTCTTGTCAACTTCGTAACTGGCAGTGAAGGTCAGAAGAGCAACACAGTAGTCTTTTTGCATGCCAGTACTCCCAGCCACCTTTAAAATCTCCCTGACCCTAAACCTTGTTGTTGGTGGACCTACTCGGTGTCTTTTGTCTTTTGACGCCACCTCTTTTCTTTTTCTTTCTTTTTTTTTTTTTTTTTTTAAAGCTAGGTATGGTTGGCTGATTCCTTTTTTTTTTTTTTTTTTCTTTGTCGGATTCCCCTGGAACTGGAGTCAAAGATGGTTCTTAGCTGCCATGTGGGTGCTGGGAATCGAACCCAGGTCCTCTGCAAGAGCAGTTGGTGCTCTTAATCGCTGAGCCATCTCTCCAGCCCCAACGCCACCCCTTTTCTTGCTCGTTCTCTGGGCCTCTCTCCAAACACAGTCCTTCCTCCCACACAAGATGCCTGCTTCAAGGTAAAGAACAAACATTTTCAAGTGAAGCATCAAAAACTTGGTTTCCTTGGTAACTTGGGCAGGGAAAGAGAATTTATGATGCTCAGAAACAGTCCTCGGGACCAAGCATATTCCTTCTCCTCCTCACTTCTAAGGCTTTCTATGCAGCACAAAGCAGTGTCCCAAGCTGCTCCAAAGCTACACATTTACAGTTAAATGGAAAGTGAAATCTGCTGCTAAGTTTAGCTCTCCTGCCGAAATCCTTGGGAGATTAGTATTTCCTTCTGGCTATATCAGGCCCTTCTTTTCCCATACCTATCAGACGGCCTTGAAGTTTTACTTCATTAGAAATATTGTACAGCAAATGCACACCGTGTGCTAATAGGCTGTGTGGGTTAATGGAGCAAATAGTTGCTTAAATTTAATTTGAAAGTAGTTCAGATAAAGACCCAGAGAATTAGTACTGGGGTTAAGGATGGATCCTACTGAGCTATGCCTGGCTGGAGGGGGGAAGGTAGGGAGGAGGGGTGCCTGCCCCTCACCTCCCAGCGGAGGTGGGTAGTCGAAGGGAATTCTGGTATATGTATGCTGTGTATGAGTCACTTTTAGATGTGTAGCTCTAATATGTTCATCCACAGCTACCCATGACCACCACTGTCCCCTCTGCCCTTGATTTTTGTATTTTACATAGGTATTAGCTGCTTGGAACAACTAACGTACTTTTATTACAAAAGAAGACAGCTTTTGTTAAGGCCATACCACCAGTATAGGAGAAAGAATCAAATGCCTTTCCAAACACACACTGTCTTTACCTACCCATTTCCACGGATTTCAGTGATCCAGCTGTACCTCCTTAACCCTTTTTAAGACCCTACAGCAAATTCCCAATTATAATCAGACATCTTATTCAAATCTAGGTGACAAAAATCACTTGAACAATTTTAATGAATACAGCATCCTAAGGATTAATGTTTAGCAAGAATTTTCAGTAACATACTCTTAAATGGCAACAGTCAACCTAGCTCTACTCTACCACGCCATCTACGCTGTCACAGTTGAGATGGTGGGGCCTCCCTTTGTATACTTTTCCCAGGCTCTTTTTCTGTTTTGTTTCCTTCAGGCTTTCTTGATATTCCTGCTGAAACCAGATTGTCTCCAGTCTGTCATAAGTAGAAATGAAGTTTGCAGTACTCTGGACAATCTTCCACCATCATTCTCAGCCAGAACAAGAATGAATTGTGAAAGTTGTCAGAATCAAAATGGCGTCACATTTGTCAAGCTCTAACAGACAAGTAAAGAAAATAAATAAACCTTGGATGTTCTGAAGACCAGGATCCTCAGCATGTGTAGCAGACAGCAAGAAACATTGTCCAAAGATTGCACTGTGTACAAGCCCAATGACAGCATCCACGGAAAGCACTACTATAGGGACACCTGCCCAGTGCCTGCTTGTTTAATCTAGTGTGGACATCCTCACTGCCACTGACCCCATGGCCAAGGACGGCAGTTCCTAAATACCTTCTGGCACCCTCCTCATTTGCCTTTATAATTTTCCCCTTGCTTCAAATGCCTTTATATCTGTTCATAGTTTACCATGAGACATACATTCTAATACAGTGCTTCATCACAGCAACCAATAATTAACTTGTCTGTCACTGGAAAATCTCTCTGTAATTTTAAAAAAAATATTACTATTTTGTTGAATTTTTGTGTATTTCATACATAACATCTCAATCAGTGTTAATCGCTTTTATACCCCCTTCTCCATTGACAGCCCCCCCCAACCAGTTCACACATTCTGTCATTTGTGCTAAATTAATCTCCCTGGACACTCCTCAGTACCAGTTTATCCTCTGAGCTCAGTCTATCCAAAGTCCCTCTTTTAAAGAAGGCCACATCTTCCCCACCCAATCATAATCAGCTTCCAATATTTCTTCAGCTAAGATTGGGTTCTGCTACCCATTTCTGCAGTTCATGATTTTTTTTTAAATGTAGAGAGAATGTAAAATCTAAATGTAGCTTAGATTTAGAATGTAGAATCTAGGTTCTAGAAAAACAATGAGACTTAGGTTTTGTGATAGGGTTCTCCAGAGAGACAGATCCAGAGGAGATGTATGTAGCTGTGTGAGGATTTTTCAGGAGCTGGTTCACATGATTATGGCTCTTTAGAAGCCCTATGGCAGATGTTCTGCAGGCCGAAGACCTTATAACACCAGTAGCAAGATTTAGTCCAAATCTAAGTCAGAGAATAATGGTGGGACGCTCATGCTTGAAGCCCAAAGCCTGACAATGTGGAGGAGCCACTGATGCTGTTAAAGTTCAAAGGCTGCTGGGATGGAGTTCTGATATCCCAGGGACCAGAAGTGGGCATTTCCCAGGTTTCCAGGTGACACGCTGTTCTAGTTTGTCTTCCATTGCTGTGACAAAGCACTCTGACTGACACCAACTTGGGGAGGAAAGGGTTTACTCAGCTCACATTTCCTGGGTCACAGTTCATTACTTAGGGCACCCAAGGCAGGAACTCAGGGCAGGAACTTGGAGGCAGGAGCTGAAGCACAGGCCATGGAGGAATGCTGTTCACTGGCTTGCTCCTCTGGCTCATGCCCAGCCTGCCTTCTTATACGGTACACAACAACCTGCCCAGTGTGGCACCACTTATTGTAGGCTGGGCCCTCCCACACTGCTCCACCATCAAGACAATACTCCACAGATGTGGCCATAGGCCAATCCAATGGAGCCAATTCCCCAATTGAGCTCCCTCAACCCAGGTGTGTCAAGTTGACACTAAAGCTATCCAGCACACACACTAACTTTCTTTTTTTTATAAACTTTTTTAAAAATTTTATTTTATGTGCACTGTCTGCACATAGTAGGTGCACCCATGTCGTTCAATACTGTGGAGGTCAGAAGAGGGTGTCAGATTCCCCTGGAACTGGAGCTAAAGACAGTTCTTAGCTGCCATGTGGGTGCTGGGAACTGAACTCAGGTCCTCTGCGAGAGCAGTCAGTGCTCTTAGCCACTGAGCCGTCTCTCCAGCCCCGCTAACTTTCTTTCTGTACTTGTTCTTCCCAGAATGCCATTATTATTATTATTATTATTTATTATTATTATTTTTTTTTTTTTTTTGGTTTTTTTGAGATAGGGTCTCCCTGTAGCTCTGGCTGTCCTGGAACTGGCTCTGTAGACCAGGCTGGCTTTGAACTCACAGAGACCTTCCTGCCTCTGCCTCCCAAGTGCTAGTATCAAAGGCATGTGCCACCACACCCAGCTGTGCTCTAATTTTTTAGACAAGGTCTGTCACTGAAATCTAGAACTCAGTGTTCTGGGTAGACTGGTTGGTCAGTGGGCCCCTGGATCTGCCTTTCTTCACCCTGCTCCACTCCTCACCAGTGGGATTATTGTGGGCTCTATGCCTGGGTTTTCTGTAGATGAGAAGATCAGAACTCAGATCTCCATGCTTGTACAGCAAGCACTTTGCCCATGAGGCTTCTCCTTAGCCCCAGATATGTGCTTCGAAAATATTGTCCCCACACTATATATTGTCTTATTCTTCTCCAGCAGGTATTTATTTATAAGGCAAAAAGTTTAATTTGGATGAACTCTAATTTATTAGTCTTTCCTTTTATACTTTGCACACTTGGTATTAAAGTAAGAACTCTTTGCATGGCCCTAGATGGCAAAGATTTTTATTTTGAAATTTAGTTTTACATTTAAGTTCATGATCCATTTTTGAGTCAAAATTTTGCAGCACGTGAGACAAGTCTAGGCTCATTTTTGTTGTATTTGGACATCCAACTGTTTCAGCAGCATGTGTTGAAAAGGATATCTTTCCTCCTCTGAATTCCTTTTGTACCTTTGTCAAAAGTCAATTGGACATGTTTGTGTGAGTCTATTTTGGGCTCTCTGTTCTGATCCATTGATCCACGTGTCTGGGAACAGACGTCTGTGCCTTTTTCCCGAGCTTAGAAGTAAAGTATTCAGTGTCTCACCATAAAATATGATGTTAGCTGAACGTTTTTGGTAGATGCTCTTTATCAAGTTGAAGAAATCTTTCTGTTTCTAGTTATGCTGAATCTTTTTTAAAAAAATCAAGAATGGGTGTTAATGTCTGTCACATCCTTTTCAATATCAACTGTAGTTTTTCTTTGCATGTAATTTTTCTTCTTTGGCCAGATAACAGTTGATTATTTTAAACCATCCTTTTATCTCTTGAATAAACTCAATTTGCTCGTGGAGTATAATTATTTTTATATTTTTATAATTTATTTGTTAATATTTTGCCACAGATTTTTTTATATAAATATTCATAGTGAGCATTAGTGTTTAGCTTTTTTGTATTATTTGTCTGGTTTTAGTATAGAGAAAAATTAGGTTCATAAAATGTCTTGTGAAGAGTTTCCATCTCATATTTTTAGACATGTTTGTCTAATTGGATTCATATTAGTTTTATTTTTTATGGATTTAGCCTGAGAATATTGATTCAGTATGCTGGTTGATTTTTTTTTCTCCATTTTTGTTGATTTTATTTCCAGTTGTTCTAATGATTATTGGGACTAGAGCAATGGTATCTCCATCGATAATGTAGACATGTCCTTATCTCTTTCCCATGCTCTGAGCTTTTCCCTTGTGTATTTTGTGTCTTGCAGATCCTTCAGTTGGAATGACAGTTACTATACTGAGGTCCCATTGGTGTGTTAAGGAGGAGGAGAAGCCTTCAAGGAAAAGATTAAATCATAGTCTCTGATGAGTATGTGCCCCTACCTGTGGATTTTACAACTTTTTCTCAGCTCCCTATTGCTTAGGTGAGACAGCAAGGCTAGCAGAGCCAGGATCCTCTGCCAAGTGTAAGAACTGCAGAGCAGAGCAGCCGATGTCCAAAGTCTTCTGTTCCTTTCATGGGTCCTTGACTGGGAAAGTTTTAGTTGGGAATGGTTTTTTTGTTTGCTTTTTTCTTTTGCACCCATTGGCTGTTCCAGGCTGCTGGCTTCTCCAACAATAAACATGGGTGGATAAGAAAGAAAGAAAAGTCATTAAATTATCTTTTATGTTATTTCTTGAGTCCCAAGTTTCTTCAATGTACGTCAGAGCCTTCTTGTGAATGTTTCATGATTCTAAATGGCTATTGTGGCCAAGAATAAATTTGACATCTCCTTTGGCATTTTATTATTATTATTGAGTATATTTAGAAAATTGGGATATTTACACCATTTTATCTCTAATGGCTGTTAGTGTCCTCTTAAACAACCCCTTATTTATCAAAATAGCCTATTCTTAAAGTGAAACACACATACATTATATGCATTAAGTTGACATGTAAGTTAATTTAAACTAGATTATTTGCCTTCTGGAAGTTGATGATACTATGTATTGCTTAAATTATACTTCACAGTGTATTAGTAAAAAAATTTAGACAGGCATTTATTTGTACAATGAGAATCTCTTTGATCTTAAGGAAGGAGAAAATGCACAAACTCTGTTTTAAGATGTTTTCTTATTTTAACGTCATACAAAGTGTGAGAAAAATGAATGATAAAGTTAATGCTTTAGCTCATAGAAACACCTAGTAAATGGTTAAGCCTCCTTCATACACTGAGGATGCTTTCTTTCAAAAGGCTCCAGGGTATTGCTACTGTCAGCTGTTCCATTTTTTACTTTTGGTTTTGTTTTGTGACAGGGTCTCCCTCAATAGTCCTGGCTTGCCTGAAACTTGTTATGTAGACCAGGCTGTCCCCGGACTCACAGAGATCTGCCCACCTGTGCTTCCTGAGTGCTGGGATTGAATGCTTGCACCACCATGACCTACCTAGGTGCTCCATTTTTTAATACAGTGTCTCCTTTTCGAAGTATTTTCCAATGGCAACATCTCCCAAGCTGTGATTCATGTGGGCTCTGTAAATACAGTCAAACTGATGGCAGAGAGGAAAGAAAGAACAAGTTATGTTCTGACCAAAGCCAGTCCAGCTCCCCACCCAAAGAGCTAAGCCACTTGATTTCATGGGCAGTTATACCTGGTTTAGTCAGTTACAGGCTACATAAAAGAAACTCCTCTGACCACTGCAGATTCCTAGTGTAAACAGAAGAACTCTTACATCAGGATGCTCATTTGATAGAGCAGAAGACAAAAAAGATCAAAGAGAGAGGTGTGGAGAGATGATTTTGTAGAAAGTTAAGATTTGCTACAGTCACGAAGGAAACAGACCGCCTATCTCTTGACATACTGTTGTTTTTTCATCAAATGCCACCTGTTCTGTGACATCTTCTCACTACTCTGATTAGAATTTCATTTCTCTTCTCTACCTTTCTTCCTAATACAAATGATTGAATTTATTCCCTCTCTTCTTCACCTTCATCTAATTTGTTTTCTTTTAAAGCACTTGTCACCATATAGTACACTGCATGTCTCTGGATCCATGGAATTTACCCTCCTTCACAGAAGGTCTTTGTTCTCTGCTGTGTTCTCACAGTGTCTGGTACATTATAGGTGCTCAGTCAATGCTCATAGAATTAGGTAGATGGCTTTTAGGAAAGAGACGGTGCCACACATGGCTTCCCCATATAGGTGGCAACTGCCTCCAACAATTCTATTGCTTTTAATCAAAAGGAAACTTAAGCTGAAGAGGAAGCATGGTGGCAGTAAGGGAAGTCTGAGGTCCCCACTCTAAGGTGTTGAATGAACTCCTTCGGACTCTCCACTTTTTCTGGTCTTGAACATGGGACTAGAGTAAGTCTTTAAAGCCCTTACCAACTCCATGATCCATCCATTCATCTATCTGTTATTTGATGATAGGTGAGGGACTTGACAACCAGCTCCTTGGAGAAACTTTTATTATATCATATGTTGTACCTATCATACATATCCTAATACTAGTAACTTGAGTTAAATGATAGATGATAGTTCCCAAAAAGTTTAAGATAGCTTGAAATAGAGCAAAAAAGCAGAGTAAATTAATGGAACAAAAGAAAGAAAAAGTAAAAAAGGAGATTAAGTAAAAGTGTGGGGTCTATTATACTGTATAAGAGGTGCCACATAGAAAGGGAAATGTTGTCAACAGGGATAAATCTCCAGCACTGCACTGATCACAATCACGAACCAAACCACAATTTACATGTTTTGCAGGTGTACTTGGAGCCTTGAATTCATAGTTTAAATGACTTCAGAATCTTCAACAATACTACTAATATTATTAATAAAATTCAACATGTGGACCTTGAGATTACTGCTTTGCTATAAAACAGAGTGATTTCACTTCCTCAAACTAAATTATTCTCTGGGAGGCACAGGAAGTATTTTCCTCATTGATTCATTCTCTCTCTCTCCCTCTCTCTCTCTCTCTCTCTCTCCTCACACTCTTACGCTCCTCTCCAACCATCCGTCATTGCACTGATGTACTTCCACTTGCATATAAAGTGACTGGTGCCATGGACATATTTACTGCCACTTTTATAAAAAGACTATATATTTTCTGCCATGACAGGAGACCAGCTGGCTAATTTAGAATCCCTGCTGAACATTGGGGAAAAAGTAATCATTTTATTTTTTGCAGGCTTAGTTAGAAGGTACGTGCTGAATATGAATGATTATAAATATTAGAATTGTACAGATGTATGGGGGTGTCCAATGTTTTCATATGAAATTCTCAGTCATTCTTTTCATAGCTCTGTGGTGGCTTTGAGTCAATCAAGAAATATTTCTTAAGCAGAACATAAAGGCTGGTCAAAAGTGGATACATAGTGTTTAAAAATTTAAAGGACAATTTTACTGTTAATAATTTGTTGGATCATTACAAAATAAATTTCCCATATTGTTATGACATATGGTTTGCAAATAACATTTTTTTAGTAAACAACTCTCTATGATAATTCAGTAATCCTCTATGTGAAATTTCATTATGATAGCATTCACACCGTGCTTAATTTCAGAATTTAAGTACAAATTTAGAGCCTGTGTTATATTATTGAGGATGAATCATGATCAAAGTCACTGAGTGAAAGATAAATTATGAATTTTATTCAGATTCTCTCTACATAATATTTATATTATGAATGAAAATACTAGTACAGTAATATATACATGCAATATGAAAATATGTAAATAGGCAAAATGTAGTAAATGTATGATAAAAAATGGGGCCAACGAGATGGCTCATTGGCTAAAGGTGCTTGCCACCAAGCCTGACACTTGACCCCTGGAGCCCACATGATGGAAAAAGAGAACAAACTCTTGCAAGTTGTTCTCTAACTTCCACATATGCCCTGTGGCAAACAACTGCTACACACACACACACACACACACACACACACACACACACACAGAGTTAAATGAATGTAAAAATTACAGAAATGGGACAAAAAGGCAAACCATGTCACTGGAAAGTAGTTGAAAATGCTCGTTTCTCTCTGTCATTTTCATGTATTCCAAAATTTGGCTGATCAATTGCTTTTTAAGGTGACTGGCATTAAACTTTGCATGAAGTATAGAATTAATAATAATCAAATATATGACTTAAGATTTAGCAAAATACATATGATAAAATGTACGCAAATCGAATATACATTACAATGCTCAAATGTCACTTTTCCCAAGGTTCTCTGGCCATTCTCAAATACATGGGACTTTTGACACCAATAGACACATAGAACCAGGACTCTGTGTCACCAAAAGAGCTGCCTTAAACCCTTACGAATTTCACAGGAATGTTCTCTAGGTTCTGGTTCACGGTCTCTTCCAATGACATTGGCTGTTTCTCTAGAATACTAGAAACAACAAGTCAGAAGGGGTTAGAAGTTACAGCAGCTGTCGATCAAAAGGGAATTAAAAAATCATCATCATCAAGGGCCAGGTGTGGTGGTACACATTTTTATTCTCACCACCCAGGAGGTAAAGGCAGGTTGATCTCTGAGATCAAGGCCTCCCTGGTCTACATAGTGAGTTGCAGATCAGTCGGGGCTACAAGGAGACCTTGTAACTAACTAACTAACTAACTAACTAACTAACTAATCAACTAACTAAGTATCAACTCTTTCCTCATATCAGTTTAACAATTAACTAGAAATGTATCATATAGCTTAGATAAAAGCATGCACCTTCTAGATGAAAACAGAAGGGAAAAATCATTGTAATTTTAGCAGATAGTGTCTGGACATGACACACATAAGCCAGAAGGATAAGAAAAAAAAATCTGAGAATGCTTGCTTGAAATATAATGCTTTTTCATTTAAAAGACATTATTGAGAAAATGAAAAAGCAAGTCAGAATAGGAGAAAATACCTGTAATACATAAATGAGACAAAGAACTCTACTCTTACATATTTGTTCCAAGGAAATGAAAATATAGAATGGCCATATAAAGACACAGATATCCACAACACTTTCATTCCTAAAACAGCCAACAGCTGGGAATAGCCCAGGTGTCATCAACAAGTGAATCAACAAATCATAATAAAGAAGCAATGGAATAGTACTCAGTAAAAATATTGACATCACTGATACATGCCACAACATGGGTGGATAGGGAAGTTTACTGCTGAGAGATTAGAAAATGAGGCCAGACACAAAATGTCAGAAAGAACCCAAAGGAAGATTCCTCCTGACTCTGTGGTAGCCAGGGCTCACACACAGAAACCCCTGGGAGCCCAGTACCAAGTCATGGTATTCTGGGCATAAACACTATCAATATGTTCAAGCTCTATAATTTGAAGTAACTCAGTTGATGGAATTTAAACGGTAGCTAAACAGGACTGGTTAAAAAAGTAAAAGAAGATTCAAGAAAGCTTTAAAAACCATGTATAAGCTTTAATTACAAAATAAGAGGGACTATGTGCATTTTTAATGGCCATAAAACAGATCATGGAGGAAAAGCAAGTTTGGCTGCCTGCGGCGTGACTTTGGTTGGGCAGGCTGCTCATTCTTGTCTCTCAGTCGGTGTCTATTATAAAGGAGAGCAATGACAGTACTTACTTCACGGAGTTGTTGGGAGAATTAATGAGAAAATGTGTGTGAAGTATTTCTCAGTAATTAAGTCCCATTATTTTCAGTAACTGCTGAGAGAATCATATGGCATATTTAATACTGAGGAAAACAGTTATAAAGAGATCAAATTAAATTCGGCTTATGTTGGTTAGGAAGATATAGTATCATAAAACATATGCTTTTTTTCCCTTTTTTACTGAGACAAGCTTTGTTAAGTATCCATGGCTGACCTCAAACTCACTATGTAGTCCAGGCTGGACTTGAACTTAGAGTGATCCTGACTCAGGTTCTTGAGTGACATAATTATAGGTGTGTGCCAACACAACTGGCCCAAACATATTTTTGTAATGAATTAGATTTCAAGTTGTTAAACTATCCCTATCAAAATCATCATTTTACTAGGGCTGGAGAGATGGCTCAGTGATCAAGAGGGCTTACTACTCTTGCAGAGGACCCAGGTTTGGTTTCTAGCACCCACCCATATGGCAGCTCATAGCCCTCACAGTCCAGGGGATCTGACACCCTCTTCTGTCCTCTACTAGTACCAGGCTTACCTGTAGTACACTGGTATATATGCAGGCAAAGCAATAATATTCATAAAATATAATAAATAGACCTTACAAATCATTTTCCACTAGTCACATGGTACACTGCTATAACACCAGCATTCAGCAAGCTGAGGCAGGACAAGTTTAAGGTAGCCTAGGTTACATAGTCAGATCATGTCATAAAATAACAAAACAAAGCAAAGCAAAATAAAATCATTTTGTCTTATCATTCTTTCTCATAATATTTTTAATTTGATGATAATTTCTAATTTGTAATTGTAATGTTATTTAATACTTTTTTCTTAAACTCAGGTATTCCATGAGAAAAGATATACCATGAACAGCCAACCATTGGCTCACCCAATATCAGAAATATAGAAAGATGCTTAGCATAGGCATTAATTGAGTGAAGGACAGCTAATTCCTGGGGTGCTTTAGGATTAAGCCTGAGACTTGGTATGTTGTGGAGACTAGCATTAAATCTCTCATTTTTGCATTTATTGTGTGTGTACATGTGTTCCAAGGCTCACTCACATGTGGAGGTCAGAGGACAATTTGCAAGAGTCAGTTCTTTCCTTCCACCATGTGGGTCCTGAGTATTGAACTCAGGTCATCAGGCTTGGCAGCAAGTGCCTTTACCAACTGCGCCATCTTACCAGCCCTTAAATCTTATTTTAAAACCATGACCTCTATCGTAAATCTTACCCGCCAAAGAAACCCCAGTGGGAAAACAGATCATCTCAGTCTTTCATGCAGCATCCTCCAAAGAAATTTTGGCCCCTATTAGCAACTAAAGAGAAGCTCAACATGGGATCGGGAGACCTTCCGAGGAGTCACGAGGATTGGCAAACCCCTTCAGACACGTGTAGCGGCATGGGCTGCATGTAAGGTGCTCTCCAGACACTCTCAGTCCCTTCCTGCTGTACCCTTGAGGCTGCTTCTACCTCTCAAAGCCTACAAAGTTCTGGCATCATTTATTTTCTAGGATCTCTTTGACTATCTCAGGCAGAGGGAATTTCTGCTGACTTTACGATGTTGTGGCACCTACTGCACTTCATCAAAGCCAAACATGTCATAGTTCGTAAGACACATTATTTTATGAATCTTTAAGAAAACCTGATGTCAGTTAAAATATGACATGATATTTTCTTCCCACTGAGAAATCTTATTTTAACTTACTGAATGAGCTGTGCTAAGATTATGTAGACACAGAAGACATGTAACTGGTGATCATGAATTTGAACTCTGTAATACCTTTAGCATTGATAACGTATTTTACGAATACCGGGGTTTAATTAATCTAACTTTGTACTTTCCTTTTTTCCCCTCCTAACTCATTCAAAACTTTCTGCAAGTTAGCTGGCTCCTGTTCAGTCAGCAGGATGAAGTTCAGTGGAAGTTCAAGGCTTTATTTAATGTTAAGTACTCTGCAACGAATGAATTGCTAATACCAGTTCCATGTCACTTCGACATTTCTTTCATCTTGTGACAGATTGTATTATCCAAATACAGATACAACAACTGCTCCCAGACCATGTGGTCTTCTAGAAAGCTGCCTCTCCATCAAGAGGTGAGGTAGTTTCCTGTCCCTTGAATCAGGAAAGATTATCTGACATACTTGTAACCAACAGAGCTCAGCAGCAGTGACATTGTGGGCTCTGGAAGGCAGGTCATAAAGGTAACATGGTTTCTGTCTTGCTCATTGAACACTTACACAGCTGCTGTGTAAAGAGTCTGACTCCTCTAGGACTGTCAAAATGTTTGGGAGCTCAAAAGCACCCTAGAAGACCACAAGGAGGGACTCAGGTGTTGCAGAAAAAGCCAGACTCTGGACCTTCTCCAGCGGCTCCAGCTCTCAGCTGGCCATTCTTTCTTTCCTCCTTTCAGCTGAGACTAAATGAGAGCCCTGGAGTCAGAGCCAGCCTCCTGGAGTTCTTATCTCACAGAGACAGCAAAGTGATCATTTTATTTCAAGCCATCTAGCTTTGGAATGATTTGTTACATGGCAAGAAAGAATTGGAATGTATGATTCTCAGGAACTGGGCAATTTCTCCTGTATTACTTCATCTGAGCAAAGCAATTCTTTCCCAGTTATCTCACATACAAACATGACCAGCCGCATGTACCGTAGTATTCAGTTACACGAATTCTTTGGTTGCTTCACATGGTCATGTTTATAGCACTAATACAACTGTTTGTTTGATCAACACATCACATATGCTGTCGTAGTTACTTTTCTTGTTTCTGTGATAAAACGCTTTGACAAAAGCAACTCAAGGAAAGCAGAGTTTATTTGGAGTCACACTTCCAGGTGCAGTCGGTCAAGGCAGGGAAGTTATGGCAGGAACTCGTCATAGCTGCTCACATTGCATTGGCAGCCAGGAAACAAAAGGAGATGAACGTTTGTCTCACTTTCTCCTTTTTCTATAGTCCAGGAACGCAACCCAGGGAAGGGTGCCACCCACAGCGGTGGATCTGCCCTCCCCATTACCCAATCAAGGTCTTCCCTCACAGGCATGCCTACAAGGCCCATCTCATCAAGTTGGCAATTTAAATTAACCATTACATATACCACAGAGCATTGTTTCCCTGGTCTGTTCTTTAATGTATGGGTGGTGTGTGTGTGTGTGTGTGTGTGTGTGTGTGTGTGTGCTTGTGCATAGACAGGTGTGTGACCATGTGTGCATGCATGGGGGCCACAAGTCTATGTTGTCTTCCTGTGACCATGCATGCATGAAAGCCACAAGTCTATGTCAGCTGTCTTCCTCTATTGTTATCCACCTTATTTTAAAATCATTATTATTATCATTATATTTGTTTTTTTGGCAATTACGCATATGTACATAATAGATCTTCTCACTGTCACCCATTCATGCCTGTCTATACCCTACACCAACTCTTGCCTATACATCTCTTTCTAATGTTCATGTCTATTTGTTCTGTTTTGTGATCTACTGACTTCAACCAGGGCTATCTGTGTGGCCATGGGTTTGGAGCTATCTGTTGGACTCTGGTGAGCTCAGCAGTGTATGAACAACTGAAGACAATATTTTTCTCTCTGCCAGAATTGATCAATAGCCAATATTTCAGAATGCACGCTATACATGTATGAAATTGTCAATGAACAAACTCAAGAAAAGTTTCTTTTTGTCTTTTTGAGTCAGGGTCTTCCTGTAGCCCCAGCTGTCCTGGACCTCACTATGTAGACCAGGCTGGCCTTGAACTCACAGAGATCTGCCTGCCTCTGCCTCCCAAGTGCTAGGATTAAAGGTGTGTGCCACCACACCCGGCGAGAAGTTTTAAAAAGGTAATTTATTTCGACTCATCTCCAATTTACATAAAATTATATATATATCTTTATCCCATTTATCTTCATTGCTTTTCATTTCACCAATAATATCTCTCTTCAATCTGAAAGTGTTAATATCATTGTGTCTTACTTCTTAATAATGCAAGTACCTGCTCAGAGTCTTGTTTATTAAGATTTCATGAGAGAACCAATTGAGAGGGGACTTCCTGGTGCACAGTAAGTGTTAAATAAATGTTATCAAATAATCCTAACATCTTGAATTTCTCATACTTTATCTCCATCAGTCAATAGGCCTAGCGTAGGGATACATCTGAGGTGAAGGATGAAGAGGGAGAGGATGAGTTAAAGTTTGACTATGCATAGGATTAGAAAGAACTGGATGTGGCTGGTAGTCTAAAATTATCTGTGACAAGAAATCTGTAGACATGTTCATTGTGCTATTAGTTTCATTGCTGTTTATTTTCATTTGTCTCCATAATTTAAAGCCTAATGAAAATTACATTTTGAATAAATAAGTCAATAAATATTTGTTGATTAACTGAATATAATCTAACAAAACTTCTAGAAAACAGAGCTGTACTTATAGACTTTCACTTTGGTTAACCTTGCGGCTGATTATCTTTTCTACTTACCTTCTTCATGAATACCAGAAGTTGGTCTGTGTTGGTGCATACTTTGCATCCTTAGGTATTCATGTAGTTCTAGGAATAGTTTATATCATTTAATGGTTAAATCCTTCAGCAGAACATCAACAGTTTATCACAAATGATTGTATATTACTCAGATTCCAAGATACCACTTTCAATTCTAAGACAACAACAAAATCCAAAGGTTAGATTTAACTATTTAAAAATATCAGCTTTTTGCTATAATTTGGATACTGTGTATGCCCTCAAAGCCTCATGTGCGAGAAGATTGGTATTGAATGTGGTAGAAAGTATGGACCCCCTAGGAAGTAGATTCGATGAGTGTTCTTCACTCAGCACATGCTCTTAGAAGAGAATTGGAGACCCAGTCTTTGTCTTCCTGGCTCAATGTGAATTCTCTTGTTCTTGAACATATCTCTGCCATGAGGCGCTAAGAGAGTCACGTTGATGTTGGCAATATCCCCTCCAAACTTCCACTGTGAGCGGAGTAAATCACTAAAAAATTAAATCAGCCTGCCTCACATCATTATAGGAACAAAATAGACTGATATACTTTATAAAGAGATTGTTATTATTTTTATCATTAACAGAAATTTGCAGACCATTTGGCTTATTGATAACTTTTTCCTATATCTTTATAGTAGACTTGCATGGCTCAACCATAAACACAGTCTTGCTGTCTTGTGGAAGCTGTTTCATATTACTATATAATTGTTTACAACAACCATAAGACATTTAAGAAATAGCATTGAAGACTAAGTGAGATGAGGTTGAACATGGGCAAAAGTGTACCTGAAATAGAATACGTGATTTATCAAAGCATAACTTCATGGCGAACTTTCCCAATTCCTCTTGGTATCATTTTTCTTTTAGTGTGGAGGCTGAGCTATCAGGAAGATTTTAGGATGCTGTCACCTGGGCATTTTATCTCCCTGTCTCTGGTTTTAAAGCATTAAAAGCTTAAAAAGCAGATATTTCTGGGGTTTCATTTAAAGTTCGTATGGATTTAATCTTTAATGCTCCATATATGTGTATATATTTTTCTCTCTATCTTTTTAGAACAGGAGTTTCTCTGGGTTATCCTCCATTAAAAGATATGCTTTAAAATCATATTTTTCTGGAATGGGACAGAACCAGTCTCAGACCTATATAAGCAAGGTTGAAAAGCCTCTGAGATTACTATGAAGTATTTGCTAAATTTATATCCTAATCTCCTGAAGTTTTTAAGACATGGTGTATGTTTATTTTGAGGAAAAAAAGTCCTTCTGGGTTGATGTAAAAAAATAAAAAGGTCAAGAGTGGCATAAACTCTGGTCCGAATTGCTGTCTTCAAAATTCACTAGTGTCCTATCTATCTCATTTTAGTCATCCTCACTATCTTTCTCCTGACTTCCAGGAAGTGATGCTCTGACCTTCATTAAAAATAATAGCTACTCAGATATGCCAGGTACTTCCCTTCTTAATTACCTATAGCCCAGCTCAGATGTTTATAAACAATCTTTTTTAATAGACCAGGGAAAGAATATAGCACATACATACACACCACATTTTAGGATAATGTCTGTCACATTATGTCAGATATGCCTTCCAGGAACAAACTTAAGGATCTTCAAATTCCCGAGTTTCATACCTCCACTAAAAAGGCAGAAAGAGCCCAACCTGGACTATACAGTGAGTTCTAGGCCAGCTGGGATTGCCTAAAGACCTTGTCTGAAAAACACCCTCTCCAAAAAATGGGCCAATTATAATTCACTAGCAAAGTGAATTACACAAAATAGAATGCTTATGGTTTGTAAGAAACGTACTTCACTGGCAAAGACACACACACACTGAATTGAAACTATGTACTAAGCAAGCGAAAGCCAAAAACAAGCAGGAATAGTTGTACTCATATTTCACAAAGTAGACTTCAAGGCAAAAGTACTCAGAAGGGGTAAAGAAGATCACATGTTACTAAAGGGAAAAATCCATCAAAAATTTACAATGATTAAAAATATATGTTCACTTAATGCTGTGCCGTTTCATAAAACAAACACTGCTGGTCATAAAATCACAGGTATAGATATAATAATAGTAAATGACTTCTATAAGTCACTCTCATCAATAAATAGGTCATCCAGACCAAAAAAAATCAATGAAGAAACGTCAGGGCTAAAATGCATGATAGGCTAAGTGAGCTTAATGTATATCTACAGAATATTACCTTTAACAGCCACAGAATATACATTCTTCTTAGCAGTTCATGTAGTATTCTCCAAAATGGTCACATTTTGGGCAGTAAAACAAGTCTTAACAAATACCAAAAAAGTGAAAATAATTTTTATTTCTTATCAGAGCATAATAGAAAAAAATAAAAGTCAATAACAAGAAAAGCCACAGATGCTATATACACAGAGAGACTGAGCTACACACATTTGAAAGACCTGTGGGTTACATAGGAAATCAGAGAGGAAATTTTTAAGTTTCTTAGAATAAAATGAAATGAAAACAGAACTTATCAGAATCTTTGTCACAGAGCAAAAGCAGTTCTAAGCGTAAAGCTTTTAGATATGCATGCATAAGTTAAAAACACAAAGCTCAAATCAACAGCTTAATGTTGCGACTTAGAAACATAGCAGCAAGCCAAATTCAAAATTAGTATATGGAAAGAATTATAAGGATCAGAATGGAAATTAATGAAATAGAAACTGAAAGAACATTAGAAAGACTTAATAAACAAAGCTAGGGAGATGGATCTACACAAGTTCAATCTCCAGAACCCACATAGAGATGCTGGGCATGATGGCATCTGCTTTCCTCCCACCCTGGGAGGAGGCCTGGTGCTTGCTGGCCAGCCAGACTAGCCAAATCAGTGAACTCCAGGTAGCAGTGAGAGAAAACGTCTCAGAAAAACAAGATGGAGAGTAATTGCAGAAGATACCTGAGGTTGACATTTGGCCTCCACATGGATGTACACACACACACATACACACACACGTGCACACACAGAGGGAGAGAGAGATAGAGAGAGGAGAGAGAGAAGAGTCAACAAGCTGGGCGTGGTGGCATACGCCTTTAATCCTAGCACTTGGGAGGCAGAGGCAGGCGGATCTCTGTGAGTTCAAGGCCAGCCTGGTCTACAAAGCAAGTTCCAGGCCAGCTGGGGCTACAGGGGGACCCTGTCTCAAAAAGACCAAAGAAGAAGAAGAAGAAGAAGAAGAAGAAGAAGAAGAAGAAGAAGAAGAAGAAGAAGAAGAAGAGGAGGAGGAATCAATGAAACAATGAGTTGGTTCTTTGGGCTGGAGAGATGGCTCAGTGGTTGGGAGCAATGACTGCTCTCACAGATGACCAGGGTTAGATTCCCACACTCACATGGTAGCAGAGAACTGTCCTCAGCTCTAGTTCTATGGGAATCCATGCCTTCTTTTGACCTCTGCAGCATTACATGACACGAGTGCACTCACATGTATGGAGGCAACACATTCATCTTCAAATAATAAAAATAATAAATAAATTATAAAACAGAGTTGGATCTTTGAAAAGATAAGATCCACAAACTCTAATCCAAATTAAACAAAAAGAGGAGATCACCTAAATGAATAGTATTCAAGATTTGAAGAGTGTATCACAACATATATATATATATATATATATATATATATCCT
Organism: Rhizomys pruinosus; assembly: GCA_009823505.1. Classification (NCBI taxonomy): domain Eukaryota; kingdom Metazoa; phylum Chordata; class Mammalia; order Rodentia; family Spalacidae; genus Rhizomys; species Rhizomys pruinosus. The sequence goes on along the minus strand of VZQC01002068.1, from coordinate 1,583,636 downwards.
GGAGATTATGGTAAACATTGAAAGTTCACCTCCAAATTAATTGGAAAAAGATAGAAAAAATGGAAAAACAATAATTCTAGCTACCAAAATTAACTCAAGAGAGTACAAACAATTTAAACAGATTTATAAGAAGAAAGAAGTTGAAAGCAGTAATGAAGAGCAAGTATCTCAGCAAAGAAAGCCTCAGGGCTGGATGGGTTCCCTGCTGAATTCCATCAGAAAAGAAGAGCTGACACCAATGTTTGTAAACTGTTCTGCAAGAAAGAAAGAGAAGGAACATCTTCAAACTCATTCTGTAAAGCCAATATTACCCTGGTACCCAAACTGGATAAGGATACAAAAACAAACAAGTGGGGCGCCTTCCTTATAATGTGCTTATACAGTCCTAGATGGTAGCACAAGCTCAGTGATAGATATTCGGCTTTCAACGAATAGATTAGAGTTTGCGACCTTATCCTTCCTCTATTTGTACGATGGCCTACATCCCCTTTTTCCCCCCACACACCCTTGAACTCCTATACCTTACCTTTTTAATTTTCCCTCCTTTTTCCCCCTGACTTCTACATAACTTACTCCTATGTCGAGCTGGATCCTAACGATCTTCAATGTACCAGGCCTCACTTCCCCTTGAACGACCGGCTTTTTTTCTCCCCTTCCTCCCCCCTTTTCGTTCCAGAAATAACCGCTATCGCGCATGGTTATTAACAACCCATAGTCCAGTTCTGAATTACAAGCATTGCAATCATGGGGACTTGCAACGTGCAGGCCACTGCTACACACATAAAATAAATGTAAACAAATGTAAATTAAAAAATTAAGTACAAAATCAGGGCTGGAGAGATGCTCTAGTGTTAAGAGGGCCGACCGCCTTATCAGAGGACTCCGGGTCGATTCCCCAGCACCTTCCATGCGGCTGAGAAACCGTCTGAAACTCCAATTCCAGGAGAACTCCAGTTCCAGGGGAATCCGACACCCTCTTCTGACCTCCGCTGCATTGCATGACACGGATGCACAAACCTGCATGCAGACAGTACATTCATACACTTACCAAAATAAATAAAATTAAAAAAAAATTTACAAATCAAATTCAACAGCATATTAAAAAGACCACAGACCATGATTAAGTTCATTTCATTTCAGGGATATAAGGATGGTTCAACAAATGCTTATCAATTAATTTAAAATAGAACACAGATAAACCCAGGGACAAAAATCACATGATCCTCTCAATCAATGCAACAAAAGCTTTCAGCAAAGTTCAGGATCCCTGCCTGATAAAAATTCTAAAGAAAGCCGAAATAGAAGGGAAATTCCCCAATATAATAAATGCTACACACAACAAACTTACAGTCAACATTATACTAAATTGAAAATTTTGAAAGAATTCTGTTAAAATCACGAATTATACAAGGGTGCTTATTCTTTCAACTCTTTTTCAACAGAGTGCTGAATTTTTATCCAGAACCATAGGAAAGAGAAAGAATTGAAAAGTTATGAATTGGAAAGGATGAAGTCAAATTATCCTTGTTTTCAGATGATACAATCCAATACTTAAAGTCCCTAAGGTACCACCAGAAAACTCTTAAGTCTGATGAAAGCTTTCAGCAAAAGTAGTTGATTTCATATAAAATCAATAGAAAAAATCAGTAGCTTTATTATCTGCCAATATGATACCAATAACATACATGTTGACAGTGAAATCAGGAAAATAATTACACGTACAAAAGTTTAATAACAAACAACAAATAAACAACCCCGAGACTAAACCTGAGGAGCTGAAATCTCTCTGCAATGAAAACTTCAAGACATAAGAAAGAAATTGAAGACTCTAGAAGATGATAAGATTTTCTATGTTCATGAATTAGTAGAATTAATATGGTGGAAAAAATATGCTGAGCTAAAGTGCAAGTCTGGAAGCATCACTATCCCAGATCTCAAATTTCACTACAGAGCCAGAGTAACAAAGTCAGTATGCTACTTGTACAAAAACAAATAGACCATTGGAACAGAATAAAGGGGCCGGAAATAAACTCACATAGCCACAGCCATCTGATTTTCAATTTAGGTATCCAAGACATAACTTTTTCAGCAAATCATCTTGGGGAAAGTGCATATCCAGGTAGAGAAGAAGGAAGATAGAGCTCTATCTTTTAATGAACAATACCCGACTCAGAATGGATTGAAGAACTTAATGCAAGGCGTAAAACTTTGAAACTGCCAGAGGAAAACACAGAAAGTATCTCAAGATAAAGGCAGAGGCAAGACCTTTCTGAAAAAGAAACTGAGAGCCTAAGCAAGAATTAGCAAATAGAATTATATGACATTAACAGGGTTCTACAAAGTAAAGGAGAATGAGGAGGCAGCCTACAAAATAGAGGAAAATCAGCTTCTGAAAGGGGATAAACATCTAGGATAAACAAAAGACTAATAAATAAATAAACAAACAAAGGAACAGCACCTTCTCAATAATCAATAAATAGGCGGATGAACTGAATGGGAAATTCTCCAAAGAAGCACAAAATGCCAAATAATGCCTGAAAAAAATATTTGCTGTCCTATATTATTAGGGAAGTATAAATCAAAACTACATTGAGATTCCTACTTACTTCAGGCATGATGAATATCATAAAAAACCGCCTCCAAAACCAACACCAAAACAAAACAAACAACAACAAATACTGGCCAGGATTGTGTTACTGAGAGAACTTAAGGCACTAGTATTGTGTATGCAATTTAATGCAGCAATAAGGAGTGGGTCCATAGCACTTTCCTACCTTGCTGGACAGGGATATTATATTGTATAACTTTTGTTTTGTATGAAGCCTGAATGAGTTAGCAGGTTCACCTTTAGACCTTAGTCTTCCTGTCTAAAAGGGCCTTCCCTATCTTTTCTTTGGTAGGTTTATAACAAAGATAGACAGGTGAAAGAATTATTTTCTGGAACTGTATTACTTTAAAGGCCTATTATGTGCAGGTATAAGAGCTTGGAGGTTAGCCTAGGGATAAACAAATTCTTGACTTGAAAATCCTTTGGGAGGTCTAGTTACTAGAGAAAAGACTAAGCACTAGGATTTGTCCAGGTACCACCTTTATTCTTGAGCTAGCACCTGCTTCTCTGCTTTTGTTTCAGTTGTCTAAACCCTGGGACAGAGTGAGTGCTCAACTGCTTTCAACCTGTCAGTCAACAGATAATCAGACTATCATCCATCAAGGAAAGAAAGGCACTTATATAGGGAGAATGTCTCTTGGAAAAGTCATATCGTCTTTCTTCTTCCCTTTTAGATTTCTTACTTTGAAGCCAAGGTTTAGCTCTGGAATGACTTCAATGAAAGCTACAATTTTTCCTACTCAGTAACCAAATGCTACAATCTTGCTGGCACTGGAGCTCTGTTGTAAGGTCTAACAGTCAATCAACCAGCCAGTTATTTTGTAACTGTCAAGTCTAACCAAAGGAAAACAGAAGAGGATCTTTCCTCATTTCTCCCCTTACACAGATGCAAATAGTTCAATAGTTTAGAGGCTTTCATGTGCAGAAGACCACTACTTAGTACAAAATTCTGTATCTGGTAGGATACTTTTGGTTGCAGACAATGGAATACTACTCTTAGTGAGCTGCATCAAGATGGGAATTAACTGGCCTGTGGATCTGAGGAGATGAGGCCTGGGTCTTCTCTTTCTAAGCTGTTTTCCCTTGGCTTGGCCACAGGAATCCAAGGGATTAACTTCTCTCTCTCCACCACAGATGTTGGGATGATGCAGGAAGGGGAAGTTTTGCTTTTTATCGTTAAACAAAAATCCAGAACTCCATTTTAATTGGATCACAAAATCACCTCTGGGCAAAAACTATGGCAAGGGAGATGGCGTTCCCTCAGTACACTTAGGCTGATGGTCAGTTAACCCATAGCTGGAGCAGGTCAGCCTCAGTGGATACTTGTCAAGGTCTGGAGGGGCAGCTAGCAAGATGTGCATTGAAGAAATGTGGAAAAGGTGTTTGCTAATATGTCATATGAGGACGAAAAGTCAGAGAATGTCAGTGAGGAAACTGTTACTGAAAAGATGCATGAAAACTTTGAATGATCTTAGTGACATTTTTGTTTGCTTTCAGCAAATATAAGTATTTAAATCATGAATATGATTTTTGAGGCGTTCTGATCTTTAGTAGATAAATACTTTAAACATATATCTGTTGCTGTTTGGCAGCTTTTTAAATTATTATTTTTATTTTATGTGTATGAGTGTATTGTCTGCATATGTATAACTACACCTGTGTCATGCAATGCCTGTGGAAGTCAAAACAGTATGTGGGATACCCTGGAACTCGAATTACAGATGGTTGTTAGACACCATGTGGATGCTGGGACTTGAACCCGGGTACTCTGCAAGAGCATTTTATGCTCTTAACCTCTGAGCCGTCTCTCTCATACCTTTAACAGGTTTTATACTCTAAAATAGTTAGCATTTCATGCTTCAAAGAGAGAAACCTGGTCTAGCAAGACCTAACTGTGTCCTTGAGTAGATGGAACTGGTGGTTGAAAAACCAAAAGGAGCCAGGGGACACCCCCCCCCCCCAAAAAAAAAATCCTGAGTGATCTTTGAGGATCAGATCCTCAACTGACCTTGAGAAAACAGAAACCTTGGTTAATCTGGGCTGACTGTGTGGCTTTATGTATCCAAAAGGAAAGTATAACCAGAAATAAATAATCAGTAAGGTCTGAGAAATTGTATTTCAGATATAAAACTTGAGAATCTTTCAAACCTTCAATGCCAGATGGGAACTATGGAGATGTCCAGCTTGTGGACTGAGTGGCTACTGGGATTTCAGCCTCTTCAGAGTGTAGACTGCTGTTGTTGGACTACCCAGGCTGTGTCATGGAGGCCAGTGCAGGAAGATCAAGACAGGACACAGGCTTGCTGGACCTCATTTGGGTGACCATGGTGGGGAGGAACCCCAGTGTGGAGCACAGGGGTAGGATTGATGGTTGTTTGGGTTTGCCAAGGAGGAACCTTTAAGCACTTCCTTGGGGAAAACATGACATCTTTTGGTAAAAAAAAGGATTATATTTAACAGTTAAAAATATTTTGTAAAATAATATTTTCTTTTATTGATACATACTACAACCATTCATAATTTATCCTTATGTAATCCTATGGTGTGTTCTATTATATAGGAATACTAATATTCATATTCTAGAAAAAAGAGAAAATGTAAAGTTATACTTCTTTTTACCTGCATGCAACTTTATTGTTAAAATGTTTATCTCTAAATGTGCTTTGAAATTAACCTATAGTTTATTTTCAGATTTTGTAACTTTGATTTATGTGTGGAGTGTATGTATGCATATTTTGGAATAATATAAAATCAAATGGGAACAAAAAAAAGACTGAGAGAAAGATACAGGACATGTATGGCAGAATTCATGAACTGGAGTAGGGTGGGGGGAAGGGAAAGGGGAATATGTCCAAATTGAAGTAAAAAATGAGGTATGAAATTTACAAAATATCAATAAAATTATTATATCAAAAGTATTTAGCATTTAATTAATTAATTAGTGTGTGTGTGTGTGTGTGTGTGTGTGTGTGTGTGTATAGGTCACTATGCATGTGTACAGGTCAGAGGATACCTTGCAGGAGTCTGTCCTTTCTTTCCTTCATGTGCTTTGTGGGGATGGAACTTAAGTTGTCAGGCTTAGGGGCAGGTGCCCTTTACCTGCTGAGCCTTTGTGCTGGCCTTAAGTTTTATGTTTTTCACAGTCATTAGGTAATGACTTAATGCACATAATTGCTGAGCTCCTAAATGATAAGTTAGCTAGATTCACAACCAGGAAGCAATGCCAGGATTATGAACTATAATAATGGTGCACAGTGAAATCCCAAGACCAAAAGTTTAGCTCTGGGGACACAGTGTTCTGCTCCCTCTCATTCATAAGAACAATCTTGTTATCATTCCTGGTGTTTTACCTCTGTTTGTTTCTTCTTATTTTTAAATGATGAGGGTCTCAGCATGATAATCTACACAAAACACCCCTATAGTCATATTAAGTAAAGAAAATATGTATGAGACATTTTATTTATGCTTAGTGACACTAAGTAGGGAAGGGGGTAGGCAGAAGAATTAGTTTTGACAGTTTATATCCCAACAAATAATCACATTTTATCCTCTTAATAGGTTTAAAGTGTAATCTCAATGCAGATTATACATTTATGCATTTAATTATAATCATACTTTCTTCTTATCTGATGTCAATATCTTCCATTTAAATATGTTTAATTGATGCTTATCATTCAATAATTGATCCAGCCCAATTATAGAAATTCTTTCATATAAAACTACAGTTACCAGAGGAATGTCAAATAGGAAAATGGTTAAAGTCTGACATAAAAATGTCTGTGATAAAACTGAGAGCTTTGAATTTCATGGTCCTTTAATATTGCCTTTGAAGTAATGAAAAAACCATTTTCCACCTCTTGCTTCAAGGACTTCACTAATAACATCATCCACAAAGGACCGATCTTTTTAAAGTGGGATATTGTGACGTTATTCTAAAGCATTTAAAATCACATAACAAACTTTTACTGGAATTTCTTAGTCTACCTTTTTCATCTCTCCTAATGAAATGCTTGTTAACGAGGTTACTTTGTCTTATGGACTTAAGACTTACGGAAATGCCTGTGGCAGAGGTACTGTTGTTCAATGCAGTTCTAAAAACGAAGGATAAAAGTTGAGAGTTGTGAGGAGGATGGTTGTCATAAATAATAGAGAGAACTAGGGGGAAGCCTTTTCTTTGCCCTTGCCTTCAGGTTCGCCTTAGGTTGCAGAATAGTGAGATGATCACTTTGCATTGGTCTCTGGTGGACACTTGCCCTCACACAAACCTCCCTTTTGGTTTGACTGGCTGTCCATTTAGAAAAGACCTGGCTGGCTAGGCAATCAGGAGGTCTTCAACGGGTCAGCGGAATCAGTAGGGACTTTTGAAGGAGTCTGAGCCTTTGGATCTGCAGCCATCTCTGTGTGCCCTGAAAAACGTCAGCAGCTCTAAGAACTCCAGAAACTCCAGAAATAGGTTGTCTAATTAAAAAACAGTTTAAGGTGAAGTTCCACAGGAGCCCAGAAATCCAAGGAGGAAATGAGTTTCTAGTTTCTTTTCATATAGGATCTCTGACTAGCACACTGTAAAGGGTAATTATGCAAAAAGCACTTGAGGATTCCTCAGACTGTCTAGATCAAAAGGAACGGTGACTTGGGGGTAAGAATCCCAGGCACTGGTTTTGCTTAGCTTTGTTTTCCTGGAAGATCCAGGCACTATAATCAGGATTGATGCTAGGGAGGGACCAGTGAAGTATTAAGGCATCTCTTTACCCAATTATGCCAAATGGAAAGTGCATGCATGAATGAAGTTGGTGAAAAATCAGTCTGTATAGAAAAGGACTTTGTGTCCTAACAGCGCATAGTGTGGCTGCTTTTCACTCACACTTCTCTACTTGTTGCACCCCTTCCCCTACAAAATGGCATTCTATAGTATTCAACTTAGAAGCATATCAAGACTGAAGAACAGTGTCTGGTACATCCTTAGTTTTTCTTTTTTTTAAAAGAATTTATTTAGTTTTTATTTTATGTGTACGAATGTTTTGCCTGCCTGTGTGTTAGTGCCTTTGTGTCATACAACACTCGCAGAGGTCAGAAGAGGGCATGGGATTCCCTGGAACTGCCACCATGTGGGGGGCTGGGAATTGACTCCATGTCCTTTGTAAGAGCAGCCAGTGCTTTTAACTGCTGAGACATCTCTCCACCCCAATAGCTTTTCTTGTTATATGATTATATATGGGCTTATTAGTAATGTTAAATCTGAGTACCCAAGTAGATGAACATTGTGTTTGTATCTGTGAAAGACCTAAAGATCAGATGCTTTAAATGTTTTATAACTTCATACATTTGAACCATTGTATCCTATAGTTATGAGATATAACAATAGATGACTATTGTTAGGTTATTGGGTGAAAAAGCTTACAGAGAAGATGGCTTAAACCTCTTTCAAGAATATTTTTTAATACAGTACTATTGAAATTTTAAGATGATTTCTCCTTTGTGTCTTCAGTTTACTGGATTAAAAAATATTCCACCTACAAAATATTTGTAATATTCCTTACTGGGTGCAAGGGGGAAATTATATGCACATTTCCAGGTGGATCATATCAAAGATGGGCAGGTTATTCTCATTGAACATAAAATCACAAAGTTTTAAAACTATAATGAACCTCAGAGAGCATCAACCCAAAGTATTGTATGTATTTTGAAGGTATGCACAAAAATCATCTAGATTTTAAGCTTAGAGAAGTAGAAATGTGGGTGCTAATACAGCCCTGCATCTGGAATGATGGGCACTTTTTTTCAGTTCTTTCTTTTTATTTTGATGCACGAAGACACTGAATTGGTAATCTTGGGTGATAACTTTCTGCTAAACTATTGCTAGAGTTATAATCACTAGATTTCTCATAATATAGGTAGTCAACTCACAAAATATGGAAGAATTTTATCTTAGTAACAATCATGATATTAGTTTAACTATATAAAATGATTAAAATATTTTTAAGTTGTAAAAATTTATTTTAATAGATTTTTAATAAATTTGATATCTTTCCAGATCTGCACACCCCTTACTACTTAAAATAGTTTAACTTAGAACTTATTAGACTTGGGTTATATTTAATATGTAATTTATTTTTAAAAAGGTTATATAGACAGTCCCAAAGCTAATTGGTGTCCCTCAAATTTCCCTACACTGAATTTAAAAAAATTTAGCTGTTTTTTTCTAAGAGCAAGAAGAAGGTAAATAACTGAAAAAGCCCTGGCTAACTCTATAACATTCAAGATTTTCTAAGTCTACATGCTCTGTCTGCTGTGAGTACCAGAGCTGTCACACCTGGCCATGAAGAGGCTACACATGGTCCATGAAGAGGCTACAGGGATGTCCCTGTATACATTAGCCAAGACAAATGGGGTTGGATAAGATGGGGGAAAAATCTGTTAACTCAGCAGGTGAAAGACCAAGGCTTGGGAATCATGAGTTCTAGGTCAGCTTGGGTTTCACAATAAGTCCTCAACAAGCCTGGAATACAGTTATGTAATAAGGACTTGGTCTCAAAAAACAAAACAAAATAACAACATGATATTCAGTTTACTAGGCATTCTTTATACTGGGACAAAATTAGGAAAGAGAAAGGACAGTTTGTCTTATCTGGATAATTTCAAATGAAGGAGAAAATTTTGGTGCAGTCTGGCCACATATGTAATAGAGCTAAGGACAATAAAGTTATAAAGGGGCAGATTGAACAACAGCATAAGGTCTGTGGGGACAAAAAAACATTACTGCCTGGGTTTCTTCATAAACAATGCAGAATTTCACCCCACCTAATCTTGAATTTTGCACATTGGTGAAGATATATTCATTATAATGAATAGGAGCTACTTGGCTGAATCCTCAGACAACAATGAAGAATTGAGAGGCAGCGTCTCAATGTGGTATTCTAGAAGCTGGCCCTGTATCTGTAGGAGATTTATAGCTCTTCCAGTCATAAATTTACATCCTTTCCCTTAGCACTTTCTGTAGAGAATGTATTACTACATAGATGACAACCAAAAATATCTGTACCTGGACCAAATAATAATAATGAAACTAATTAAAGGTTGACATAAACCTGAAATCTTTATTGCGTGCTTCTTCCTGAAACAAGAAACTTTCCTACATTCTGAAGTCCTACTAAAATGCTTTTGTCAGATTTCAGTAAAATAGGCATACAGATGACTTACTGAGCATATGGACATAAATCTAACCCTTCAACTACAACCCTGAGCAGCATCAGAATTTGGGGACAAAAGAAGTAAAATTTTAGTAAGAAAACAAAAGAAATAACTTTTTAACCCATAAGGCCATATATTACTAGGAAGCCTTCTAGCTTCTGAGTTGTTTGTAGAAAGATCATAGTGAGCACCTGAACCTAGGTGGGGGTCTAGTTTGTTTTCTTTCTCTTATGGCTCTGAGAATCTTTACAGAGTTAGATCAATGGTCCTAGGGAGATGCATGGGACAGAGTGCAGTGGTCTAAGTGGAAAATAGGAAGGTATGTTGGTGGTCCATCAATGTTTTGATTCCTGGACCATTTCTAGGGGTCTGCTCTCAAGAATTCTCAATAATACCGATCAATTCACGACAGATGATAGGAACTGTCAGACCATTAGAGAATTTCAATAGATTTGATGTCAAAGAATAAGCTTCCCTTGAGAACCGATATTATTAGTATTTGGAAATCATCAGAGCACTGGCACAACCTTCACTGCCCAAGCAGGGGAAGCTGCACTGTCCATGTCTGTAGACATTCTTAGCAGTGAAATCTCTGGCTGTCCTGCCACTTCTGACTAGCATATCTACCATCTCTGGAAAGACATAGAGACGAGATGCTACTTCTACAACTAGGGATGTGGCAACCTGAGTATTTTCCCTTTTTTCTCTCTATCTGGTACTGGGAGTCAAACTCAGAGAACTGTACAAGGTAGGTGAGCACACTATCACTGAGCTACAGCCACAGCCTCTGTATTTTTTTTTTTTTTTTATTTCTGTATGTGTATCAATGTACTGTCTGCATGCAGGTCTGTGCACCCGTGTCGTGCAATGCCGCGGAGGTCAGAAGAGGGTCTCGGATTCCCCTGGAGCTGGAGTTCTCCTGGAATTGGAGTTTCAGACGGCTCTCGGCCGCCATGTGGGTGCTGGGGATCGAACCCGGGTCCTCTGTAAGAGCGGTCGGCGCTCTTAACCGCTAGGCCATCTCTCCAGCCCCCAGCCTCTGTATTTTTAAAGCCCTAGAAACAACCAAGAGGTTGAAGCCACAAGTCATTATGCAAGAGCAGCCCCGACTACTGCACACATAGGTGATGGCACAATATAGCTTTCAACGAAGCTGTAGCTTCTCCACTGAGAAAGACAAAGATGGCACAGTGAAGAGTGAAAAGCCCCCAGGCCAACCTGACCTAGACAAATCCTCACCGCGATGTCTTCCTAGTGACTCTCGGAGGGGCCGAGTTGACAAGGCCAACCTGACCTAGACAAATCCTCACTGCGATGTCTTCCTAGTGACTCTCGGAGGGGCCGAGTTGACAAGGCCAACTACCACAGCATGCTACATATGCTACCTATAAAGTTTAAATCTATAAATGAAAATCGATGCTGAATAAAAACTATCTACATGTAGCTTTACTATTGTACTATAGGGGAAACTCAAGCAGTGAGTTTGGTCCCACAACCTTGAGGAGCCTGGTGAACTTTTACTAAGGCATTGTGGTTGATTAGAGTGTCAGGGGATGACCAGGCATGACAAGTTAAGCTCAGTTTTTAACCTCCCAGTTTAGTGTCTACCTATTCCTTATCACTATTATTTCTGGTACTATTTTTCTTCCCTTTCCATTCTTCTCTCTCCTTCTATCCCTTCTCATTTTCTTTTCCCTCTCCTTTTCTCTCTTCCTTCCATCTTCCTTTCCTTCCTTTCCTTTCTCCCAAAGACATCAAAAGACTGTCCTCTTCATAAGAAGAGATGTCTCCGGCTAGAGGGACAGCACAGCCGTTAAAGGCTAAGGCTAACAACCAAAAAGTAAGAAGAGATGTCTCATTAGAAAAGTGATACTATGTTAATAAATACAAAAAAGCAAGGAATAAATAATGCTCAATTAAAGAAAAAGGTCCATTATTGTGTCAAAGTTGCTGAGCTTTAACCTGGTACAATTTCTATAATAAATAAACCCAGATGCTCCTAAAGAGATAAAATTTGAAAGGGTCTTATTAGAGTCTCTCACTGAAAGGAAACCAAGACCAGGCAGGTGAAACTGACTTATGACCATTCAGTACTAGACTAATAAAGAAATGCCCTGATGAGCTCAGTAGGCTTTTTAAAGGTTTCTAAGAATGTTTGCTCAGCAGTAAAAACAAAGCTCAAAGGATTCCTCATGTAATAATCAGCGGTTTCCATCATCGGATTGCACTTCAGAATCCGGGATGAGAAGAAGCAAAGGAGAAAATATAGGTGAAGTATCTCTAGAGGTCTTAAGAGAAAAGGCATAGGGAAGTGACCTTGTATTCTGCATTCAACAATCACAGCAATGGAAAAGAGCCTCCCACTTGCCAGGCTCTGAAAGAGGAGTGGAGTTGTAGGGAACAGTTCTCTCTTCGTCCCAAGCACAGAAGAGACCAGGGCACAGACAGCTTGGCTTATTTGTGTGGAGAGACTTCTGTTGAAAGAGGTCAGGGCCCAGAACACACAACTGTCAAGCCGAGCTGTGCAATTCCATTCCCTAGCAGCCCAGAAGACCACATCTTTCAGGGTTCGATTACAAGGGAATGTGACTGTAATGTTTCCCCAACCCTCTAAGCTTCTGAGAGCCTCCTATGATTGTGTTTAGGGTCTGACTTTAAAGGTTGTGTGCTGCTACTGCTGCTTATGACAATGGCATATCAACTTTTAACAATTTGGAAGGAATTAAACCCCCCAGTGTTGAATATAATGATGCCAGATGGGACCTACAAAGCAAGCACAGGGCTGTTTGCTGTTCTGTTCAGTGTCTTCAGGTGGTTGACAGATTCTAGTTCTCTCCCCATCCCACATTTGGAGGGGAGGGCAAAAAGATACAGCAGCTTGACAACAGTGGTGTTGTTGCTGAGCTGCATGGAAGGCGGTCTTTACAGACCTTCTGGTTCCGTAGCCTTAATTCTTAGGAATCCAACCTCTAAATTCATTCCTTTATTATAGAACTAGATTACTCAGCAAATCAAGAGCTTCCATATACAGCATCTATAAAATCTGTGTGTATATGCAGGTGTTTATGTATTGCTAGGCAAGCACTCTATCACTGAACTATTCTCTCCACTAATTCTTATTTCCCTTATTTTTATGTTTTAAAATGTACTACTCATGATGCACCAGGTTAGAATCCTAGAAGATAGTACCTTAAATATGCTAATGTGTGTGTGTACATGTGCATGCACATATGTGTGCAGGTGCATGTGTCCATGCATGTGCATGTAGAGGTCAGAGATTGATATCAAGTATCCTATATCTCTATCTTCTTTTTGGAGACAGGGTCTATCAGATAACCTGGAGCTTGTTGTTTTGGAAACACTAGCTGAGCAGCAAGTCCTTGGAATCTGTCTACCTCTGGCCTCTGATTCCAAATTTCATGTCGGTGGTGGGGTCTGCAATCTGGCCCAATGCATACACAGCAAGGACTTCACTCTGAGACATCTCAGCCCTAATTCTGCTATTTAAATGAATCTCCCAGATGGCCTCTATATGTTGCTCTCATTTTTAAATGTCACTTAGATAATTTCTGTAAACTTTCCCTGAACATATTTAGTTACATCTGAAGAATAATAAAACAAAATTATTAGCATCAATTCTACAATAAAGATGTGATGACGTTATACAAATAACATGGCAATGGTCAAAAACACAGGCAGAAGACAATCCTCCAAAATTGTGTCCTTGGTGACTAAATTTGTTGCTGAACTTTTGTGGATCACATAGATGTCTATGAACCTATGTACAATTTCATATCAAATTAAGAGAAATCATCAGCCTCCTATCTATGACTCCATTTTTATGGGATCAACTCTGCTAAAGTCAGTATTCTCTATATTGTTAGGCTCAAATCCACAAAGAAAACCAACACGGAATCTCTATAGATCAATGAATAACACAAGCAACCAGAAAAACACACCCAGCACTTGAGAAAAGTTAAGCTTTGAAAAGATTAATAATGACTTGGCTGGCTTCAAGTCCAATTTTCTCATCCTTCACTCAGAAAAGTGTTTTTTGTACAACTGCCCAACCTTTGCAATATTTAAATGTCAACTTAAACCCGAGGCTGTCTTCAGCACTCTGGCCCTGTTTTTTCTCTGCAGTAGAGTTTACAATCTGAATAGTCAAAATGACAGAAGTTTATAAGCAGGTATGTTATGAATGGGCTTCTACTCCCAGCTCATCAAGTTGTACATGGCACAGTTGGGTGTTAACTTGTAAAAGAACTATAGATGTTTAAATATCTTTCCCCTCATGGAGAGGAATAAGTAGCCATTTTAAATACACATTAGCTGGCCTACTGCTTGCTGGTTCAAAGTTCTGTGCATGGAGATACCATTCCATACAGTGTAATCATGAGATCAAGAGGACTTAGGGAGTGGGTTTTAACTTTGTGATATAATCTCTTACTACGTGATGATGCTGTGCAGCCTGACTCCAGCTTACTTGATAGGATCAATTACATGATTTATAGATCACATACAATATATCATGAGATTCTCATGCGATCAATTTGGGCAGAATTTAGTTTCAAAAAACTGGTCCCCATGGTGATGCCCCTTAGCCACAGTGGACTCAGAATGACTTGTCACTGTTGGGTCTATGAACAAGCAATAAGTCATGGAGATAGCAACAGGAAAATAGCTTGTTCATTTATTGTGACTATTGCTATTTAGCTCAAAGTAATTATGAAAATGCCACTAGTTAGCATGTGATGGCTAGGGGTTTGTGCGAGCAAAGAGATGCCAGAAATTGAGAAACCACGTGATTCTCTGATATTAAATTTCTGTGCAGTGAAAGGAAGTAGCCCAGAGATTTTGCAAGATTGTTAAGTTGGCATAATATTGAGATTGCTGTAATACACCCTTCATAAAGTTTAGCCTAAGGAAAGGATAGATAACAAATCTGATGAAATTATTTTTATTATCAGTTAATCAGAGGTTCATCTAACTTCTATTGCCATATTTCCACAGTCCACATCTGGAAATAGGTTGGAACAATTCTTGATGTGGGTAGGCTACACTATTCCTTAGAAATACACATGGCCCGTGACCTTACAATTTGTTAGGAATTTAGCTCAAGGAAATAATGAAAGATTTTTTTTTGTCTTTTTGAGACAGCGTCTCCCTGGAGTTCCAGCTGTCCTGGAAACTCACTATGTAGACCAGGCTGGCCTTGAACTCACAGAGATCCATCTACCTGCCTCTGCCTTCCGAGTGCTAGGATTAAAGGTGTACACCACCACACCCAGCTACAATGAAATTTTTAAATTAAAGATGCATAGCAGGGGCATTCATACAGGCTTGACTTGTAAGAGCAAGAAGTTAGCTACTCTACTGTACAAAAGTAAAAATACTTGTCAAACTGATGGAACCAGCCAATGGGTAACCCAGACTAACTGAAGATGGTGTGGGATGGAAAGTCCTTGGGTAGGTTACCTTATACTCTGGAATATTAGTTACCAAAAAGCATTCTAATTCAATATTATAATTGGTAGAGCTCAGGGTCTGTGTGTATATTAAACCCGATTTTCAGTGAATTTCCTAGATTAATAGTTTTCCTTGAAAATACACTGAAATGAAGGTAAGCTGGGGAGCATTAAGAAAGAGCTTGTCCAGGGACAGAAGTTGAGCTTATGTCCAGCAGTCTGTGTCTAATCCCCTCTCTGCTCCTGCTAGCAGCTCCCCAATTCCAGAGCAGGAGTCAGCAGACACCATGGCTAGCCCTTGCATGGTTACCACGGCCTCTTCACAGGTGCCACAAGCACACCAGATCAGGCTACTGACCATCCTCATTTTTATTTTACATTTTTAGAGATTCTTTTTTTTTCTTTTTAATTTTGTATGCTTATGAGTGTATTGACTACATGTATGTAAATGCACCCATGTCATGCAATGTTCATGGAGGTCAGAAGAAGGGGCGGGATTCCCTGGAACTGGAGTTGCGGGCAGTTGTTAGCCCCTATGTGGGTGCTGGATTAGAAAACTTGGGTCTTCTGCAAGAACAGCAAGGGCTCTTAACTGTTGATCCATCTCGCCATTAAATTATTTTTTAATTTTTTGGGGGAGCACAAACATATAAAGTATACTAATATAAATACAGGAGACTTCTAGAATTTTCCAGGAGGATAATTGACCTTGTCTGATCCTCTCACTGAAAAAAAAAAAACAAGGATTCAAAATAAAATATTAAAAATAATTGATAACTGAAAGGGCAAAGTCAAGGGCAAGCAGGAACCTAAAGAGGTAAGTCAAGGGTTGGAGAGATGGCTCAGGGTGAATGAGTTATGCTTCTGTTTGCTACAATAAAACACTGTGATCGAGGGAACTTATATTAAAGGAAGGGTTTATTTGAGCTTATGGTTCCAGAGGAGTCAGAGTCCATCACAGTGGGGAGGCATGGTGGCAGCAGGTGGCCAGAGCAGAAAGCTATGTGCTCACCTCTTTAAGCAGGCACAGGGAGCAGAGAGTGATTGGAAATCTGGCAAGGCTTAAGAACCCTCAAAGCCAGTCCCAAATGATGTGCTTCTTCCAGCATGGCCACACCTTCTAAGACCTCCCAAAACAGTACCGCCAATTTGGTACAAAATGCCTAATACTAGGAGCCTATGGGAGACATTCTCATTTAAACCACCACAGAGGGTAAAGGGACTTGCTTCCCAAACCTGAAGATCTGAACCTCTTTGGCTTGGGGTATTGTCCCATTCATAAATTGTTCTTTGCTCAAACTCTGCTTAGTTAAATTCTCAAAAGAAATAAAGAGGGACTTTTATGGACCAAACTAGTATTGGGGAGAGAGGGAGAGGAGGTAGGGCTGACCTGAGTAAAAAGATGTGATCAATGCATGATATATAAATATCACAATGGACTCTAATAATCATACAATTAATATGTGCTTAAGAAACAAGCAAAACCCACAGAAAAAGCCTTTGACAAAATCCAGCATCCCTTCATGCTTAAAGCCCTAGAGGGAATTGGATTGGAGGGATCATTCCTCAATGTAATCAAAGCCATATACAGGAAAACCACAGCCAATATCACCCTAAATGGGGAAACGGAAATGACAGAAACATTCCCTTTAAAGGTAGGAACTCAGCAAGGCTGCCCCCTGTCACCACTCCTCTTCAATATAGTGCTTGAAACACTTGATAGAGCAATAAGGCAAGAAAAGGAAATTAAAGGAGTACTAATTAGAAAAGAGGAAGTCAAGCTATCCCTATTTGCTGATGATATGATTGTTTACTTAAGGGATGCTAAAAACTCCACCAGAAAAACTCCTAGAAATGATTAACAGCTTCAGCAAAGTGGCAGGATACAAAATTAACCTAAAAAAAAAA
>VZQC01002068.1:1519357-1563863 GCA_009823505.1 Rhizomys pruinosus | reverse complement strand
AAAAAAAAAAAAAAAAATTTTACAAAAAAAAAAAAAAAAAAAGAAACAAGCAAAACCTAGGCAATTCAGTTTCTGAGAAACAAAATGTAACATTTTTTGTAACACAGCTTAGTTCTCAATAGTGGCAATGGAAAGGTAACAGTCTTGCTATCTCCCATGTGAATAGAGACAGATAAATGTGTTAATTTAAATTTCTTGCTTTAGTGACAATATCTTTTACAGGCAAAGCACCATATATGCAGATAAAAAAAGAGATTCAGCCATTGCTCAGCAGAATGTTGGTTCTTTTTAGCAAACCATGATATTCAGACAGATTAGGGTGCTATGTGCTGTTAAAGTTACTGAGGTATCAAGGCTTAAGTAAAGTGCTTGCCTTGAACATGTGAGGACCTGGGTTCCATCTCTAGAATCCATGTAAAACCAAGTAGAGTGGGGTGGTGCTGGGAACTTGTATACAGGGGGGATTCCTAGGGCTTGCTCCACAGCCAGTGCAGCATAATAGGTGAGTCCCAGGCCAGTGAGAAAATCCTGTTTCAAAAAATATAGACAGATGGTGCTTGAAGAATTGTTTTCTCTCTCTCTCTCTCTCTCTCTCTCTCTCTCTCTCTCTCTCTCTCTCTCCTCTCTCTCTCCCCCCCAGGCATATTTGTTTCTGAGCCTTTTCAATGAATATTCTGGAAAATATTTGCATATACTGCACACATAAGCATATGCACACATGCCTTCATGCACCCACTTATATTACATACTTAAAAACATTTGTGTGGTCAAATTACAAATGTGCACTGGGAGTTCCAACTTTAATCCACTCACACTGGGCTCTTCCTGTCCTTCTTGTTTCCACCTTGACATACTTAATCATTTGTTGGATACAGTATCTTAACTGTCCCAGAATTACTTTATTTCTCTACAGCACAGAAACCACCGTAGACATCAAAATCCACTAAAAAGAATTCCAGATTTATTATAATTACTATGTTAAGAAAGATTGTATGGTCAAATAGGTTTTTATAGTTTTTTTTTTGATTGGTGATTCTAAATTTTCTGTCATCATAGTTATGGAATTCATTTGAAATATAAACATATTAATTTGGGTTTTTTATTCTTTTAGTCTTAGTTTTCTTCCTAACTCAACTTAGTTGATTTTATTCCTTTTTATATTTTATTTATTTTTATTTTATATGTCTGAGTGTATTGTCTAATACATGTGTATAAGTTCACCTGTGTTTTGCAGTGCCCATGGAGGTCAGAAGATGGCATTATAAAACTGGAACTGGAGTTATGGATGATTGTTGGCCACCATGTGGGTGCTGGGAATCAACCCTCAGTCCTCTGTAAAATCAGCCAGTGCTATTAACCTCTGAGCCATCTCTCCTGGCCTGATTTTCTTCTTCTAAATATTAGACTACTAAAATGCTTCCAAAGGTAAAAATAATACGAAAATGTACTTAAGATAGTTTAAGAAATAGGCAACTCCAACCAAAATTTCTCCATCAATAATTCCCATTCTTGTCTGTATGTAACAATTAAAATCAAGTATAATAGGGCTGGAGAGATGGCCTAGCGGTTAAGAGTGCCGGCTGCTCTTGCAGAGGACCTGGGTTCGATTCCCAGCACCCACATGGTGGCTGAAAACTGTCTTTATTTCCAGTTCCAGGGGAATCCGACACCTTCTTCTGACCTCTGCAGCACTGCACGACACGGGTGCACAAACCTGCATGCAGACAGTACATAAATACACATAAAAAATAAATAAAATAAAAAATAAAATCAAGCATAATAATATTGATTTGTCCCTTCCAGTGTTTGCTTTTACAATTAATAAGGTAGATGAATATTTTTCGCTTGATCTTAGATAAAAACTGAGAAGTGGTAATGTATAAGAATATTTTTATTTCCTATTTTCATATGAGGTAGTTATGTAGTGGTGATATTTGCTTCTATGGAAGCATTATTCTTCTAAAATAAAGCATTGAAGAAGTCACAGAACTGAAGAGATGACTTAGTCAGTAAAGTCTCTGCCTCACAACCATGAGGAGCTGAGTCTGGATCCCAGCACTCATATAAATAGCTGGGCATGGCCATGTTTGTCTTAAATGCTAGTACAAGGAAGATGGAGATGGCTGGATCCCTAGGGGTTGCTAGCTAACCAGTCTAGCCAGTCAAGTACTGGCTTCAGTGAGGGATCTTGTCTCAAAAGAGAAGGTGGAAAGTAACTAAAGAAGATGCCCAGTGTTGACCTCTGGATTCTGTACACACATGAACCTGTGCATGCATATGCATCTACAAGCACACAAATTTTTCTTTTAAAAACATTTTATTTATTTTTTTATGTGTATGAGTGTATTGCCTGGATGTATGTTAGTGCACTGGTGTTGCACAATGCCCATGGAGATCAGAAGAGGACATTGGATCCTATGGAGCTGGAGTTATAAATTATTGTTAGCCACCATGTGGGTCCTGGGAATTGAACTCCGGTCATCTGCAAGAGCAGCCAGTTCTCTTAATCACTGAGTTATCTCTCCATCCCCCAATTTTTCTTTAAAAATGATGTCAGTAGAAGACATCAGAGCAAAAGCAAATGAAATAGAAGGAAATGAGAGCAGATGATTGGAATAAAAGCCAAACGTAGTACAGAAAGTTAATTCAAACAAAATTATTATTGTGCAGAAGAATTAAATTTATAAAGTCATTTATAAGCAAAATAAAACTTGAAAGAGGAAAAGGGAAAAGATAATTAAATTATCAAAAGGAAAGATGAAATACATTATAATATTGTAAAAGATTTTTAAAATACAGCAAGAGATTATTTTAATAATTTTATAATACTAAACAAACTACATTAAAAATTCCACTCCAAACTAACTCAGGAATAAATAGAAAGGCTGAATAGTACCATATTTCATGAACATTTGGAATCATTAATAGAAATATTTCTAAAAGGAAACACCAGGTGGTATTTATTACCCATAAGTTATACCACAAATTTTCTAAGTTATGAAATCATCCAAATTGTATCAAAGGGTAGTGAAAAGGAGAATATTTTTCCCAATTCATTTTTGGGGTGTATGTGGGGGTCAGAAGAATACCATGATCTTAATGCCAAACCTGAGACAAAGATAGAACAAAAGAAATTAAGGGTCCATTCTTTCTCATGACTATCTATACTCGGGGCTAATTATCTCTCAATTTCAAATGTGCTTGTGCCTCTTTTCGTAATTTAAATTCACATAGAGGTAGAAAAGGTAGCTCATTGATAGAGAGTTTGCATAGCATGAAGAGAGTTTGATACCCCTCACCACATCAAGCTGGATGTGGTCATTCACCCTGTTATCCTAGTACCCCAGTGGGCAAGGAAGGAAGATTCAAAATTCAAGGTCATCCTTGGCCAAAAGTTGATGGAAGGCTAACTTGGAATAGATGAGACTGTCTCAAACAAAAGTAGAACTTTGTATAATGGGTTCATGACCATCATAGCCAAAGAAAATACTTGGTTGCTTCCTTTGTAGCTATTTGGAGCTATCAAAACAGTTCTGAGTGAATGAGAGATGAATGGATATTAAGGGCAATTTCCTGGTCACATTTTTAGAAAATGTTCAGGATTGTCTAGTTGTCTTTCATATATCTGGAAAACAGGGATGACTTGCGAGCCCAGTACTGAATATACCATGATGGTGACTGACTGCCAGTCATTGCCTTACTCCAGACCTTTACCAGAAAGGGAAGTATGTCTTCCACATTCTGTGTATGTTGGGTCTTTTGGCTAGAGTCATTAGTACAAAAGAGATATAACAGTCTTAAGCAAATAGACTACATCAAACCAAGAATATGATAAACAAGTTGGATTTATCACAAGTGTGCAAAGAGAATGAAATATAAGATAGTCTGTTAAAGTATTTCATCACATTAGCATATCAAAGGCTAAAAACAACATGATAGTCACAATCATTTCATAAAAATGCATAGAATAAGTTTTAGCAAAATAATAAAAGACTCAAATAAGTCTCACTTCAGAAATGTACATTATACTCAGTGAGGTACTGTTTAAGATTAAAAACATGAGAAAGTACTTCATTAATTTCTATTAAAAACAGTAGTACAGGGGCTGCGTAGATGTCTTATTGGGTAAAGTGCATGCCTAAGAACTGGAGTTCAGATCAGCACCACTTTCAAAAGCTTGGCATGGCGGCCTGCACTTGCAATCTCAGTGCTGAGAAGGTGGAGAAAGGAGGCTCCCTAGGATCTGCTGGACCCCCAGTCTAGCTGAATTGGTGAGTGAGTTCCAGTTTAGTGAGCGACCTTGCCTCAGAAAATAAGATGTAACTGGCATGGTGATGCATGCCTTTAATCCTAGCACTCAGTAGGCAGAGGCAGGCAGACCTCTGTGAGATTAAGTCCAGCCTGGTCTATATAATGAATTCCAGGCCAGATGGGGTAACAGGGAAATCCTGGCTCAAAACAAAACAAAACAAAAAACAAAACATACAAGGGTGTATGTGGTTGGAGATCTGGCTCAGTGATTAACTCACATAACTACAGCCACCTCATATTTGACAAGGGTGCCAAAAAAGTTCAATGGAGGAAAGATAGCATCTTCAGTATATGGTGTTGGCAAAACTGGATCACCATTTGTAGAAGAACAAAATTAAACCCCTACCTCTTACCCTATACAAAAATAAACTCCAAGTAGATCAAAGATAACCTGAATCCTGAACCCTTGAAGGTGATAGAAGAAAAAGTTGGCAGCAACCTACAAGACATAGGTGTAGGAAAAGACTTTCTAAATCAAACAGTAACCGTGCAGGAAATAAGGACAACTGTGGGAAAACTTAGTAAAGATGGGTAGCATTCCTAAGCCAATGGTTCCACCTTGGCCACACCCATGGGGTGGCATGTAGTGATTTAGGATTTGACCCTGAGAATTGAGTCATGATGGATATTGAAGCAGACATGTTGGAATAAAATCTCTCTCTGCATTTGAACCTCAACCTGCATACATGTGGTGTGCTTCCCTGAGCATATTTTCCACATGAGTCATCCCAGGATTAAGTGGGCCCTGCCACAAATCTCAGTGGCGTCCCCACAATTGGCATCTGAACATGGGGCAGAAGGAAACCTTGACAACTTAGGTATGCATACCCCTAAATCTTGCCTTTTTCTTTTCTTTCTCCTCTCCTGATATTTATCTGTTGTGGTGGAGCTGTCTTTCCTGCTGGTTTTGGTGGATGGGACAGTGGTCTGAGGGCATGTGGCTTTGTACACGTGGAGGAGAGCAGCCTGGCTCTGATTTGGTTCAGAGGGAGCACCCAATGCCTTCCAGGCATGTGCCTCCTGGCATGGTCACTCCTGCAGCGTATAAAAGCCAGTGACCTCAAGGCTGAATTTAATATTAAGGCTTAGCAGTTATGCTTGGCCTTAAAAACAATTTTTCATAATTCTACAGGTCTGAAAAACTTTCTGGTTTTAAATTCCAACCCCCAAAGAAAGACTCCTGCTGTGAGGAACCAGCTCCTCAAATTCGGTTCCAGTCTTAACTTGTTCATATGTAAATTTTCTCCTGGTAGCTCTTCTCGACTTGGACTTGAGCCTACTTCTTTCTGTTGCAAAGTAAGGCCTTTCACGAACCACCTTCCTCCAAGAGCAGCCTCTTCCAGATAGTTTCAAACCTTGGCCATTTTCTCTTAAATTTTGTATACAAAGTCTGTTTTTGGACAAAACTGTGTTGCTCTTTTGTCTTCTTGTGGGTTTTCTCTAAATCTAACTCTTCTTACCTAAAACTGGCCAGCTATTTGTAGATCCACGGTTGGGATTTAGCTAACAGTAATTCAAATCCATTTCAGCATGCCTAACTTAAAGTGTAATATTTTTACTTAACCCCTGGGTACCCTAGATATCCTTTGAGTGAATATATGTGCACAGTTAAAATTAATTGGTTGATCTAATTTCATCTTGCTCTTATTAAATGTGTTTCACCTTAAAAATCTCTTCTCACAGAATTCTTGATCACATGTGGTTTGAGCTTTGGCGCCATCAGTCTGTCTGCTGTGCATGCATACCAGCTGCTGGACTGAGCATATGGCATCTAAATCATGCCCTTTAAATTTTGATTTTAGGTAACATTCTTTTGATTTCAGGATTTTGGAAACAAAATATATGGATTTCTAGCAGAATTTACAGGCCTTGGAGTTCTAACAAAACAAACTTGCTTTGATAAATTGTCTTTTTTTACCATTGGTAAAAGTCTCTTTAACAACATGATTTGATATTTTGGTTCAATTTAAATGAGAAATTTTTGAATAAAACTGTTTTTATGCTTCTTTAAGCCCATCTTCAAGCTGTGTGTATGTGTGAGTGAATGCGAGTTCCTGCTTTTAATTCATTATAATCCTGCAGGTTTAAATCTATTTAGCTGATTATAAACAAAAATAGATTCAATTCATAGAAAATGTTTGTGTTATACCCCTTAGTGTTAACAATTTTTAGTTGGGTTTATAGTATGCATATTATTCAATTTAATGATAGATTGTTGTTAATTATTATTAGTAATTGTTATTAATAGTTATAGTTATTGTTATTGAATATAATTATTAATAGTAATTGATAAAAATTCAGTCTAATGGTGAATTGTTCATTGTTGTTGACTATTATTATTGACAGTTATTATTCATAATAATTATCAAAAAAATAAAAAAAAATTAAAAAAATTAAAAAAATTAAAAAAATTATTAATGATTGTTGTGACTAATGATGGTTAATAATT
Source organism: Rhizomys pruinosus (assembly GCA_009823505.1). Classification (NCBI taxonomy): domain Eukaryota; kingdom Metazoa; phylum Chordata; class Mammalia; order Rodentia; family Spalacidae; genus Rhizomys; species Rhizomys pruinosus. The sequence goes on along the minus strand of VZQC01002068.1, from coordinate 1,557,103 downwards.
ATTGATAATAATAATTAATAATGGTTATAATTGTTGTGATTATGGATAATTATTATTCTTCCAAAGTCCTTAATAATACAAGATGGATCATTCCAAGACTACAAATAACTTTGGCCTGTCTACTTTTGGGAATCCTCAATCTTTAGATTTGTAAATAGCAGAGGGGCAGTTAGGCTTAGCAGAGGGGCAGCTTAAGGCAGCCAACCAGAAGAGACAGGATAGGGAAAGAATAGGAGTAAACTTTGGAGATAGTTCATTAAAGGCAAACGGTTGGGAATGGGCCTAAGAGGTGGCATATCTATCTCAGCTGTTTTATGAGTTACTAGGACATTTATTCTAATTATGTAAAAATAACCCTATAACAAATTACAAAGATTTCATGTTTCTCATTGAACATCAAGCAATAATGTGGCTTTCTTCTCTTACAGGTCAACCTAACAAACCTTTCTTTATTATGTATGTATGTGTGTATGTATGTGTGTGCACACATGTATGGATGTGTGTACTTGTGTTCTAAGTATGTTTTAATGTTAACAACCATGATACCAGTAAAAACATTGCTTCTGAGTTGGAACGTGGCCCTTCCTTCTCAAGATGCAAATTTATATTAAACAGCCAAAACATAATTCAATTTCAACAAAGGTTATGGGTTATCTAGTAAAAATTTTAAAATAGTGGATCTACACTGCCACCTACTGGTTACACCCTTTCAACATCTAAAACAAAGATGCAACCAGGTTTTCATTGTATTAAAGTGTTAATAAGTTTTTGGGTATTTGGGAATAAAAAATAAAAATTTAAAAATTTAAAAAATATTGAATTCTGATTAACATCGCGGAATTCGCGGCCATCTTTTTTTTTTTTTTTAATTTTTGAGCGCATACAGGCTAAGACAAGCCTGCATTTTGTTCAGATGACCAGTGGGTAGCTGGTGTTGAGGCCTGCATTTCATTTGGGTGACCAGTTGGTTTGGAAAAAGGCTCCCTTTGTGGAGCACCAACCGGGGAATCTGGTGTGAAATTCCTGTCCTGGACTTGGGCAGGTGGAAAGTCATGGCCAAGAGTGGGAAACGTGTCTCATTGTCCCAGGCTAAGGACCCGAGTAGGAAGTTACCTCTCTGGTCAGGTCACAGGAGTGACCCACTGACCTCTATGCAATGAGGCCAGTTCCCCACAATATCCACAAAGTGGGCACTGTGTGTCCCTTCCCCTTAGCAGGACTGCATTGCACCTGTTCGTGACAAAGGAAGCTTCCTAGAATCTCCCACAAAAACAAACAAACAAACAAAATCAAGATAGTAATGATGGTAACAACTCATGGGGCATATCTAGCCAGTCTTTAATTAACTGATGGGCGTAAGAACTATAAAAGAAAATTTTATTAAGAGCTAGATATTGAAAAATCTTTAAAGCAGGTTTTCATGACAGGCCTGGAGAAGGCCAAGAGCTTGGAGGAAGATAGTTATTAAATACACTTTGTAAGGTTTGAAATTTAAAATGGTATACTTAAAAATGACATATATTTATATAGAGAAGTATTTCAGTAGAGATTTATGCAGAAATACAAAATAAACCATATAAGTTAATGGACTTGATTTCTCTGAAGTCATAATCTAGTTTAAAGAACAAAGTGTGTATTGGGTAAAATTTATTTGGCAGATATTCAACTTTGTCCAAGATTTGTCTACATACTATAGGATATTTTAAGACTTAGTAAAATGTTTAGATTAGTTAAATTTGGTTGAAGGTTTTTGTAGAAATGGTAATCATTCGGGGCTGGAGAGATAGCCTAGCGGTTAAGAGCACCGACGCTCTTGCAGAGGACCCAGGTTCGATCCCCAGCGCCCACATGGCGGCTAAGAACCGTCTGTAACTCCAATTCCAGGAGAACTCCAGTTCCAGGGGAATCCGAGACCCTCTTCTGACCTCCGCGGCATTGCACGACACGGGTGCACAGACCTGCATGCAGACAGTACATTCATACACATACAAAAATAAATAATAAAAAAAAAAATTAAAGAACCTTCCTGGGATAAGAAACTAATGACAGTGCTTGCCTCTTTATTAAAAGCAAAACAAACAAAAACATTCTGGAGAACGGGAGACATAAAGAGATGCATTTGACATCGGACTTTCAAAGTCATCTCACTACCCTGAGGCATTCAAGTCAAGGGCAAGGACAGAGTCAATAAAAACTGAAGTTTTGCAGAGTACCTGGCAGATGTCACTCAGGGGGTTTTGGTTATATGACACTCTCGTGGTTCGGGTCTCTCCAGAGTTCTCGTGCAGGCTTCCATAATGCCCAAATTCTGGGTTCTGTGTCCTTCTCCAGCACCCTCAGCATACTGCGTCAGTGCCTCTGTCGGCGCCCAGCACATCTCCGGGTTCCAGGTTTCATGCCTGAGGTTGGAAGAGCGTGAGCACAGGAGCTGTTCTGCATGTGCCTGGTGCCTCTCACAGAAACGTCACAGACATTCAGCAAGGGCGCTCTGAATGAGTCAGAAGGCAGCCCCAGTGTCCACTGTAGATAAAGCCTGCAACCTCCAATGTCTCCCAGGTGACTTGTGCACAGAATGTGACTGGGAAGCATTGACTTTGGAAGGTAACTTTTTTCTTCCTTGATTCTGATGCTGTTTGTTAATAAGTCCAGTACTTTATTCTTGTAGGGTTTTCCTAGCTCTTAGCAAAGGAAAGCTTTCAAGGAGTGCCACTTTCTTTTGATTTCAAACAACCCCAGAAGTGACATTTCACAGCATCCAAGTAGAATTACACAACAACTAATTTCAAGAAATTTATCGTGACCGTTGTTGAATCAGGAGAAAGTACAGGGGGATAAAATGAATTATTTCACATAATCAACACTATGTAAGTACTTGATAGATAAAGACAAAAATATTACTGCTATTAATCTTATTAGATGGCATTCAGGCTGAAACATTATATCCCAAGCTACTGAGATTCTGATATATATATATATATATTACATTGTGGAAGTCCCCAGGATAAAACACGGAAGTACTCTTGGCTTGAGGTTTATTCTATTTAACACCTTTCAATAGGGCAACATCTGGATGTTATCACGGCTTGGCAAGATGAGATGCCAAAATTAAAAATTCTGGAAATGCTGTGCATTAGGCACTCTTGTCTTTGCCTGTAATTGCCTTAAAGCTATAAAAGAGCCTGATTGTAATAACTCCCCTAGTGTAGCTATTCTTTATTTCTATTCCACAAGAGAAGATAGCAGGAAGTGGTATCACTCTAAGGGTATAACTAAGTAGAGAGGGAGCTAATCCTTCTGTATATGTGCCTTGCATCTCAAGGAACCATGGTGTGAAAGGATTATTGGTAATCCAATATATCCAAGGGATGGATATATATATATATATATATATATATATATATAGAGAGAGAGAGAGAGAGAGAGAGAGAGAGAGAGAGAGAGAGAGCACACTATATATATATATATATATCATATATATATTATGGCTGCCACTGTGCACAGTATTCTCCAGGTAGTTGGAGCGTACTATCTGATACTGACAGAGGAAACTTGATGACTCAAGAGACCAATATCTTGCTTTTATTGCTTTAGTTGGCCTTTGGTAATGCATCTCTGGAATTTCAGAGCCAACTTACATTAGCAAGTGTTGTCTCAAAACATTTTTCCATGTTACACCAGGTGTTTTGACAACAGGGACGTTACTGCCTTTCTCACTTGCAGATATCCCATTCTTATAGGCAAAAGGCTCTTTATAATTTTGGGGACTTGATCCGATCCCCTAGCCAACATCTCCTTGGCTAGAATAATCCATTGCGGAATCAGAGCTCTCCTGTATTAACATCATTTTGCTTAATTACACAGCTATAGATAAGACTATTACTATTATATTTGACTCTAAATAGAGATTATCCTGTCACAGTTCTTATTTCTCAGTCAATTAAAAAATTAGTATTGACCTGTTTTAATAAGAATTACCACTATAACAGTTGGCTCTAATTTACAGATTAGGAATGGACTTATGTACGAATCCATGTTTTTCTTTTTCCTATAAAGGGGAGAGTGTAGGAAGGTTTCTCAAAATTGTGGCATTCGAAAGTAACTTCATTTAGGCCCATTATAAACTAGTAAACCCAAAAGTAAATTTTAGAGAGATCTCCAGTGTCGTGACTCAGGCAGCTTAGGTTCACTTTCTTTAATGTTCAGATGCGGTCAGCTTTCTGTGGCATTTCCAAGTCCACTCTGCACAGCCAAAAGTTGTACGTTTTCAGGCATTGTAGATAGGTGTCTTACCTGTGGGACACACAAATCTCCTCCCATTGTTCGTTAGTTCAAGACTCAAATTGAATATTTTCAAAAGGTTTGGAATACAGAAAAATATTATACACACTGCCCCATTTGATTTTATAAATTTTTCTGTTTTGACCTTAGATGCCTAAGTTGTTTCTCACATTACCCGATAACAGGAAACAAGGTGTAAGTTTCATCAAACTTACCCAAATTTTTACTCATTGACTTGTATGCTCTATTTTTGGGAACGCGGACTAAACTTTAATTTCTTTAAATATCCTAACAAAGGTAAAGAAAAAGTGTTAATAAGGTGATACTTGTATAACACGGAAAAATATAAACCATTTGTGTACGTTAACCCAAGTTATTGTTGGAATTCAAAACAGATTAAAATTAAAACAATTAACATTTTATATTTTCCAATTAGCTTTCGAATGATTACCATTTCTTTTTTTTTTTTGAATTTGTTTTTTTTTTTATTGTTGTATGTGTATGAATGACTGTCTGCATGCAATGTCTGTGCACCCGGTACGTGGCATGCCAGCGGAGGTCAGAAGAGGGTCTCGGATCACCCTGGAACTGGCCAGTTTCTCCTGGCAATTGGGTAGTTACAGCGGTTCTTAGCCGCGCATGTGGGGCTGGGGATCGGAACTGGGGTCCTCTGTACAAGGAGTCGGATGCCATACTAAACGTAGGCCTATCTCTGCCAGCCCGATGATTACCATTTCTACAACAAAACCTTCAACCAAACTTAAAAACTAATCTAAACATTTTATATAAGTCTTTAAAATATCCTATAGTATGTAGACAAGATCGTTGGACAAAGTTGAATATGCTCCAAATAAATTTTACCAAACATACACTTTGTTCTTTAAAAACTATGATATATGACTCAGAGAAATCAAGTCATTAACTTATATGGTTATTTTGTATTTCTTGGCATAAATAGTCGCTACATGAAATACTTCCCTCTATATAAATATATGTCAGTTTTACAGTATACCATTTTAAATTCTCAAACCTTTAGAAAGCTGTATTTAATGAACTATCTTCCTACAGCTCTGGCTCTTCTCCAGGCCTGTCATGAAACCTGCTTTAAAGATCTTTCACTATATCTAGCTCTTAATAAATTTTCTTTTATAGTTCTACATGCCCCTATCAGTTAATTAAAGATGTGCTAGATATGCCCCATGAGTTGTTGCAACTCTACTACAAATACTACCAATTCCCCCCACCCCCCAGCATTGTACTTAACTTTCACCCCCCACCATCCCTCGCCCCCCCCCCCCACCCCCCCCCTCCCCCCAAAATTTTTTTTGTTTGTTGTTTGTTTTTGTGGGCTTCTGGAAGCGTTCTTTGTCACCCTGAAACAGTTGCTATATGCAGTCCTGCTAAGGTGGAAGGGACACACAGTGCCGCACTTTGTGGATATTGGTTGGGGATGCTGGCCTCCATTGCATAGAGGTTCAGTTGGGGTCACCTTCCTGGGACCTGACCAGAGAGTTAACGTCCTACTCGGGTCCTTAGCCTGGGATGGAGACACGTTTCCCATCTTGGCCATGACTGTTCCACGGCTGGCCCAAGTTCCAGGGACAAGAATGTTCACACCAATTCCCCCGTTGGTGCTTCCATTCAAGGGAGCCTTGGTTTTTCCCAAACCAAGCTTGAGATCATTCCGCATAAAGCAGCTACCATTGCATTGAACTGCCTAAGCCGTCTCTTAGCTGTATTGACCTAAACATAAGTATTTATTAGCTAAAAAATGAAAACAAAAAATAAAATTAATGGCTGAAAACAATTCCGATAACAGAATACTCACACTTAGTTTTTTAAATTTTTAAATTTTAGTTATTTTGTATCCCAAATACCCAAAAACTTATTAACACTTTAATCATATGAAAACCTGGTTGGCATCTTTGGTTTAGATGTTAAAGGGTGTAACACCAGGTAGTTGTCGTAGATACCTCTTTGTAAATTTTACAATAACCCATAACCTTTGTTGAAATTGATTATTGTTGTTGGCTGTTTAATATAAATTTGCTCTTGAGAAGGTAGGGGCCACGTTCCAACTCAGAATGCAATGTTTTTACTGGTATCATGGCTGTTAACATTAAATATATGTTTAGAACACAAGTACACACATCATCATGTCACACACTGTACATTGTACACACATAACCTACATTAATACATAAAGGTTTTTTAGGTTGACCTGTAAGAGAAGAAAACCACATTATTGTTTGATATTCAAGGAGAAACAGGAAATCTTTGGTAATTTGTTATCGTGTTGATTTTTACATAAATTATTAGAATAAGGCTAGTAACTCATCTTATTTAAACAGCTGAGATAAATATGCCACCTCTTATGCCCATTCCCAACCATTTGCTTTTAATGAACTATCTCCAAAGTTTACTCCTCTTCTTCCCTATCCTGTCTCTTCTGGTTGCCTGCCTTAAGCTGCCCCCTCTGCTAAGCCTAACTGCCCCTCTGCTATTTACAAATCTAAACACTGAGGATTCCCAAAAGTAAAAAGGCCAAAGTTGTTTGTAATCTTGGAATGATCCATCTTGTCTTGTTTTTAAGGACTTTGGAAGAATATTGATTATCCATAATCACAACATTAATCACCATTATTAATTATTATTATCTTTTTTTTTTTTTTTCTTTTTTTATTTTCATTATTCTTTTTTTAATTTTTTTAATTTTTTTAATTTTTTTTATTTTTTTGATAATTATTATGAATAATAAATTTCAATAATAATAGTCAACAAAAATAAAGAATTTACCATTAGACTGAATATTTATCAATTATTATTAATAATTATATTCAATAACAATAACTAAAATATTAAAAAACTTATAATAATAATTAAACAACAACTATCATTAAAAATGAATAATATGCATACTATAAAACCAACTAAAAATTGTTAACACTTAAGGGGTTCTAACACTAAACTTTTCTATGAATTGAATCTATTTTTGTTTATAGTCAGCTAAATAGTTTTAAACCTGTAGGATTATAATGGATTAAAAGTGGGAACTCACATTTATTCACACATACACGCAGCTTGACGATGGGCTTAAAGAAACATAAAAAAAGTTTTNTATATATATATCCCAAATCTAATTGGCTATTAGCTCTCTCCTTGGAGGAATAATTTATGGCTGATGCCACAAGCTTATGTCCTCTAGAGGTTAGGAGATGTTATAAGCCACAGTAAGAACTTGTCATCTTTTATAGAGAAACCACAGTTTGTGGATTAGCATACCATCCAAACATCTGTGTCTATGCTCACAGCTTAGCTTGACATAATAGTTAGTACTGTTTAAATGCCTGTACATCTAATTGCTTGTGCTTTGTTAGTAGGATTAAAAAGGTACCCCTGGATAAGCTGTCAACCCATAAAGGGAAACAACCTGAACAGACTAGAGTCCAAAATGACATCTCCAGAGAAAATAGACTGCTTCACTTCTTATCCACTTGTGCCCCTTTCCCAAAGCCTAGGAAACAACTTGTGGAAGAGGAAGCATGGTAGAATGTAAGGGCTGCAGAGAGATTGGAGTGAATCATGAGACTACAGCAATATAGACTGGACTCTTATTTGATCAACATGCTTGTGCATACAAGCTTCTCCAATTGGACTATGGAAACCTTGGGTTGTTTCAAAATTTGGACATAGATACTTGCTAATTGGTTTTACATGAATGTTACTTATATTCATTGCTTATGCTTGACAATCAGCTTACTTCATGGTTGGGATTTTTGGATATTAATTGGCCTTAATGTGAAAATAAAGTTTCAGGTCTGACCTGCCCCCCACTGCCTAGCACTAAAAACAGGCTTGAGCAGCTGGCTATTCAAAACTCAGGTTCCTTTGTGTTGTTAACCTCGCCCATGGGCTCCCCTGCCTCTCAGAAAAATTAAAAAATAAAATTAAAAGAGTGAGATGTGGGAAAACTTAGTTAAGATGGGTAGCATTCCTAAGCCAATGGTAACTCCTTGGCCACACCTATGGGGTGGAGTGTAGTGATTTAGGATTTGGCCCTGAGAATTGAGTCATGATGGATATTTAAGCAGACATGTTGGAATAAAATCTCTCTCTGCAGTTGAACCTCAACCTGCGTACACGTGGTCTGCTTTTCTGCCATATTTTGGTAGAATAGACCAGACCATTCTGGTCATATTTTCCACATGGGTCAGCCTAGGATTAAGTGGGCCCCACCACAAATCTTGGCGGTGTCCCCACAGACAACAGCTGACAAGTGGGATCTCATCAAACTCAAAAGCTTTTGTACAGCTAAAAAAACAATCAAGGAAGTGAAGAGAAAACCCACAGAGTAGGAGGAATCCTTCACCACTGATACATCTGATAAAGCATTAGCATCCAGAATATATAAACTACTTAAAAAACAAAGAAGTAAGAAAACAATCACCTACTCAAAAGATGGAGTAAAGAGCTGAACAGAGACTTCACCCAGTAAGGAAGTAAAGATGGCTGAGAAACATGTTAAAAAGTGTTCAACATCATTAATAATTAAGGAAATGCTAATTAAAACCACACTAACGTATCATCTCACTCCAATAAGACTGGCCAAGATCAAGCAAAAAGACACCAAATGCTGGAGAGGTTGTGTGGAAAGGGGAACACTCATCCACTGCTGGTGGGAATGTAAACTTGTACAACAATTATGGAAAGCAGTGTGGAGAATCCTTAAAAGACTCAAAATGAGTCTACCACCTGACCCAACCATACTACTCCTGGGTATATACCCACAAGATTCATCCTATCACAAAGATACATGCACAACTATGTTTATTGCAGCTCTCTTCACAATAGCAAAGAGCTGGGACCAACCCAAATGCCCCTCAACTGATGACTGAATAACAAAAATGTGGTACATCTACACAATGGAATTCTATGCAGTGGTAAAGAAAGATGACATCATGAGCTTTGCTGGTAAATGGATGGAACTTGAAGCCATTATGCTAAGTGAAGTAACACAGTCCCAGAATAAAAAAAAAAAAAGGCAAATGGTTTCCCTCATTTGTGGATGCTAACACCAAATCCCCAGTTGGCAGGCAAACTGAGCAACTTTATTATTATATTTCATTGTATCTGAAAGCAACTGTGCTATTGTAATGTAAATCTCTTAATGGGCTCTAGAACTGACCTACTATTTATATTCACATATTGTAATTACCATGTACTGGTTGAAGATATGTATTCATATTCTAAAAAAAAGAATGTAAAGTTCTACTTCTCTTTACTTGCATTTACTTTAAATTGTGAATCCCTAAATGTGTTTTGGAATTAATCTATAGTTTATTTTCAGACTTTGTAATTGTGATTTTTTTGTGTGGAGTGTATGTACGCATATTTTGGAATAACATAATATTAAAGGGAACAAAAAAAAGAGAGAGAGAAACCTATTCAAAGAACTGACCAAAACAGTAAACTTGTGCATCAAAAAGGTTATAAAAGACTGAGAAAAAGATGCAAGACAGGACTTAACATGTATGACAGAATCNGGTGTGGTGTGTGTGTTTGTGTGTGTGTGTGTGTGTGTGTGTCATGTTGTAAGTCGGTATACGAAACTGTGCAGGGGCATTCACCCATGCAGTGCATGCAAGACCAGAGGGAGGACATCGAGGTGTCCTGTTCTGTCCACTCTCCTAACTGTCACTTGGATAGGAGTCTCCGGCTGAGCTGGAGTTGAGGTAGCGAAGGAAGAGAAGACCCAGGATCCTCCATCTCTCTGCTTCCAACAGCTCCTGTGGCTTACGGCACACAAGTGCTATAAGTCAATTTTAATGTTGTGCTAGGAATACCAAATTCACTCCTCCTGCTGTATTTGCAAGCACTTCTCGCTGAGCCATCTCCTCAATGTGAGTTTTCTGCTGTTAAGGCCTCATGTAATGAATTTGGCTCCTTCCAACAAAATTCCCTATTTTCAACTCATAACTTTAATTTCTAAGTTCCTCCAACAGATTTTGTTTTGTTTTGTTTTGCATTACAACACGGTCATACCACCATGTCAGCAGAAGTAGAGGTCAGATCAAGTAGTAATTCTGATTAATCACAAACAGTGTCACAAAAGGGTGGCCAGATACACCACTTTTCTTACAGTTCCTTTTAAAACCCCCACTAAGGCAGAAACCCTGAAGAAACATGCAAAGACATAGAAAATAGAAAACACCTAAAACATGTGGAGCTAGTAATCAAATGAGGATTGTGAAAGCTTTCAACAGAGAGCATGCTGAAACTTCATAGGCAAAAGAAGGGATGGAGATCCATTTCCCTACAGACCCTTATCCAATGCCACGTAATCCCTTCTCAGAAGAGCACACAGGGGACCCAAGGCTGGCTGTACAGAGAGCAGCCATGTATAAAATCCATGAGTGGGAATTGCACATGGGACACGAGAAACCAGAGGTACAGGAGAGAACCTGTAGATTTTGCTCTGTCTTCTCTTCTTCTCTCTCTCTCTCTCTCTCTCTCTATATATATATCTCTATTATATATATATCTATATATATATACTATAGTTTATACGATGAGGTGGCCCACATTTAAGAGAGGGTCTACCCACCCAGTTAACCAATCTCCAAAGTAGTTCAAGATTCTGTCACGCTGAAGATCGGTACAAACCATCACGGTGTCGTACAATGATGCCTATGTTTTATGATCAAAGCTCAAAATCTGTCATTTCTGTAGCCTCAAGTAGTTTGGATTTCTCTGGGTTTGGAGAATTCCAGCTCCTCTCTGTTGTCTATTCTGAAACCTCAGTTTATTTTTTCCAACCATTGACCTCTGCTATGCTCAGAACGCTGGCAATATTACTCCTGCCCAACTGCACCACTGCGCCCGCCAACTGCCCTCTCTCCATTGCCACCTGACTCCTTCCATTATCTGCTTCAGAGAAACATTAATGCCACTCTCATTCTTTGACATCTGCTATTTTAGTCATTCCATGTAAGTGGAACATGTAATATTTGTTTCTAAACTCACAGCTTTATTTTACCTAACATAATGATATCCAGAACCATCCAGGTTGCCAAAAATAATAAGATTTCATCATTCGTGTGGCTTAATGGCACTCCGCTGTGGGCCCCATTGCCACATTTCCTTATCCGTTTTCCATCAATGAATTCCAGGTTTGATTCCAATCTTTGGGTATTGTAAACAGCAATGAAAAGAGGGGCGTGAGTGCTGGTGTTCTCGAGCTATGACGTAGATTCCTAGACATCTCCAGTAATTGGGTCAGAGTGGATCGTTATAAGATCCATTTCCTGGTTTTTTGAGGACTATGTTTCTAGATTTTTTTTTAGAACGTCCCCTATGTTTCTTCCGTATAGTGCTGGGCCTAATTTCTCTGTAACTTTCTCATCAACAGTTACAGGATCCCCTTTTCTCCTGCCTCTTTGCCCATCAATGTTGTGATAATAGAGAATTCTAACTGGGGTGAGATGATAAAGCTTTTGTGTTTTTTTTTATTTTTTTTAATTAATTTTTATTATTTAGTGTATGCGTTATGAGGTACTGTTCTGCATGCAAGTCTGTGCCCACGTGTCGTGCAATCGCGATAGGTCAGGAAAAGAGGGTGTCGGACTTCCGCCTGGAACTGGAGTTCTCCTGGACATGAGAGTATTCGACGGCTCTCAGGTGCCGCCATGTGGTGCTGGGGATCGCACACCGGGTCTCTGCAAGGGTGTCTGCGAGCGCCCACCGTAGGCGCATTCTCTCCAGCACCAAAGCCTTTGGTTTTTGTTTCGTATTTCGCCTAGTGTATCAGTGACAGTGTACAGTGGACAGTTTTGCTCAATTGCCTCTTACCTACTTCTTTCTTGTCTTCTTTGGTTCTCACTGATAAAGGACGCAAGCCCGGGACGATGAAGACAAGACACGGAGAGAGATACATCCGAAAGCACATAAACACTTAGAGCAGACCCTGCCGATAACAGGAATGATGTTTATAAAGAGGTTTTTTTTTTAAAAGGAGATTAACATAGAGACTTGAAACACATCGATAGATGACAAATACAAGCGAGTATGACATCCCAGTCAGCCTTGATGACGTCTCAACACTAAGAAGCCACTTTTCCCTCACTGACAGTGGATGACCTCATACCGTACCTTCAGAAATCTCTAACCTGGTTGGACAGGGTGCCCTCAGCTGCCCTGATGGTGCTTAGCCCAGTAAGCAGGAGACACTAAGACTGAAAGAGAGAAGAGGGTAATAAACTGAGACATCTCAATATCCAATTCTTTAACTTGAAATGAGTACATAAATTAGACACTTAAGCATGGAGGTAGTGGTACTCAGACAAACTATTAAATTGAGTTTCCCAGTGTTTTCTATCTAGTATTACAAAGTTGGTTTTTGTAAGAAAAAAAGCAATCATGTGTTCCATGTCTGCTGTCATTATAAAGAAATTACAGCACAAGTCTAGACTTTAATGATTATTTCACAAGGACTTGTCCTATGAAGAATCATGTGCTTCGTGTCATCTGTGGTTTATTGATCTGCAGTGGTGCCTGAAATTATTTAGATAGTGAAAATAAGACTTTCTTCTCTTTCCAGCATGTAGAGAAAAATTGCCCTAAGCTCTTGAGAATAGAGTAAGCATCTGATATTGGAAACATATTGGACTCACATTTTTTATTTACTAAGTTTTTTAAAATATGCAGCAAAGTCAAGGTTTATTGCATTCCAATAAAGAAACATACTTTTGTTTTACTTTAATTGTCTGTGGGTTCTTTGTTTTCACAAGCTGAGAGAGAGAAAAATGAGATTAGGAGGGAGAAAGATGGAAACAGAGGAAGAAAATGAAGTGGTGGGAACTGGGAGAGGAGGGTGAGGAGGAGAAATTCTCAACAGTTATCTAGATTGTATAGTTCTTCTGTAAGCAGGTAGTTCGTGTAGGAAGCACAAGGGTTAACATATTTATGGCAGTGACTCTAAGGTCACCAGAGTTCTCGGGCCTGGAGGAGGAAAACTTCTTATGTCCTCTAGCTCAACTTTTAATGTATTCTTCTAGATTCATTGTCTTATAGAACAATAATGTTTTGGGAAGTATGTTCAAGGCAGCTGTCCCTGGCATATTCACTTTTATATGCTTCAGGAATCTCTTTTTTATTCTATTTTACAGATGAAAATGTTAAGTGTAGCTCTCAGGTGCTAATGTACTACATCTGTTAACATGGATAGGAACACTGCCCTCCTGACTCCATATTAACCTTTAATATTTATTTATTACTTGCAAGATAATTCGTGAACATATTTTTGTTGGTGAGTGTCCATGCACTTCCTTCCCTTGCCTGCTCCCAATGTTTTAGTCTGTTGTCAAGCAAGGACGGCAGTTTGGCGGGGGGGGGGGTGGTGGCAGTGAAAAGATCCCTAGGTAAAAGGCTTGTGCCGGCTACTTTATCTCTGACATATTCTGGAAACATTATAAATTTTTCAAGTGGATTTAAATCTTCTTCTTTTTTCAGTGTTTTGATTAGTTGGAACAAAAACACCCCAAACAGTTGCCTATCACATAATCTACAATGTGTAACAGAGCTTTTTAAATGTCAACAACAGGGCTGAGAGATGCTGAACAGTTAAGATGCTCGACCGATGCTTCTTGCAAAGGACCCGGTTGATCCCAGCACCACATGTGGCTGAGAACCATCTGTAACTCCATTCCAGGATGAACTCCAGTTCCCAGTGGAATCTGACACCCTCTTCTACCTCCGCGGCATTTGCACGAACACGGGTGCACAAACCTACAATGCAACAGTCTCTTCAATATAAATAAATAAATAAATAAATAAATAAACTAAATAAATAATAAATAAAATAAATAAAAATTAAATGTAATCAAGCACCGACCCAAACAAAAACATGTTTCCTCCATTAAGAACAGAAATAAATGCCATCCTTTAGAAGTCTTAAATTTTTACATTATGATTACAACTTTAGCTCATCTGAAGTTCATTCTTGCTTACGGTGTGAGGTAAGTAGTTTACCTTCCAAATGACCTGCTCAGAAGTCATGTTTTGCTGCTTATTGCATAAGCCACGTTGTAAATGAGTCATGCCTTCCAGTTGTACACCCACCATCCCACACCATCATTATGTTTCATGGTAACCCCTGGATTTCTGGTATATTATAATCCCCACCCTTGTTTTCAATCTTTACCAAACATATTGGAGTATCTTGCACTCTTTTCTACCATATAGATTTATAGTAGTCTTTCATTTATTCCAAACAGCATATAATAACCACAAAGACACAGGGCCATCTTGGTAATTTTGATTAAAATGAATTGGATTATATACTATCTTAAATAGCCTAGCGTTGGGAGCACGCTTGCCTCTTGCAGAGGACCCGGGTTTCGATCCCCAGCACCCACATGAGCGGCTAAGAACCGTCTGTAACTCCTATTCCAGGAGAAATCCAGTTTCCAGGGGAATCGGAGGACCCCTTCTGACCCCCGTGCATTGGCACGACCGGTGCAACAGAACCTGCATGCAGACAGTACCACGTACATTCATACACAATACAAAAAAAAAATTTTTTTGTAAATTTAATCACATTTAATGTTGAGTCATTCTGTCTCTGAAGTTAACATACGTATTTGTGGACTCTTTAAAGTTTCTTAGTAAGTTCTGTGAATTCTCCATGAAGTAAAAGTATGGGGGATTTATTCTTGAGAAATTTATATTTTCAATCACTATTGTTAAAAGTAATTTAAAACATTAATTTCCGATTAAGAAAAAGAAGAAAGAGATGAAAAGCATGTTGTGCAAATGCATAGCTCGCGCAGGGGTGGGGGAATGGGCGGGAACGCGGGTTCTAGATTTGTTAAAAATAATAAAAAATAAATTTTAAAAAAATATAATAACAAAAATCAACAATTCCTATCTCTTCTAAATAGCACTCTAATTCAGAAAAGTCATTATGTTAAGTATAATAGTCTATGCATAAATGCTGTAAGATTTTAAAAATTTGTTGATCATCCATTAAAAAGCTCAATTCTTTTTTGTTTTTATATTTACTTTTTCTTCGTTGCTTACCTGTGCTACTCTTCGCTGTTTCTAATTGGGTATATTGTGTGTGTGAATATGTGGTGTTTGTGTTACGCAAGCGGTAGAAGTCCCAGAGGTTTACATACAAAGTCTATCCTTGTAACACACCCACTTGTTTTGTACCTTTTATTTTTTATTATACTTTTCGATATACTTCTGCTTTCCGCCTGCCATGTGGGTTAGTTCACCCCATGATGTAAGTGCCATGGAGACCAGGAGAGGGACATTGATCCCCAGGAACTGGACTTTAGGATGGTTGGATAGCTGTCATGTGGAATGTGGGAATCCAACCCGGCCCTGCGCCGGCAGCTGGTGCCTTTTTTTTTTTTTTTTTCCTTACTTTATTGATTTTGTTTTACTTATCTAACTCTTTAATGTCATTTTTTTTTTAGGTTAATTTTTTTTTTTTTTTTTTGGTCTTTCAAGAAGGTTCTCCCTGTAGCTTCCGCTCGCCTGACTCGCTCTGTAGACCCAGGCTGACCTTGTGACCTCCCTCAAAGATCCACTGCCTGCTCGTCTCCCAATGCTAAGATAAAAGCAGAGATAGCCTAGCTGTTTAAGAGCACAACGCTCTTGCAGAGGGACCCGGGTTCGATCCCCAGCACCCACATGGTGGCTAAGGAACCGCTGTACTCCAGTTCCAGGAGAACTCCAGTTCCAGGGGAATCCGGAGACCCTCTTCTGACCTCCGTGCATTGCGACTACACGTGGTGCACAGACTGCATGCAAGGCATACATTCATACACATACCAAAATAAAATAAAAAAAAAAATTTTTTTTAAAAAGGCATCCCACTCTTTGCTTAGCTTGATTTTTTATTTTTTTTTTTGAGCATTCATACAACTATTTCTATAATTCAAAATTAGACCTCATTCCCCTCCATGCCCACCGCCTCACGCCCCCTGTACCCCCACCCCACCTGCCTAGCGCTCATGCTAAAAAAAAAAAAAAAAAAAAAAAAAATTAACCTAAAAAAATAAAAATACATTAAAGAGTTAGATAATTAAAAAACACATGAAAGTAAGGAAAAAAAAAAAAAAAAGGCACCAGCTGCTCAGGCAGAGGCCCGGGGTTTGGATCCCAGCATCCACATGACAGCTACCAACCATCCTAAAGTCCAGTTCCTGGGGATCAATGCCCTCTCCTGGTCTCCATGGGCATTACATACATGGGTGCACTTAACCACATGCAGGCGGAACAGTAATATACATAAAATATAAGTAAAAAAATAAAAGTAAAAACAAGTGGAGTGTGATTAAGGAAGACATTCTATGTAAACCTCTGGCTTCTACATGCATGCGTACACAAACACACATATTCACACACACAATATACAATTAGAAACAGAAGTAGCACAGTACAGCAAGAAATGAAGTAAAATAATAACAAAAAGAACTGAGATTATTTATGGATGATAAACATATTTTTAAAATCTTACAGCATTTATGCATAGACTATTATACTTAACATAATGACTTTTCTGAATTAGAGTGCTATTTAGAAGCAGATAGGAATTGTGATTCTTCTTTATTTTAATTTTTTTCACATAAATTTATTTTTATTATTTTAACAAATCTAGACCCGTGTTCCCGCCCATTCCCCCACCCTGCCAGAGCTCATGCATTCTGCCAAACATGCTTTTCATCTCTTTCTTCTTTATATCTGGAAAATTTAATGTTTTAAATTACTATTTACAATAGTATTAAAATATAAATTTCTCAAGAATAAATCCCCCATACTTTTACTTCATGGAGAATTCACAGAACTTACTAAGAAACTTTAAAGAGTCCACAAATACGTATGTTAACTTCAGAGACAGAATGACTCAACATTATAATGTGATTAATTTTTTTTAAATTTTTTTTTTGTATGTGTATGAATGTACTGTCTGCATACAGGTTTGTGCACCCGTGTTGTGCAATGCCACGGAGGTCAGAAGAGGGTCTCCGATTCCCCTGGAACTGGAGTTCTCCTGGAATCGGAGTTACAGACGGTTCTTAGCCGCCATGTGGGTGCTGGGGATCGAACCCGGGTCTTCTGCAAGAGCAGTCAGTGCTCCCAACCGCTAGGCTATTTAATATAGTATATCATCCAATTCAATTTTAATCAAAATTCCCAAAGATGCCCTAGTGTCTTTGTGGTTATTATTGCTGTTTTGGAATAAAATGAACAGACTCTAAAATCTATATGGTAGAAAAGAGTCAAGAATACTCAATATGTTTGGTAAAGAGTTGAAAACAAAGGGTGGGGATTATAATATACCAGAAATCAGGGGTTACCATGAAACATAATGATTGTGTGGGATGGTGGTGTACAACTGGAAGGCATGACTCATTTACAAAGTGGTACTGCCAATAAGCAGCAAAACATGACTTCTGAGCAGGTCATTTGGAAGGTAAACTACTTACCTCACACCGTAAGCAAGAATGAACTTCAGATGAGCTAAAGTTGTAATCATAATGTAAAAATTTAAGACTTCTAAAGGATGACATATTATTTCTGTTCTTAATGGAGGAAACATGTTTTTGTTTGGGTGGTTGCTTGATACATTTAATTTTTATTTATTTATTTATTTATTTATTTATTTATTTATTTATTTATTTATTTATTTATATGAATGTACTGTCTGCATGTAGGTTTGTGCACCCGTGTCGTGCAATGCCGCGGAGGTCAGAAGAGGGTGTCAGATTCCCCTGGAACTGGAGTTCTCCTGGAATTGGAGTTACAGATGGTTCTCAGCCACCATGTGGGTGCTGGGGATCAAACCCGGGTCCTTTGCAAGAACAGTCGGTGCTCTTAACTGTTAGGCCATCTCTCCAGCCCTGTTTGATACATTTAAAAAGCTCTGTGTACACATTGGTAGATATGATATGGCAACTGTTTGGGGTTTTTCTGGCAACTAATCAAAGAACATGAAAAAAGAAAAGATGTTTAAAAATCTCACTTGAAAAATTTATAATGTTTCCAGAATATGTCAGAGATAAAGTAGCCGGCACAAGCCTTTTACCTAGGGATCTTTTCACTGCCACCCCCCCCCCTCCCGCCAAGAACTGCCGTCTTGCTTGACAACAGACTAAACATTGGGAGCAGGCAAGGGAAGGGAAGTGCAATGGACACTCACCAACAAGAAATATGGTTCACTGAATTATCTTGCATAAGTAATAAAATAAATATTAAAGGTTAATATGGAGTCAGGGAGGGCAGGTGTTCCTATCCATGTTAACAGATGTAGTACATTAGCACCTGAGAGCTACACTTAACATTTTCATCTGTAAAATAGATAGAAAGAAGAGATTCCTGAAGCATATAAAAGTGATATATGCCAGGGACAGCTGCCTTGAACTACTCCCAAAATTATTTCGTTATAAGACAATGAATCATAGAAATATCATTAAAAGTTGAGGCTAGAGGACATAAGAATTTTTCCTCCAGGCCCGAGAACTCTGGTGACCTTAGAGTCACTGCCATAAATATGTTAACCCTTGTGCTTCCTACACGAACTACCTGCTTACAGAAGAACTATACAATCTAGATAACTGTTGAGAATTTCTCCTCCTCACCCTCCTCTCCCAGTTCCCACCACTTCATTTTTCTTCCTCTTTTCCATCTTCTTCTCCCTCCTCATTCTCATTTTTCTCTCTCTCAGCTTGTGAAAACAAAGAACACCACAGACAATTAAAAGTAAAACAAAAAGTATTTTCTTTATTGGAATGCAATAAAACCTTGACTTTGCTGCATATTTTAAAAAACTTAGTAAATAAAAAATGTGAGTCCAATATGTTTCCAATATCAGATGCTTACTCTATTCTCAAGAGCTTAGGGCAATTTTTCTCTACATGCTGGAAAGAGAAGAAAGTCTTATTTTCACTATCTAAATAATTTCAGGCACACTGCAGATCAATAAACCACAGATGACATGAAGCAATGATTATTTCATAAGGACAAGTCCTTGTGAAATAATCATAAAGTCTAGACTTGTAGCTGTAATTTCTTTTATAATGACAGCAGACATGAAACATGAATTGCTTTTTTTCTTACAAAAACAACTTTGTAATACTAGATAGGAAAACACTGGAAACTCAATTTTAATAGTTGTCCTGAGACCACTGACCTCCATGCTTAAGTGTCTAATTTATGTACTCATTTCAAGTTAAAGAATGTGGATATTGAGATGTCAGTTTATTACCCTCTTCTCTCTTTCAGTCTTAGTGTCTCCTGCTTACTGGGCTAAGCACCATCAGGGCAGCTGAGGGCACCCTGTCCAACCAGGTTAGAGATTTCTGAAGGTACGGTATGAGGTCATCCACTGTCAGTGAGGGAAAAGTGGCTTCTTAGTGTTGAGATGTCATCAAGGCTGACTGGGATGTCATACTCGCTTGTATTTGTCATCACTCGATGTGTTCAAGTCTCTATGTAATCTCCTTTTATATAAAAAAACCTCTTTATAAACATCATTCCTGTTCTGGCAGGTCTGCTCTAAGTGTTTATTTGCTTCGGATGTCTCTCCTCTGTCTTGTCTTCCTCGTCCCGGGCTGGTCCTTTATCAGTGAGAACAAAAGAAGACACAGAAGTAGGTAAGAGGCATCTGAGCAAATGTCCACTGTACACTGTCACTGATCACTAGGGAAATACGAAACAAAACCACAAGGCTTTGGGGCTGGAGAGATGGCCTAGCGGTTGGGAGTGCAGACACTCTTGCAGAGGACCCGGGTTCGATCCCCAGCACCCACATGGCGGCCGAGAGCCGTCTGAAACTCCAATTCCAGGAGAACTCCAGTTCCAGGGGAATCCGACACCCTCTTCTGACCTCCGCGGCATTGCACGACATGGGTGCACAGACTTGCATGCAGACAGTACATTCATACACATACATAAATAAATAAAATTAATTAAAAAAATAAAAAAAACACAAAGCTTTATCATCTCACCCCAGTTAGAATTCCTATTATCAAAACATGATGGGCCAAAGAGGCAGAGAAAAGGGGATCCTGTAAACTGTTGATGAGAAAGTACAGAGAATTAGCACAGCCACTATAGAAAACAGTAGGGACGTTCCTTAAAAAAATCTAGAAAACTAGTTCCTCAAAAAACCAGAAATGGATCTATATGATCCACTCTGTACATTACTGGAATGTCTGGGAATCTGAAGTCAGTATCTCAGAGACACCAGCACTCGCACCCTCTTTTCAGTGCTGTTCACAATACCCAAGATTTGGAATCAACCTAGGAATTCATTGATGGATAAACGGATAAGGAAATGTGGCATGGGCCCACAGCGGAGTGCCATTAAGCCACACGAATGATGAAATCTTATTATTTTTGGCAACCTGGATGGTTCTGGATATCATTATGTTAAGTAAAATAAGCTGAGTTTAGAAACAAATATTACATGTTCCTACTTACATGGAGATGCTAAAATAGCAGATGTCAAAGAAGAGAGTGGATTAATGGTTCTCTGAAGCAGATAATGGAAGGAGTCAGGTGGCAATGGAGAGAGGGCAGTTGGCGGGCGCAGTGGTGCAGTTGGGCAGGAGTAATATTGCCAGCGTTCTAGAGCATAGCAGAGGTCAATGGTTGGAAAAAATAAACTGTATGTTCAGAATAGACAACAGAGAGGAGCTGGAATTCTCCAAACCCAGAGAAATCCAAACTACTTGAGGCTACAGAAATGACAGATTTTGAGCTTTGATCATAAAACATAGGCATCATTGTACGACACCGTGATGGTTTGTACCGATCTTCAGCGTGACAGAATCTTGAACTACTTTGGAGATTGGGTTAACTGAGGTGGGTAGACCCTCTCTAAATGTGGGCCACCCTCTATATATATATATATATATAATATATAGTATATAATATAGATATATATATATATAGAGAGAGAGAGAGAGAGAGAGAGAGAGAGAAAGAGAGAAGAAAAGCAAAATCTACAGCTTCTCTCCTGTACCTCTGGTTTCTCGTGTCCCATGTGCAATTCCCACTCATGGATTTTATACATGGCTGCTCTCTGTACAGCCAGCCTTGGGTCCCCTGTGTGCTCTTCTGAGAAGGGATTACGTAGGCATTGGATAAGGTCTGTAGGGAAATGGATCTCCATCCCTTCTTTTGCCTATGAAGTTTCAGCATGCTCTCTGTTGAAAGCTTTCACAATCCTCATTTGATTACTAGCTCCACATGTTTTAGGTGTTTTCTATTTTCTATGTCTTTGCATGTTTCTTCAGGGTTTCTGCCTTAGTGGGGGTTTTAAAAGGAACTGTAAGAAAAGTGGTGTATCTGGCCACCCTTTTGTGACACTGTTTGTGATTAATCAGAATTACTACTTCCTTGACCTCTACCTTCTGCTGACATGGTGGGTTATGCCGTGTTTAATGGCAAAACAAAACAAAACAAAATCTTTGTGGAAGAAATTAAAGTTATGAGTTGAAAATAGGGAATTTTGTTGGAAGGAGCCAAATTCATTACATGAGGCCTTAACAGCAGAAAACTCACATTGAGGAGATGGCTCAGCGAGTCAGAGTGCTTGCTAAATAAGCAGGAGGAGCTGAATTTGGATTTCTAGCACACACATTAAAAGTTGACTATAGCCACTTGTGTGCCTGTAAGCCCAGAGCTGTGGGAAGCAGAGATGGGAGGATTCCTGGGTCTTGCTTCCTTCCAGCCTAACTCCAAGTTCAGCGAGAGACTCTATCTCAAGGGACAAGTTAGAGAGTGACAGAACAGGACACCTCATGTCTTCCTCTGGTCTCTGCATGCATGCATGGGTGAATGCACCTGCACATGTTTCTGTATACCACTTACAACATACACACACACACACACACACACACACACACACACGCACACCACTTCCCCATACACATGAGAGAGAGAGAGAGAGAGAGAGCTTTCTCTATATGTAAGTGGAAGAAAGATGTATCAGAAAAAAATGAAATGGTTTTACCATGTGAGGGGTGGCTTTGAAGCTTTGCTTGCTTTGATGGGTGCTCTATTATATTTTTCCATGAAGAATATGATTTTCTATAAGGAACTGGGTCACAGGATTGTGGGGGCTGACCATGGTCTATAGATTGAATCAGCAAGTTGGAGATTCAGCAAATGGTTTAGTTTCTAGTTTAGTTTTAGTTTCTAGCACACTTAAGACCATGGAAGACTTAATATTTCAGTTTTGAGTCCAAAGGCAGGGAAACAAACAAACACACACATGTCCTGGTTCAAACTCAACAAAGCAGAAAGTATTTGGTTTTCCTTGGAGGATGACCCACACTTCTCTTCCTTTAAGGCCCTTACTTGATTGGGTAGGCCCATCCACATCAGGGAGGCATTCTGTTTTACTAGGCCAACTCATTCGAATGTTAATTTGATCCTAAAACACCTGCACACATACAACCAGAACAATGTTTGACCAAATATCTGGGCACTCAGTTGCTCAATCGAGTTGACAGATGGACCATAAAAGAGGGCATGAGCCAGGGAAAAAAGGAAGCTTCCAGAAGCTATGAATGGTACCTTGTGGATATATCCAAAGGAAAGCGGGACCTGTAGCCAGGTGGAACAGATACACACCAGTCATCTGTATGAGCCTGGAAGTAGATCCTCAGCAGTCCTATCCAGGGACATCCAGGTGAGAGCAGGGATTTCCAGCACCTTGATTTTGGCCTCATGAAATTCAGAATAAACTTATCATCTGACCCCATGCAGACTTGTAGTTAGAGTAAATACCTAGACAGAAATAACCAGGAAAGAGAGGGCATCACATACATATACCCTTTTGTGATTAGATGTGTCCTGACCAGGTCAAAAGGAAGTTAAACCTGAGGGAGCCAAAGAAGCTGTAGTTGTGACTTCTGATGTTTGAAATGCCCATTGTGTCTTGATATCCTTGAAGATGCAAGGTAGGTTGAGGCAATGAAGGTACCAGGGAACTTCTCCAAGGACCACATGTGCTCACTGAGCATCCTGACGATCAGAGAAGGCAACTCTAAAGGACATGTTCACCTCGGGGCATGCACAGTAGAGAGAGAGGAAAGAAAAGTGGTACCTAAGGGGAGGAACCTCATAATGGCATCACAAGAGGGAACAGACCATAAGAAATGGCTCTAATGGCATCACAAGAGGGAACAGACCATAAGAAATGGCTCTAAAACCCACAGTACAACACAGAACCCACAGGGCTGCTGGTCCCCTTGAGTCAGCTCACCTCTGGACTGTATTTTGTTTTGATTTTACTTTGATAAATAAATTTCTGTTTAAATTACATTTCTTGGATAAATTCTTTCCCTCCAGAAGGTAAGAACTAAGGTGAAGTCATCATCTGATAGCATCCTGATGGACAGAATGGGGGATTATAATAAAGTCCTGCAGTTTAAAGTCACTTAGCCTGTGGCAACTTGTTTTAGCAGTGCTAGAAAACCAAAACCCAATAGAACACTTTTTTTTTTTTTTTTACTTTTCTTCATTTCTCATCTCTCATTCAAACGTGAAGTTGGCTCTGTTCTGTGGAGCTCTGAAGATGCGTAGGAAGTGAGCCCAGAACGTGTCTGCACATTGTGTTCTGGCCTTTGTTAGTGAAATACAAGGCCACAGGGCAAACATTCCTGCTCTTAAATCATAGGTCTATTTGAGTAGAAACCAGAAAGAAGAGAAATTTTTCCTCCTAATCGGAGGTACTGCTATGGTTTTAGGTAGGAGAATGGAAAGAAGACAGAAGAGAAACTGTCAGCAAATCCCAGACACACAGTCTGGAGGAGCCTGTGAGCTGGGACAGATGAGACTCCCACTAAGAGCCTGGTCTGCAAGCTCAACTATCACATGCTATTCCTGCACTAAATCTGCCCCTCTGGTCACCTGTAGAGAAAGGAATGAGCCTGCTGCTCCCCAGACCTAGGCCAGGTGTGGGAGGTGGTGGATGCCAAAGCCCAGTTGACACCGCCAGACATTTAAGAAAACATAGCCATGCCCTCTGCCTCCCCCCAGTTTCTTTTACGCCCGTGTTTTTCTGTGTATGTTCCTGGTGTTACAAGCTCACAGTTCTGCTCTGTGCTCTCTATAGGAGCTTACCCTGCTGTCCACTCAGCACTCCGTGATTGCTTTATGCAACAGCAGCCACCTCAGTGGACCACACCAGGGCTCATTCCAAGTCCCCAGTCGTAAACACAGAGAAGCACCGCCGCCTGGCTTTCTTCAGCTTGTGGGGGCACTCTAAGAGGTAGATGACTGTATTAGTTGCTTTTCTGTTGCTGTGATAAAAAAATACCTTAACAAAAACAACTTAAGGGAGAAACAGGGCCTATTTTGGTTCATGGTTCAGGAGGAAGACAGTCCATCATGGTGGGGAAGACATGGCAACAGTCAGGGAAGGCAGGGCCTTTGGGAGCAGGAAGTTGGCTAAGCACATTGCCCTGTACTCAGGAAGCAGAGAGGGAACAACTGGGGAGAGGCTATAAGCCTCAAAGTTTGCCCCAGTGATGTACTTCCTCCATTTAAGCTCCATCTTCTAAAGGTTCCTTCACTTTCCCAAACCAGGCCACCCACTGGGCACCAAGTGCTCAAACAAAAGAGCTTTGGGCACACATTCCATATTTATACCACAACAGTGACCATGTACTTTAATATCCAAACCAGGATATTGGTTATCATGCAGGACAGCAGGTATGAAGGCCAAGGTTATCCCCGAGAAACTGAGAGATCTGGCAATCCCGTGGAAGAACCCCCTTCTCTGCTTTATTCCTGGGGGAGGACATGCGTCCCTGACGTACTGTGCTCAAGAGCCTTCTTTGCTGACCCTTTGTTCTTTGGGCATGCTGGGATGTATCGTGTGTGTGTGTGTGTGTGTGTGTGCGTGTGTGTGTGTGTGGGTGTGTGTGTGCGTGTGTGTGTGGGGTTGCGTACGGACACTTTCCTGTTCGTGTGTGGGTGAAGTCTTCCCTGGAAGCCAAAGGATCTGGTTCATACTTCATTTCTACCAATTTAAGAGCTAAGATTCAAAGGCAGATACAAGTGTGCCTGGGCTTGAGTGGCTACATGATTCACTCTGTCAAGTCACGCACCTGATGAAGCCAAGTTGAAGTCAATTCAAAATTACACAAGCACCACACACAACACACCCCTGGCACCACCCACCACGCACACACAACCACCACACCACACACACACGCTTCCACACACGCACACCCACCACCACTGGCACACACCACACCACGCAACAACCACACTTACTATGACGCACCACCCACACAATCCACTGCAACACACTACCTGCCACACACAACTACGCCCACCACCCACACCACACCCAGCACATGTCACACAGCGTCCACAACACACACAAAGCACACCACCCACTACCACATACCACTACACAGACGATCATCTACAGAGGCCAAAGAAAAATGGGTCAGCAAAGAGGGCTCTTGAGGCCAGAAGTCAGGGGACGCATGTCCTCTCCCTTCAGGAATCATAGCAGCAGAGAAGGGGGTTGCTTACCACGGATTCGCCAGATCTCTTCGAGGTTTCTCGGGGATAAACCTTGGCCTTCATTACGCTGCTTGTCCTGCATGATAACACGTAATATTCCTGGTTTGGATATTAAAGTACATAGTGGTCAGCTGGTCGTGGGTAATACACATATCGGAATGTGTGGCCTCAAGCTCTTTTTTGGCTGTGGTTAGACACAAGAGAGAGATCATGCGCACACTAAGAGTGTGTGTGCACTGTTGAGTCGAGTATGGTACGTAAAGAACTTTGTGAGAGATGGATTCTGTAAGAAGTGCAGTTCTTACATCGACTGGGGCCCACCTTGAGGCTTCTGAGGCTCTACCTTCAGTCCCACGTTGTTCCCTCTCCTGCTACCCTGAGTACACGGGCAATGTGCTTAGCCAACTTCTGCTCCCAACAGGCCCTGGCCTTCCTGACTGTTGCCATGTCTTCCCACCATGATGGACTGTCTTCACTCCTGAACCATGAACCAAACATATGCCCTGTTTCTACCCTTAAGTTGTTTTTGATACAGTGTATTTTTTTATCCAGCAACAAAAACGCAATCAATACAAGTCATACTACCTCTTTAGAGTTCCCCAACACAGCTGACAGTAAAGCCAGGCGGCGGTGCTTCTCTGTGTTTACGACTGGGGACTGTGGAATGAGCCCTGGGTGTGTCCACTGAAGTGGCTGCTTGTTGCATAAAGCAATCACGGAGTGCTGAGTGGACAGCAGGGTAAGCTCCTATAGAGAGCACAGAGCAAGAAACTGTTGAGCTTTTGTAACACCCAGGACACTACACAGAAAAACACGGGTGTAAAAGAAACTGGGGGGAGGCAGAGGGCATGGCTATGTTTTCTTAAATGTCTGGCGGTGTCAACTGGGCTTTGGCATCCACCACCTCCCACACCTGGCCTAGGTCTGGGGAGCAGCAGGCTCATTCCTTTCTCTACAGGTGACCAGAGGGGCAGATTTAGTGCAGGAATAGCATGTGATAGTTGAGCTTAGCAGACCAGGCATTCTTAGTAGGGAGTCTGCATCTGTCACTCACAGGCTCCTCCCAGATGGGTGTGTCTGGATTGCTGACAGTTCTCTTTCTGTTTCCTTGTCCTATTCTCTCTACCTAAAACCATTAAGCAGTACCTGGATTAGGAGGAAAAATTTCTCTTCTTTCTGGTTTCTACTCAAATAGAACCTAGTGATTTAGAAGAGCAGGAATGGTTTGCCCTGTGGCCTTTGTATTTCACATAACAAATGGGCCAAGAACACAATGTGCAGACACGTTCTGGGCTCACTTCCTACGCATCTTCAGAGCTCCACAGAACAGAGCCAACTTCACGTTTGAATGAGAGTGAGAAATAAGATAGAAAAGTAAAAAAAAAAAAAAAGTGTTCTATTGGGTTTTGGTTTTCTAGCACTGCTAAAACAAGTTGCCACAGGCTAAGTGACTTTAAACTGCAGGACTTTATTATAATCCCCCATTCTGTCCATCAGGATGCTATCAGATGATGACTTCACCTTAGTTCTTACCTTCTGGAGGGAAAGAATTTATCCAAGAAATGTAATTTAAACAGAAATTTATTTATCAAAGTAAAATCAAAACAAAATACAGTCCAGAGGTGAGCTGACTCAAGGGGACCAGCAGCCCTGTGGGTTCTGTGTTGTACTGTGGGTTTTAGAGCCATTTCTTATGGTCTGTTCCCTCTTGTGATGCCATTATGAGGTTCCTCCCCTTAGGTACCACTTTTCTTCCTCTCTCTCTGTGCATGCCCCGAGGTGACCTGTCCTTCGAGCTGCCTTCTCTGATCGTCAGGATGCTCAGTGAGCACATGTGGTCCTTGGAGAAGTTCCCTGGTACCTTCATTGCCTCAACCTACCTTGCATCTTCAAGGATATCAAGACACAATGGGCATTTCAAACATCAGAAGTCACAACTACAGCTTCTTTGGCTCCCTCAGGTTTAACTTCCTTTTGACCTGGTCAGGACACATCTAATCACAAAAGGGTATATGTATGTGATGCCCTCTCTTTCCTGGTTATTTCTGTCTAGGTATTTACTCTAACTACAAGTCTGCATGGGGTCAGATGATAAGTTTATTCTGAATTTTCATGAGGCCAAAAATAAAGTGCTGCGAAATCCCTGCTCTCACTGGATTGTCCCTGGATAGGACTGCTGAGGATCTACTTCCAGGCTCATACAGATGACTGGTGTGTATCTGTTCCACCTGGCTACAGGTCCCGCTTTCCTTTGGATATATCCACAAGGTACCATTCATAGCTTCTGGAAGCTTCCTTTTTTCCCTGGCTCATGCCCTCTTTTATGGTCCATCTGTCAACTCGATTGAGCAACTGAGTGCCCAGATATTTGGTCAAACATTGTTCTGGTGTTGTGTGCATGTTGTTTTATGATCAAATTAACACTTCGAACGAGGTTGGCCTCGTCCTAGTTAAAAAGCATGCTCCAGATGTGGATGTGCCTTACCCAATCAAGTAAGGGCGCCTTTTCTTAAAGGAAGAGAGAAGTGTGGTCTCTTTTTCCATATTCCTCCAAGGAAAACCCAATCACTTCTGCTTTGTTGAGTTTGGAACCAGGACATGTGTTGGTCTGTTGTTTCCCTGCCTTGCGACTCAAACTGAAATATTAAGTTCTCCATGTACAATGTGCTAGAAACTAAAACTAAACTAGAAACTAAACCATTTGCTGAATCTCCAACTTGCTGATTCAATCTATAGACCATGGTCAGCCCCCACAATCCTGTGACCCAGTTCCTTATAGAAAATCATATTCTTCATGGAAAAATATAATAGAGCACCCATCAAAGCAAGCAAAGCTTCAAAGCCACCCCTCACATGGTAAAACCATTTCATTTTTTCTGATNGTGTGTGTGTGCGTGTGTGTGTGTGTGTGTGCGTGCGTGTGTGTTTCTTTTCTTTTCTGATTGAAGTCTTCCCTGGGAAGCTTTTTGTCTCTCAGGTAGGTAGTATCATGTCAGATATCCCCTATGTCCTTGTGGCAGATACAAGTGTGCCTGGGCTTGAGTGGCTACATGATTCACTCTGTCAAGTCACGCACCTGATGAAGCCAAGTTGAAGTCAATTCAAAATTAATTGAATCGGAACTAAAAATCCCAGGCTTTTGAGTTCTATTCCCATGCTTTTCTATTCCTGGTGACATTCCAGTTATCCATGACATTGACTCCCTGAGGGCAACACCTGCCATTGTTTACTGGGCTAGAATCAGGGTCTTAAAGATTCCTCTCTAAATACTGCACTCTCCCAAACCCAGGGAGTCTAAGGACAAAACCCACACACCTTTCCAATAGTCATGCTTCATAGATGACACAATGCAGCCTGATAGAAAGACATGTGAACTGGTAGAATACTTGCTATGCAAGCATGAGGATCTGAGATCCCATCCCCAGGCCCCAGGCTAAAAGCCAAGGGCACTGGGGTATCTCTATCATCCCGAGATGGGAGGCAAGGATAGGAGGAGTCCTGGAGTTCACTAGCCAGCTAGCCTAGCAGGATCGGCAAGCATGGTGTGGGGGATGGACACACAGACTGTGTCAGAAAATAGGGTGGAGAAGTGACTTAGAAAGGTATGAACACAGACACACACATACACACACTTACATGTCCACATGGATATAGCACACACATACACACACACAGGAGAAAAATTTAACCTTAAGCAAAATACACTACATGAGAAATGAATTCAAATAGCTGCCTAGCCATTGCATGCTGGTTGATCAGAAGGGTAGAATTTTCCTGATGGCAAGTGAGGAGAGAAGTTCGGAGCCTGGATTTAAGACCCTGCCTCTCCACTTCTGTCTAGGCAGAACCTTATTTGGTTCTCATGAAGTCCGAGGATACAAGGGTCTGTGTGCTTTTCATAAAGTCTTACACATTTAGATTTTATTGCTACAAAATGACCAGGTATAATTCTATGAGCTAAGGTCAGAAAATATTGCCACTTTCCCTACCTGGACGCTGCTTTATAGTTAGTTTATTAAGTTAAAAATGGAAGAAATGTGCCTTCAAACAAACAGACTAAATTAGACCTTTCAAAACACTTGTCATTAAATGATGGTTTGTTGAAACTTCAGACAGGTTAAACGTATGCCACTATTTGAGTGAAAAAAATTATCTTTCCAGGGTTGCAATTACAACCCTACTTAGTTGCCATGGTGATCACACAGCATATGGATTTTGTCAGATAAAGACATCAGGGCTGGTGGAAAGGGACAGCGTATTTTTTTCTTTTCTTTTTTTTGAATCACCACATGCCAAGTGTCAACTCCTGGGCATTTCTCTTGTCATATAACATTTTCTTTTTAAAGCAGGAAGTGTATTTAGATTGGGACAAGGGTGGGAAGAAAAGCTTTGGAATAATAAAAAAGGGAAGATTCCAAAAAAATATTTAATGAAAATCTGAATTTAAAATAACTTGAACATTAAAGCCAAATCATGTGGCAAATCTCCTAGTTTTTTAAATATAATACTTTTATTGATGTTTTGTGAATTTCAGACATAATTTTTCAGTTTAATTTAGACATGTTCCCCTTTCCTTCCTCCTAACCCACCCCAGTTCATGCATTCTGCCATACATGTCCTGCATCTTTCTCTCAGTCTTTTTAAAGTTTTTCTCTGCAAAGGTTTATTGTTTTGGGCAGAATTTTAACTATATCAGTCCGTTCTTTGACCCAGTCCTTATGTTGTTGTGGTTCCCTCCCAATTGTATTGCTCCAAAGTATGTACCAGAATTATGTCCTCCAGGAATAAACTGTATGTTAACTCTGATATATGTTTAGGAGACCACATTTTTTTTTTCCTTTCAGACCCTGGGGATTGTAAGTTTAGAGGCATCTGGTGTAGAAGGGGACTCGGGGAGCCTGATAGCACTTTCTGACCTTACTTTACCAGTATGTGCTAACAATAGGCAGTTGCAACATTCTAGTCTGTCCCCTCTTTTGTTTTCTTTTATTTTTGTATGTCATGTTAGTTTAATCCTCTTTGTTCTGTTTTGTCTGCATGTACAGAGACGGTCATCTTGAATGGTTTTGGTGATGAGTTAAACTCATACAAAAACTACAATGTACAATGAGAATGTGGCTGTGCTGGAGACACTGGACCCACAGATGGGAAACCATCTTCAGCGAATTTCCCCATCACATGAAGGAAGAAAAAGCCCTAGTAAATATCCTATTATAATCTAATATAACTTAAAGGATTTTTCTCTTTTTTAAATTGAATTTTTGCAGTTTTCATACAATATAATTTGATGGGATTTGGATCCCCTCCCTTAGCTCCAGCTCCCTCACTCCTCCCCCACTTTAATGTGTATATAACAAAGCCTGAAGTCTAATTTATGTTCCCAAATGTTCTGCAGTGTGGGTCCATCCAGTGGAGCCTGGTTAACATACCAAGACTTTCATGCAGGCATCAGCTGTCAATAGTTCCTCAGACTGAGGTTTTGTCTGGTCTGAGCTTTCCTGGGTCTTGTGTGCGCTGTCACCAATGCTGCGAGCTCCTATGAGTAACTGACCAGCTGTCTAGGAAACTCCGTTTCCTTGTGGTCACTCTGACTTTTATAATCTCTCTGCTGTCTCTTCCACAGCGATCCCTGAGGGCTGGGAAGCAGGAGTTAATACGGTGTCCTATTCAGGGATAAATGCTCATTCCTTTACAGAAGTTATAGAATTACATTAAAATACTCCAGATTTTGTGAAAATCTTAAATATTATGAGTCCTGAAAGGAACACCCATGGCCTAGGACAGAGGTTGGTGCTCTGAGGATCTTATGCACAAGTCCTGGCCTGTGGCCCCTGATAAGATTTGGCCTCACTGAGGAAGAGAAATTCCTCTTCCTGGTCCTCTGTTCCTCACAGTGAAAAGTTATATAGTAATGGCTCCCAGATAAACCTTTTCTTGATCTATCAGAATAATAAAGTGTGCTTTTAAAAAATACCAGTTCTAGTAACTGTGCAGTAACTACAGTTGACAACAATTGCATATTTCAAAATAGCTAGCAGAGGAGGGCATATGGATATTGCCTACACAAAGAAATGCTGTGTCTGAGCTGATGATATGTCAATTACTCTGATCTGATTATTATATATTGCATACATGTGTGGAAATCTCACAGTGTGCCCCATACCTATGCACAATTAGGTGTAGATTAAAAAAAACAATAATAGGACAGCTGGAGAGATGGCTTAGCAGTTAAGAGCACTGGCTGCTCTTTCAGAAGACCTGGGTTTTGTTCCCTACTGGTGGCTAATGACCATCTGTAACTCCAGTTCCAGGGGATACACAACCTCTTCCGACCTCCACCAGGATTACGCAACACAGGTGCACTTACATGCATGCAGGCAATAGACTCATACAAATAAAATAAAAATAATAGATAATATATTTGAAAATTAAAAGGGGTTCTGGGCTGGGGAGATTGTTAATTGGTAAATGGCTGTTGTGTAATGTGAGGAACTCATATCACAGTAGTTGGGTTCAGTAAACCTTTTTTAGCTGGAGAACTTAAATCGTCATGTTGGGACCACTATGCAAGACACAGAAGCAGGTGTAGTCTACTGACCCCAGCAAGATCATGGATGGGGAAGGGACAGTTTCTTTTTTCAGTCACATGCTGGGGATTAAGAGGGTCAGAGTCATCCTTGAGCAATGTATTCCAGCTAGTCAAGGGCAAGTGTGATCCTGCTTCCTCTTAGACTCGCTCTTTATGTCTCTCTGGTAGAGCTTTAGGAAGCTTGCTTTTTTCCTTACAGTCTTCAAGACAGCCTTTGCTTGCCTGGTGTCTCTCATTCCTAACACAGAGATGATGTTCAAGAATTGCCAGCACGTCCATGTATGTAAATAGTATCTGTCTCTTTAAATAGAAAGGCACCAGGGAATATTAGCCAAGGCTAATTATACAGATCAGTTATACCTAATAATTAAAATGTGCCTTAGGCTTTGTGGGAGGGTTGCTCTTAGGGACTAAGGGTGGGCTTGCCTTCCCTTGTTGTTTTATATATTTACAAATTAATTTAAATATGATAATCTGAGACATCCATAATTCTAAATGCTTAATCAAGTGGACAGTGTCAATCTTGAGACAAGGTCCTACAAAGATAACTAAGGTGCAACCATGGGATAGGAGAGATCACTCTGCAATACGTGCCGCCAGCCCAAGAGGGGCTGTTTACAGAAGCAGAAAACAAAACAAAACAAAACAAAATCCTCCACAGCTTCAAGTAGCCTTTACCTCTTTCTTGAAATCAGTGTGGGGATCAGAAAATGTCCACCACATAGACGTCTGTTTGAAGCAGGATTCAGATCAACATCCAATTTAGTACAGGTCAGTGAACAAGTGTTAAAAAGCAAAGTCTCTTGCCTGCTTCCAATCTATACTGGATTAAAAACAATGATTGGGAGGTGAAAGGCGCTCTGCCCGGGCCCCGAGCTCAGCGCCACAGTGCACTGGCTATTCTTCAGGGCTGAAATCTCTGGCACCATATTTTCCTGAGGTCATCTTCCTCAGACAGGACAATGGTCCATCTCATCCTGCCAGAGAATTTATTATATCGATTTTGGGAATAAGGTTAATTGAAATGAACTTCTGGTTTTAAAGGCAGGTTTGGTGCACGCCTCCACAATTAAAATGGAATTTTTCTTCTTTTTTTTTTTTAATGACTTAGGCTCATTTGACTGCTTGGACAGTGTTGTTTAGAGGAGAGACAGGCCTAAGTTTACAATGGTGAAATGCTCATTTACTTTTCTCCTGTTGCTATAACAACTCACTTTTGAACCAGACATGGTGATAGAGAGCCTTAGCTTCACAGAGAAATTCACATTGGTTTGGTTTAGGTTTTTCAATCAGTTCTCTTGGAACTGGTACAGAAAGTACAGGAGTAGATTTTAATCTTTCCGTTTTTAGAAACATTGCTTAGAATTGAAGTTTTGTGTTTTCAGTTCACTTCAAGGATTGAAAAAAAAACCCCAAACCCCCCAAAACAAAAATTCTCCCAGAAGCAATGACAAAAACCATGTTACACCCTGTGCACAGTTTGATTTCCTGACTTAAATCTTGGTTCAAATGTATATGGTATTTCTGTCTTTCCTTAACAATTACACCAGGGCTCTGGATGCTCATGATGGGGAACACAAATGTCAGTTCATGCTGTTTTGGAATCTTCTGTCCCAGTGCTACAACAAGCTTTACAAGCCTTACAACTTTGTTAAGCCTCATGGTGCATAGAAACATGTGTTGTTTCTTCACAGTTACGTGAGGGGGGCAAATAGATTTGGCAAGTGTGTAATAGGCAAATATTTCCACATGAGTATCAAGGAGTAATCACACCTAACAAGACCCAATCCTGCTTCCACTTGCCCCTTGCTGTCCCCCACTGACAACAGATGCCCATATGGGACTCTTGGTTTGGGCAATGATGGGTATGAAAGGGAAACTTGGACTGAGGCAAAATTAAGAATTGAATTGAAAGACAGATTCAAAAGTTTAGAATGAAACATGTTTTCCAGTCAATATCTGTGTCTTTCTTTTCTTTTTCTTTTTAGGATGATAAACCACAGAATGGTTCTAATAGTTTAATACAATTTTTAAAACATTAAAGCATTCTAAAGGCTGGGAAATAAGATATGCACAAAACATCTTAGGTAATACAACCTTGTCTTCCACACGCCTCATCCCCAATGAGAGAGGATGTAGCCATTGCTCCTTTGGGCATTGTGACCTCTTCTTGTTATAGGCCTTATGGAGGAAGAGACTCTATTCCTTTTTTTTTTAAATAAACTTTATTATTTTTTATTTTATATGTATGAGTGTTTTGCCATGTATGTAAGTGTACCTGTGTTGTGCAATACTTGTGGAGGTGAGAAGAGGGCATCAGATTCTTCTGGAATGGGAGTCACAGATGGTTGTTAGCTTCCATTTGGGTGCTGGGGATCAAACTTAAAAGGAAGAGGATAATATTCTATGGTAACATCAGCAAGAATTTTCTTTTTCAATATCATCTTTACAATGGCATATCTCAATTAAGGAATTAAACAAGCCGTTTTTCCTCCACAGAATATACTCATGACTGTCTCATAGATTAAAACACCACCTGCACATATTTTTAGTTAAGAGGGAAACAGTTCATCAGAAAATACCACTCAAGAATTTGATTATCATTTTTTTCAAATAGAACACAGTATGACCTGGGAGTGGCTCTTGGAGGTCTTCTCCCATGGCTGCAATGAGCTAGCAATTGCTGCCTCCTCATCATGTGATTTGGGCAAAGCTCCATATTCTTTGAGAGCTGGAGAGCAG
Organism: Rhizomys pruinosus; assembly: GCA_009823505.1. NCBI lineage: Eukaryota > Metazoa > Chordata > Mammalia > Rodentia > Spalacidae > Rhizomys > Rhizomys pruinosus. The sequence goes on along the minus strand of VZQC01002068.1, from coordinate 1,521,933 downwards.
TCCCAGGCAACTTGCCCATACCACAGAGCCATGAGTTGTAGGCCCAGATCACAGTTGCAGGCTGAGGGCCTAACTTCCATGAAACATTGCCTCATAAATATCTTTGTTCAGAGAGGAGCAAGTGAAACAAAAAACATTTTATAGGGGGAAATAGCAAGGGCAGATATCAGATGTAAAAGAATAGACTGGTTAAGGGCAGGGACTCTGATGACAAGTTAAAGTGCAAAGTTTAAGTACTGTACAACACAATGCACCACTAAGTGCAAGGGAAGTTCTAGATAAAAGTGAGACCACAGAAGGGTAAAGAAGTTCATCTTTTTGACTCCGGGTCCGGACCTGTTAGGAACACTTGGAGCCGTCCGACATGGCTCTAGACAGGTAAAACCTTAGGGCAGAGTGACTTTTGTGGTGCTGGACAATTGATTTCTGGTCGGTGGCGGAGGGCCAGGTGGCTGGCAGGGGCTAGGTTCACAAGGATGAGGAGTTAAAAGAAACAGTGTTTATTGGTAAAATATTTTTAGGCAGGTACTCAACTGCTGCCCAAAGCTTTAATCCAGCCAAGTTATAGGATATTTTAAAGGCTTAGTGAATTGTTTAGATTAAGTTAAAATTTAGGTGTAGGTTTTGGTGGAAATGGTAATACATCTGACTAATTGGGAATATAAAATGTTAATTGGTTTTATTTATAATTTGTACTGGGTTAAGGTATACAAATGGCCTATATATTTTTTCTGAATAACACAACATCACATTATAACACTTTCTTTTACTTATAGGACAATTTAAAGGAACTAAGCTTAAATTTCCTTCCCAAATAAGTAGCATACAGTCAATGAGAAAACAGTTTGGGTAAATTTAATGAAAGCTTATGCCTTGGCTCCTGTTTATGGGTATGTGTAATACAACTTAGGCATCTATAGGTCAAAACATAAAAAACGAAAAAAAAAAAAAAAAAAGAGGGAGGTGGGAGGTGGGGTACTATCCTTTCTGGGATACAATGGAAAACTCTGTGTTCCAATCCTATTGATAAATTTTCAATTTTTCTGATCTTGAAACAAACAATGGGAGGAGAATTTATTCCCACAGTAAAAAAATCACCAATCTAAATGCCTGAAAACATACGACTTATGCCTGTGCAGGATGAACCGGGGAATGCCAGCAGAGAGGTTGACCCATCTGAACAATTGAAAGGAATGAGGAACCTCAGACTGCCTGAGTCACGGACACTGAGCATCTCTCGAACAATAATATCGGGTTGACTGTTTATAATGGACCTAACGAAGTTTACCTTCCAGGTGCTGAGAAACCTTCCTACCTCTCCCCCTTTTTTTTGGAAAAAGAAAAACATGATGTGTAATACCACTCCCTAACTGTAAACTAGAGCCAACTGTTACAGTGGTAATTTCCTATAAAACAGCATAACGTATTAACTGATTGATAGGCATAGGAACTGTGAAAGGATATTTCCCTAACGAGAGCCAAATTCAATAGTAAAGTGTTTATAAGTTGTGTAATAAGCAAAATATATTACTACAGGAAAGCTCTGACATCAGCAATGAATTATCTGCCTAGGAGATGTTGGCTAGGGATTCAAACCCACTCCCCCAAATTATAAAGGCCGTTTGCCTATAAGTGGGATATATGCAAGGAGAAAGGCAGTAAGTCCCTGTTGTCGAAGACCTGGTGTGAGCATGAAAAATGTTATGAGATGTCACTTGCTAGTGTACAATTGGCCTCTGAAAGGCTAGAGAGCATTACCAAAGCCACTAAAGCAATCAGCAAAATATGTCTCCCTGAGACAAGCAAGACTCCTCGTCAATATCAGCTACACCTCAACAGCCTGGAGATACTGTGCACAAGTGGCAGCCAAGTGACTATATATATCCCAAATCTATTTGGCTATTAGCTCTCTCCTTGGAGGAATAACTCACAGCTGATGCCACAAGCTTGTGTCCTCGGGTGGTTGGGCGATGTTGAGCCACAGTAAGAACTTGTCACCCTTTATAGAGAAATCCACAGTTTGCAGGATTAGCATACTGCATCCAAGCATCTGTGTCTATGCTCACAGCTTAGCTGACATAATAAGTGGTACTGCTTAAATGCCTGTACATCCAATAGCTTGTGTTTTGTTAATATGACTAAAAAAGGTATCACTGGGAAGCTGTCAATCCATGAAAGGAAACAACCTGAACAGACTGGAGTCCAAAATGACAACTCCAAAGAAATTAGACTGTTTTCATCTCACCCACTTGTGCCTCTTTCCCAAAGCCCAGGGAACAAACTGCGGAGAGAGGTGTGGTAGATTGTAAGGGCTGTGGAGAGATAGGGGTGAATCATGAGACTACAGGAATATAGTCTGGACTCCTGATTTGATCAACATGTTCTGTGCATACAAGCTTCCCAACTGGGGCTATGGGAACCTTGGGTTGTTCAAAATTGGACATAGATACTTGCAAAAATGCACCAATTACCTGATTGTATAACATAATGAGTGACGTCAATGCTATCTGAAACAACTGTGGTCATTGTATTAAGATCCCTTAAAAAAAATAAATTAAAAAAAAAGAGAAAAAAAA
>VZQC01002068.1:1373572-1510779 GCA_009823505.1 Rhizomys pruinosus | reverse complement strand
AAGTTCATTTTTTCAGTGACTCACTAAAAAAAACCCTCATAATTAAACACTGTCTATGACACGTCAGTCAGTATGCTAACCATGTGAGAAACAGAGCAAACACCAGTCTTTGCAATGAGGGAGCTGAAAGTCTGATGAATGGAATCAGCTCAAAACAAAGTTACCATGATCTAATAATGCAGAATGAAAGTGCACTGGTAGATGGTCTGAGTGGGCAGCACAAAGAAGGGACATGCAAAGGAGACCTTGTATAAAAGAAAGTCATGTTTTAGATCTAGAAAGGAAGAGGGGAATTTAGCTAGAAAAGACTGAGCTGAAATTACAGGCATGGTTACTTGCCATTCAGGTCAGGCTGGAGATTTAGGTCTGCATGCCTGCAGGATTGCGTTCTGGGGCAGCAACATGCTCATGTCTCTGTAGAAGTTCATGGGGCAAAGAAGGAATGGTATCCAGGGAGTGGGTGTTGGGGCCATATTAAGTCAGGTAATACAATCCTGAAAGCATTTTTAAGCATACTCTTCTGTATCATAATTTGTTACCAGAGTAGAGTTTTTGCATGATATGAAAAAAGTTGGAGAAGCAACATATTAAAGTTCTAATTCTGTGGGCTTAGAGATTATATGTATGGATGAAGTGTAGATTAGAGAACCATGCATTCCTGTTTGTTTATTTGTTTTGTTTCTTTTCATCTTTGAACTCAACTCCTCATCTTTAAAATCATGATAATCAGTACTTTTTTATGGTCCACCCATAAGAAAAAATATCAGAATAATACATCTGGTGTAGACATGACTGTGTAAATAATGTTTGCTTATAGGGTATTTACATGAACTGTGGAGACTATCAGGTGGGTATGCAGACATGTAGCATGGACAGGAGTGGGCACATGCATGTGTTTGTGTGACTGTGTCCCTGTGCAGGGGCCTCAGGATGCCCTTTACCAGCTCCTCTACACTCCTTATTTTGACCAGTTCCCAATATGACCCTTTATTAGATTATTTCCAGTGGCAAAACCACTTCAAGTATGAGATTTTTCATTTACTATAAGACTAATTTTAAAAAGAAGATCAAAGTTGGGTGTGGTGGAACATGCCTTTAATCCATAACTCTGGAGGCAGAGGCAGGTGGATCTCTGTGAGATGGAGGCTAGTCTAGTCTCCATAGTGAGTTCTAGGTCAGCTGTGGGTATAGGGAGACCCTATCTCAAAATGACAGAAGAAAAGAAGAAAAGAAGAAGAAGAAGAAGAAGAAGAAGAAGAAGAAGAAGAAGAAGAAGGAGGAGGAAGAGGAGGAGGAGGAGGAGGAGGAAGAGGAGGAGGAGGATCAACTAGACAAAGTGCCATCACTGAACTACAGTGAAGAATCATTTTGTCTTTAACTTGGCTTCTCTGTTCTTAGTCATCTTGATTGCTAAATTGGATGCAGATTCTTGCCATCATCGCTGCAAAACACTGTAGGCTTCAATGCTTTCTATATTTAGGGGAAATACTCTCAATCAGCCATCTATAAAGAAAAAGAATTTAGCACTCAAAAGGCACTACAAAAGAAAAGAAAACTTTCAGTCCTTTATGGGGGAGTTTTGAAATAATACTAAACTTTTTCTCACCATTTTTGACAGATATTTCTAGAAGCAATAGTGAAATTGTTCTGTTGTGCAATTCTTTTATCAAAACAACTCTTGCTACTGTTTGAAATGTGGGGAAGGAATGCTAAGTGTTTTCTATGTTAATCCTATCTCCCTAAAGCATCTTATTCCAGTAAAAGGATTTATTTAACTCTGAGTCTGCCAGCAGTTATTTGGTACATTGTGTGTACTGTGAGAAAACCCCCCTGCAGAGCGGCATCTTTCCCAAACTTAGTGAGAGGCCACTTCAGTCATTTGCTCACATTCCATAAAGGCTCCATTGGAGACAGAATATGAATTCTGGTGCTAGAGGTCCAGGTTCGAGGGCAGATTCGCCACATAGTAAGTATAGATCTTAGACGTGAGACTCTTCTTTTATTCATGTTGTAAAATGTAAACATATTGCTTAACTCATAAGTTACTTTAGGAGGTTCAAAAAGTGAATAGTAAAATACTTGTCACATCATCTGGTCCAGAAGAGGCTCAGGAATAGGAGTTGTGACTTACCTACAATTCTGTCAGTATTTTTTTCCATATAAAATAAACACACTTTATTGTCAGTGGACCTACCTTTCAAGAAATATTACATTATGATTTTTTATATTGTTATTAAACTTTTTCCATATGTCATACATCATTTCTCAATCAAATCCAGAGTCACTTCCCCTTCCATGTCCCCCACCCAGCCCTACATGTCCTGCATCTTTTTCTGAGTCTTTCCAGAGTTTTTTTTCTTTCAGTTCTTTTGTTGTTGTTCTCTCCAACTTGTATTGCTACAGTATATATATATATATATATATATATATATATATATCTAAAACGATATTTATATATAGTTATATATGTGATATGTGTATGTATGTATACATAAATATATACATACATACACATATCACTCGAATTGGAGGACTTTTTTTCCCCTAATAGATGTCATGTTTTCCTTAAGGAGGTGCTCGAAGGTCCCTCCTTGGCAATACCAAACAACCATCAATCCTGCACTTTTGCTCCACATTGGGGTCTTTCCCTCCCATGGTCCCCCAAATGAAGTTCAGTAAGCACATGTCTTGTCTCGATACCCCTGTACTGGCCTCCATGATACAGCCCAGCTAGTCCAACAATGGCAGTCTATATTCTGTTGAGGCTGAAATCCCTTAGCAGTTTAGTCCACGAACTGGGTATCTCAGTAGTCCCCATCTGGCATTGAAGGTTTGGAGGATATGTGGAGCGGTATGAGTCTTCAGTCCATATTGGAAGGTTAAAAAGCTGTGTCTCATGTCTTTGAGGAGTGCCCAAAGTGGTGGCAGCCTCAGGGTAGATGCACTTGCCAGTAAGAATTGAAGACAGGCCAAACAACAGTACTCTCTCTCTCTCTTTTCTTTTTGTCTTTTTACTAAGATCTCAAGTTTTATGTCTGCAGTACAGTTTCTCTGGTCTTACTGATTATTTATTTCTGGTTGTACTTTCCCTTTGGATGCTTAAGGCCACACAGTTAGCCCAGATTAACCAAGGTGTTTATTTTCTCAAGGTCAGTTGAGGATCTGGTCCTCAGGTCTCTCAGGGGTTTTATTTCAGGAGAGGAGGGTGGGAGTGCCTTTCTCCCTTCAGCTTTTCATTCACCAGTTCCATCCACTAGAGGACAAAATCAGGTCTTGCTACACCAGGCTTCCTTTTCTGAAGCATGAGCAGACTTTCCTCTTTATAGACTGGGCACTGGCTGAAGTCCCATTAGTGGATCTCAAAGATCTCCCTGAACAGCAAGACTGGTGACCCACATTTGCAGGACATTTCAAGAGGAATGCCCCCATGCATAATCCCCTAAGGCTTGGTTGACCTCTGAGGACAAGGAACAAAGTTATCCCTTAGGTCCCTCAGCCAAATTGGTACCATTCTGTCAGTATTGATGTAGTAAAAAATAAAGTCTAGGGGCTGGAGAGATGGCTCAGTGGTTAAGAGCACTGACTGTTCTTGCAGAGCACCTGGGTTCGATTCTCAGCACCCACATGGCAGCTAAGAACTGTCAGTAACTCTAGTTCCAGGGGAATCTGACACATTCACATGCATGCAGGCAATACATACACAAATAATAAATAAATAAATAAATAAATAAAATATAAAAATACAGTCTATCCATTCATCTTCCTTATAGGTTTTATCAATGGTGATACAGGTTTATAATCAATTTGTAAAAACTATATTGCTGTTATAATTCACCAGATAGCACAAACAGATTCACTTTACTGGAATTCAAACAAGAAGATAAACTATTCCTTCACAAGCCATCACACCGTTTGGATGTTGTCTCAGTAAATTTTCCCTTCCCAGTAGAGCAAGGTATGCTTGCTCACACCCATCCATAGGCAGCTATTTTGATGCTGGTCCACCCTCCTCCCATTGCAGGTTCAATGAGGGGTGGAGGAACAGAGGCTCCAAGAAAAGAGAGTTTAATGGGCTTTTCCCTAAAGAGCAAATAGGGGGACTTCACGGGAATTACAAGGCCCTTTGTTCACTCTGCACAGCCTGGAGCCAGCAGGATCCCAGAGCACCCTGGCTTTTCTAGCCCTTAGTCCCGCCCTCTAAGCAAGCTAGTTGGGAGGGGTCTCTGGATCCTTAGCTCCGCCTTTTGTTCAGTAGCCAGATCTCTGCAGCAGTTGTTGTCTGATGTTCAGGAAAAGTCCACTCAAAATAAAGTTTAAATTACCCCACAGATGTACAAGAGCTACATCAGGAATAACACTGCAGGGGGTTGTGAGGAAGTGAGATCTAGGTTGGAGGAGGATCCAGTAGTCTACAGCTTTGCTGTCCAGTGCTTCAGATTCCTGTGCTCAATTTCAGTCTAAAAATATTAAATGGAATATGCTAGGAAAATCAATTTATAAGTTCTAATTTATGTCCTTATTTTGAGCTTGAGAGCACACATTGTATAATGCATCTGCACTGTATAGGTTACCTGCCCGAGAATCCCTTAGAAGCTACTTTTGGTAAAAGATTATCTTCTGTGGTCACATTTCAATGCTTGTATTCAAGCAATGCTTACTTTACTTACTAATGCCTCCAAAGAGCAAGAGTAGTGATGCAAGGAAGCACTGGGGCACGGCACAGAGGGCGACTGGTCTGCTCTGGTGCTGTGTAGCTCTGTTGGTAGGCACACAGGTAAAAGCACAAGAATAAATTAGTTTCCATACTAGTTTTGCTTTCAGGCTTCCACTGTGGATCTTGGAAGACTTGTTCCTTAGATAAGGGGAATTCCACATACAGAGATTTACAGCAGAAGGGAACGTTCATAGAAGAACTGGAAAATCTCAGGCATCACTGCTGCCAAGATGCAAATGATGCAACACTCAGATGGAGAAACTCAGGTCCTTGCAGCTGGACAACAAGGAAGGTGCCAGAAGCTTTTGAGCTTGGTGTTGGTATTTTTTCAGTGAAAGGCACTTGCTTTGGAATTGTTTCTCCCAGGCAAGAAGGATCATCTATGTTTGATTGGAACCCCCATTTCAGGAAAGGTCAGAGTCTGAACATGCCTAGAATTCTGATCTGGTTTAAGCTTACATCTAAGAGTTGCTGACATTGGGTGACACTTTCTAAGCAGGATGTAGGGTGGTGTTTGGTATAGTCAGCATGGTTCCTACAAATCACTGCTTAAAAACTCCATACAGATCAGAGAGAGTGGAGGGAACGAAAGCATCAAATAAATATAATCAACTACCAGTCTAGGATTAGGTTGGGGTTGGAGACAAAAAGGAAATTTTAATGAAGACTTGTAGTTGAAGGCAAGGCACCAGGCCTCCCTCTGACCTGCTCAGTAGCCAGACGATGCTAAGGGCCCTGGATTTTCTGAATACTTTTTTTCTAAACAAATAAGAAAGATCTAATCTTCCCATGGAGCTGTGTGCCCAGCAAGCAACAAAAGCAAACTGAGATGAAGAGATTCTTCAGGCTACCTCTCTTAGGCTCATAATCCCCAAATCAAACATAACTTTCTGATGTGAGCTTCCCTAGAGAGTTGTAAAGATATAGGAGAAAGAGACCTCAGATTTCTTCCAAGGTCGCACTCATTGTAAGATGCTGGGCAAAGCCAGCCACGCAGAGAACTAAATTATCCTCTTCTGACTGCGTCAATGTGCTTTTCCCAAAATGCTTCATATAAATGTCACTGGCCTATGTCCAGATGGCTACTATATAGTCAATCAGAAATTTCTCTGTTGAGGAAACTGGTCTACAGGAGCCACCTTTCTTGTCTCATCCAGGGATGGAAATATTCCTAGATTAGGGTATCCTGAATTGTTCCATTATTTGAAATTTTTATACATTTATTATTTTTGTGTGTGTTTGTGTGTGCGCATGCACACGCTAACCATGACATATGTGTGGAGATCACTGGATAACTTGGGGGAGTTGGTACTTCCCTTCCACCATGTGGATTCCTGGAATTGAACTCAGGCAGTCAGGCTTCCCGGCAGTGCTCTCATCTCATCTCTTAGGCTTTGCTCTCATCATTTGAATGCAGCTTTGCCTAGAGCCTCACACACTGTGCTTTCTTTGCAGTTTCCTCTCTCTGCAATGAAGCTAGAATCACCCGGGCTCTCTGCTGGGTCCTAGACTGTCACAGAAAGAGTCCTGTTATAATTAAATAGGGATCACCTTTCTCAATGTAGTTATTATTGAGTAGGCCTGGCTACAAGCATACAGGGGAGAAAGCTGGCCTTTACTTTAACTGTGTGTTAAAAAGGGAAGTCCTCATACAGCAAGAAAGAGCAGCCTTCTTCATCTATAAAAGTAAAGATTTTAGTGCTAAGCAGAATGAGAGCAGAGTCATGGGAACAATAAAAGGCGCCATTTGCAAAAGGTTGGAGAGCTTTCAAAATCTTGATCTGAAGAAAATACCTACATAAATATTCAAACACAAATACCTCATTTCCTCAGTGATTGGTGTCAGTGTTGGTTGCTATGACTAAATTCCCGACAGAAACAAGTTAAGGAAGGTGCGATTTCTATGGGTTCATGTTTTCAGAGGGTTCAGTGCACAGTGGCTTGGCTCCATGTCTGCAGGCCTGGAGGGAGGCAAGTATATCGCGGGGAAGGAGCTTGTTGGGGACGTCTTCACCTCACCACAGTCAGGAAGTCAGAGCGAAGATCCTGGTGTTTGGTTGGCTTTCTCCCTTTTTCTCTTCAACCATCTGGGACCAGAACCCAATGGGATCATGCTGCCCACCCACAGTCAGAGTGATCTTCTTCCTGATTTAGTTCCCTGAGATTCCCTCATATACATTCAAAAGGTGCTTTCACCTCCTAGGAACTCAGTCAAGTTGACAAATGAAGACTAGCCATCACCGTGACTTACACTTCTCACACATTCCATGACCAGATTCATTGTATAAATGAAGAGCTCAAAGAGGGCATCTGTCTTTTTTCACTAGTGCTGGCACTAGTGGACTACCAGGATGGGAAGCTGCTCACTCATGGATGGCGGGTTTAGTGAGATATAGTTATGGATCCTTTAGTTCCAGATCTGGGTTCATTAGAATTAGAGAATTGCTGAACAAGTCTTCCTCTCTAGACTGATACCTATATCCCCTTCTACAGGATTTAGTAAAAACTGATACTCAATCCAAAGGATTTGTAAGGAGAAGAATCAAGACTTCGGGTCTCGTGAGTTGAGTCACTGGAGCAGAGCCAATTGACAATTTCTAAGGGGTTTTCATGGTATGTTTCATTTTAGTAGCTTAAAACTGGCCACTTCGAGGGTATTTCTACCATGGAAATCTGCAAATGCTATGCATTAAGGCTCCTCTCACGCTCTCAGTCAGCTGTTGAATAGGTAATGGCATACTACTTAAACAGAGATGCATCAAGTGAGATGAGAAATCCCAGGAGTGACTTATTCGCCACCCCCCTGAAGGGAATCCAGACTGCTCCTTTATAAACCAATAACCAAAAAGGTACATGTGACCAGATTTGCTCACTTTTTAATTTTAGTATCATCATATTTTCTAGGTTTATTATTTATTTATTTTTATGCAAGTAATTGGTGAATCTGCTACAGAAATATCCACTTAAATAATATAGAGATACATGGAGTAAAATTTTATTTTAAATCTCTTTCATTTTCCGGTTCACACTGCTCTCCCAAGATAATGGTTTACCAGGTTGACATATCCATTTGGTTTTTTAAATTATACATATACACATGTATGCGAGCATAAGCACATATACTCAGGTGCATATATATATATATATATATATATATATATATATAGTCTTTTCCATTTTATATTTGCCTTAAGTTTAGTCTGTCAAAAGTATTCAAAGACCCTATTTGATCCTAGATCATGAACCTTTTCTAAAGTTGACCTAATTTAAAGAGAGATGATTTCTTTCTTTGTGTTAAAATGATCCAGACAAAAACACAGCATGGAACTACAGAAATTAGTAGCAGAATCCAATCCTAGCTGAAGAAATATTGGCAGCTGATTGCTGTTGGGTAAGCATCTCTCTAGCCCAGGATGATTTTTCTTTTGGCTGCATATTTACTCTGATACCATTAAAGCTTTAGGAAATGCCTGAAAAATTCTGTAATTTATGTTAAATAGAAATTGATATATTTTTTATTATATCAGAAATGGCCTACTATCAATGTGCTTATAAGCCTCCTTATCTTACTGAACATAAATTAGCTACAAATAACTTGGAGAGAGTACAACAACAGAGATAATGGCTTAATATGCAAAAATCAATTATTCTGAAATATTTGGGGGCCTACCTTATATAAATAGCTTATAAATTGGCTTCATTTATTGGTGTTTCAGAAAAAAGCTACATATCTGAAATGCCAATTATATTGCTAAAAATATACCTGTAATAAAATAGGAGCATTATGTCACATGGTATAATTCACTGAGTGTTTATAAAAGAGTGACATGCGGGGCGGAGAGATAGCCTAGCAGTTAAGAGCACCGACTGCTCTTGCAGAGGACCCGGGTTCGATCCCCAGCACCCACATGGCAGCTGAGAACCACCTGTAGCTCCAATTCCAGGAGAACTCCAGTTCCAGGGGAATCTGACACCCTCTTTTGATCTCCGCGGCATTGCAAGACACAGGTGCACAAACCTACATGCAGACAGTACATTCATACACATAAATAAATTTTAAAAAATTAAAAAAAAGAGTGACATGCTATATGAGCACGTATCTATTGATGTCATAAGTTAGACACAAAATTTGTTCTCTCTTCTTCACATAAATATATTATTAGATGGGTTGTATATCAAGAGTACATTCTTTAAGCTTGACACATGTTTCATGCATTTTCTCCATGTAAATGTTTATTCCTACTCACTGAGCAATTGTGATGCATTATTTAAAGGCTTTCATCTTCCAATATTCAGATAATTTAGAATTTCTATATATAATTTAAATTCCCTACATATAAATTATTGTCAACAGATTTGAGCTAAGTGCTGCCAATTCTCAGGTTATTCAATATGGAAAGGAATCAATGTGGCAAGAACAGCCCCAAATAACTGATCAGTAATATCCAGGGCATAGACTCATCCAGACAGATGAGTCTGAGTAATCAAGCTTTGTATCAAGACTGATTATTTCCCCAGTCGCCATGTGATGTCCCCAAGCAAGCAGACCTCTTCCATTTCCTTTGGCTCATCAGTGTTTGGCATAGCACAATCCACTAATCAAGTATACCTCAAATAGCTGCAACACAATGAAAAGAATAACCAAACCATCACATGGACTGAGGTTTAGTCAAATGTGTAAGGATGCTGGACACATTTCAAATTCTGAGGCTAGTTCCTAAATGCCCCAGTGACCACTAAGTACTTATTACACATCAGCATGTTGCTACTGGCATCCACATTTAATGTCAAAATAGCCACTGTTAAATCTTCAAACAGTGTCACAGGTATAACCTTAGATCTCATAGCCTTAGGAGATGAAAACAAGCTTTGACTTGATAGACTGAAGCTTATGCTATTTCCCCCCTTTTAAACAAGCTCAGTCTTTGGTAGCAACCACTTAGGGGATTCCCAAAATATTTGCAAACATTTCTGTCAGATAGCATCACCATCACTATATGATTTAAACAAGCGTGTATTCATCACACTTAAACCAGATGTCATCAGAGTAGATGAGAAATGAATCATGTGCTACTGACAGCTTGTTTATTTCTGGCAACGCTTTCCAGCAGGGATTGTTGAAATGCACAGCACTTCCATCATATCTAGGCATGAGTTGAGATTCCAAATGCTGCTGGAAAAAAATCCTTCCTTCAAAACAGGCTCCACTCTCTCTCAGAGAAATACAGATGAGAAACAAAGGTGTTACAGGGCTGAATATGTCCTTTGGGCAAAGAATAATTCTCTCACCATCAGCATCTCTACTTTTACCCTGAAAGATTGTTCCTATTAATTAAAGTTTAGTTTTCACTAACTAAAATGTGTCAGGAAAGGCATTGTGATTTAACATTCAGAGCTTTCTTTTTAAAAGGTTTATTCTTTTTTTTAAATTTTTTTTCTGTATGTGTATGATGTACTGTCTGCATGCAAGTTTGTGCACCTGTGTTGTGCAATGCCTCAGATTCCCCTGGAACTGGAGTTCTCCTGGAATTGGAGTTTCAGACGGTTCTCAGCTGCCATGTGGGTGCTGGGGATCGAACCCGGGTCCTCTGTACGAGCGGTCGGCACTCTTAAACGCTATGCCATCTCTCCAACCCCAAAAGATTTATTCTTTAAATATGTGTGTGCCTGCATGTCTATATGTGTATCATGTGTGTGCACGTAGATAGTTGGATCCATGGAACTGTAGTTTCAGATGGTTGTGAGCTGTGCAATGTGGGTACTGAGGACCAAAACTGGGTCTTCTGGAAGGGTGATACATGTTCTTAACCAATGAGCTACTTCTCTACACCCTACCTGCACAACTTTTAACATAGGTAGTTTCTCTTCATTTTACAGACAAAAGTACCAAGAGAGAAAATGAGAAAATTTCTCAAGGACTCATGTGGATTAAATAAAGATTTCAACCAGTGATTCCCACTGGGCCCTGTGATTCATATGCTGCATTGTTTGGTGTGCTAGGTTCTGGGTTTCAGGATCTCCTGTTCTTTATGCATGGGATGGGAAGGCATGAAATAACGGAGGCTCTCCAATCTTAGATTTCCAAAAGATGTAAACATTTTCCAATGTGTAGAAAGCAATGCAAGACATCTGATCAGTTTGCAAACACTGTAGCCTGCATATTGTAAACAGACAGGAAATCAACTTCTCAACAAATAAAACATATCTTGCTAGCTTTTCACTTTAATTGCAATTGTTAGATAATGACATAGACTACAAGATCCCTTTTTGTGTGAACCCTTATGAATAAAAACTTTTATAAATTTCATCTTGGGGGCAGAGGATCAGGGCAACATTATGCTCATATAGCTGCCATTGAGAATGACCATTTAAGGTCATTTTACAGTCCCCGAGGCATGTGGGAGGCTTAAACTAATGACTCTTGTAATAATGAGGACAAAGCAAGAAGAGAGAGAAAGAGAACAAAATGAGTGGGGAGGACTACCATTCAGAAAGAGTTAACTCTTTTCCATGAATCTCATAGATTCAGGCCAGCGACCAGGTCAGAAGGTCATGATTTAATGATCAGATGACCTGGTGAGTCAATTTTAAATATTCTTCTTTGCTACTACCCTAGGAGGAGATGGTATTATATATATATATATATATATATAATATATATAAATATATAAAATTTATCCATCCGCATGGTGTGCCTGTGTCCCTGTGTGGTACATAATATTACCCACCTGTTTTTCTCCTTTGAGGGTAAAGATGTAATGATATAAAAAAAGATGTAATGATAAGGGAATTCAATCTATACAAAGTTGTTTCACTGCTAAAAGACTTAAAAGAGTGAAAAATATCATAGGCTACATACAGACTGGGGAAGGTATGTTTATGTTGGGGTGATGAGATGATTAGACTGTTTTTATGTATTGTATGACTATTGATGTGACTATCATATTGTTTTAACCAAATGTACCCACATTCAGAAGAAGAATTAATTTGGCATAATAGAAATTGATTGGCACCCTCATAACTCCCATAGGTGGTTTACTACAAACAAAAAGCAAATCTCTATTCTGTGTGTTGTCTGGGATCCCCCATGGGACAGATTTGGATTTCTGACAGTCTTAAACGTGACAGCAACCTCTTAGCATGCAGACAAGCACAGTAATTTGGCAGCAAACTCCAGACTCATGCTCACCAGACTGGTAGATCGGAAATAAATCACAGATGTCACACACATGTTCTCTTAGAAGGCAGAGAATTGATAAGGTGCCAAAGCCCATCACACCCACATCGTTCCTGTTCCAATTGATAGAACCTCTCACCCTTGAAATTCTGACAAGTGCTATTAGGAAAAGAGACTCTAACTCATCTCTCTTCCTGACTCTTTATCCATCTTCCAAAATTGTGCCTATCTGAGCCTGGGTTTGGGCTCATTTAATTATGACATCTGAATCAATACTCCATCCTAGGTTCTGCTTGCTGCAGCGTGTGAGGCAGTTTCCAATATCCATGACAGCTTTTCTAAGAAAGTTCACCTCATTTGGAAACAGAAAATGCTCCACTCCCCACTGGGTCTCTTTATGTATTTTTAATTTTTGAAACTGGTCGTTACTTACAGGCCTTGAAAGATTTAACATATGTTTAGGAAAAATACATTGCATTTTCTAAACTCAGATTCAATTTCTGTCCCTGAAATGCCAAGCTAGAGACTAGAAAATGGAAATGAAGCCAACGGCAATTTAAATAAATTACAAGCTGACAACAATATGCCTGGGTGATGCTTTAAATGAAATGTATTAACTGCAGGAGTACCAGGATGACTTAGAATAGCTGAAGAGACTCCATTTTGATACTGGGCTGTGTTTTGAGATGTCTGTCTGCAAAGGAACACAACATGAGGGAGATTTAGGGAAAAAGATACTGCATTGAAATTATGTGACTTGTTTCATCCTGTTCTGGAAGATGGGAAGTTCAAGACAAAAATGCCGGCAGAGTCACTGTCTGCTGGGTCCACTGACTGTGTCCCAGAGAGCCATCTTTTTACTGTGCCATCAGGTGGCAGAAGGGGCAGGGTGCCTCTTAGAACATGAGTGTGTGTAAACATGTAGGATATATATTTGTGTGGCAATGTATGTGTACACATGTGTGGAGAGATCAGAAATTAATGCTGGGTGTCTCAGCTACTCTTGGCCTTACTTTCAAGTATCTACTTGTTTATTTTAGTGTGTGCCTGTATGGTATTTGTGTGTGGGCATATGTGCCTATGTGTGAACAGAAGCCAGAAGAAGACATGTTCTGTCTACTCTTAACCTTGTTCTCTTGAGACAGATTATCTCACTGAACCTAGAGCTAGGCTGGTAGCTGCCAAGCTCCAGCAATTATCCTGTCTCCTCCCTCTGCCGTGCTGAGGTTCTTTTGGATGTTTTCGAGGGTGCTTGGATTTTTAACTCATGTCTTCATGCTTGTACAGAAAGCACTCTTACCCAGTAAACCATTTCTACAACCCTTCAACTTAGTTTTCAAATTATATTTATTTACTTATTTGTGTGTGTGTGTGTGTGTGTGTGTGTGTGTGTAAGTGTGCAGGCATGGCATAGCTCCCACGCGGTGGTGAGAGAACAACTTCTGGGAGTCCATCCTCTCCTAACTGTGGGTTTTAGGGATTGAACTCAGGTTGGCCCCACCTAATTTTTAGAGACAGGGTCTGCCTGAATTCATCAACTGGGGCTCATCAGTCTAGAGAGAGAAACCGACTAGCCAATGACTTCCCAGAATCCAGGTCTCCACCCTCCAGCACTAGCATTATAATGGATACCTACACACCCACCTTTATGTGGGTATTGGGGATCTAAACGCAGGTCCTCACAATTTCATAGTAGCAATTTGCTGTTTGTGCTGTCTTCCTAGCTTCTGGGGACATTTCAAAAATGATTTAATCACTCCCAAAGGCTCCGCTCCCTAATACTTCCACAGTAAGGATTTCAGTGTATGGATAGAGTTATCATTTGACTGACTCATGTGTGCTGTACAAAATCTGGGTTCAAATTCAGCAAATCCCATTATGCTCTGTATGCTCCTACAATCTGTGTTTAAAGCAGTACAAGGTTATGCACTTATCCCTGGTCACCAAATCTGCAAGCAGAATGAAAATTACCTAAATTTCCTTCCATGTCAAATAGTTTTAAAAGAGAAAGTCCAAAATGCTGTATATTTATGTTAATGTCCTGTACAAGTTTCTAAGCTGTGGGCCTCTATAAGACCATGTGGCTATAGACCTATACAGGCTTATATAGTACATAATATCTAAGGATTGAAGCTGAAACTCAGTATTTGTTGATAAAGTGTAGGCTTATGTGTGTCAATAATATATAGACCTACACGCCTCTATATGGTCTGATCCAATACATATGTGTAGGATTCAGGCATCTATGTGCAGAAAATATGGTTCAAATGTTTGATAATGCCCCATGTGGACTTGGGGAAGCAGTAAATTTATATTAATAAGATTTCATCTATTTTCCTGAATATAGATAAGCTCTAAACTATGAAGAATAAAAATGATAATCACTCATATACACAGAGATTCACACATATGTGAAATCAATTTGTGGAAGTTTAGAAGAGAATTGTAGAAAATATAGACCTAATGATAGGCAAGTCCTTTGTTATGGTGAATTATACAAAATTATTTAAAAATCTTTTAAATAAAGTCTTGAAAAGTGATGATTTTTAATACCTCATTAAAAGGAAGAGAAAGAGATCCTCTGTCTCTGTCAACAGCATTGATGAAACCCAATGCAGTAGCCTTAAGTTCTTTAAACCATTTTACATTTATTTATTTAGGATGATGGGTATGTGTGCCAGAGTATGTGTGTGGAAGTTAGACGACAGCTTTGTAGGAATCATTTCTCTCCTTCACACATGAGTTCTAGAGGTTGAATACCGGTCCTCAGGTCTGGTGTCAAGCTCCTTAACCCACTGAGCCTTCTCACTGGCCCCTTAAATTCTTTAAGCCTGGTTTTTTCATAAAGGAGAATCAGTCTTCATAATTTGCTGCATTTGGGGATGAGTCAAGATTGATGAGAGCTCAACAGTCTCTCTACAGGCAATCTAAGACACAATACAGACAACACCAAATGGCATTTATTAATACTCTATATTTATTTTTGTTATAGACCTTGATTAGAATACTTTTGTGCAGGATATTGGGGTTTTAAAATTTTTATTCATTAGTATTTTTATTTTCTGTGTATAAGTGGAGTGTTGTGCCTGCATGTATGTAAGTGCACCCATGTTCTGCAGTGCTTGTGGAAGACAGAAGAGGATGTCAGATCCCCTGGAATTGGCATTATAGATCATTGTTAGCCACCTTGTGGGTGCTTGGATTTGAACTCAGGTCTTCTGCAAGAGCAGTCATTGTTTTAAGCACTGATTCATCTTCTTAGTCCCCTAAAATACTGGGGTTTTTTTTGCTTCAAATTATGATAGTGCTATCAAAGAGGCAAACAAAGCATATATGTACACCAGCACACACACACACACATGCACACACACACACACACACACACACACACACACACACCCCAGAGTCCTTATAAAGTACAAAATAGCTTCAAAGTACTTGACAGAATGCTAAATTTCTTTTCGTTTTTTTAATAATTTAGTCCTAGCAGTTAGCTCAGTGAATGCTTTGGAAATGCATTCCTGAACCATCACAGAAAAAGCTTCATATCATTTACTATATGTGAACATTATAATCTTTTATAACTCCTAAAAATACCTTTCAAAACACTTCTGAAAAGGCCTTATACAATTTCCAGCTTATAGGAGACAGCTGAGGAAAGATGGGAGAAGAAATCTACTTTTCGGCTTTTAAACTAATTTCCGATCATTTGCAGCTAACTCAACATTCAAGTTTTCACACAACCAAAGAATTGCAGTTATCCCAACTTTGGCATCTTGAACACTTGATTTAGACTTTGCTTTATCAAACCTCCAAATATCTTCTTGGATAAAAATGCATTATTAGCTCCTCCTTGCATAATCTGATTGGATGCAAATTCTGTGCTTGGAATTCCATAAAGATGTTTGGGATTTGGAATGGAAATTGCTTAACACAGAAAGGCTCTGGGCTGAGATTGATTTCTCCTGCCAGAGACCATGAAGGAAACCAAACCTTAGCCCTGGGAGACAACCCTCATCTGTAACACATGGAAATCCAAAGGGGGATGAGAGCAAAAGGAAGTTCCAATTCTGTTGCATTTAAATAGTTGTCCAACTCTAGACACATGTTCTTTTCTTTGAAAAAAAAATTACTTCTAGGTGTGGTAGTGCATACCTAAAACCTCAGCACTCACAAGGCAGAGGCAGGAGGATCACAAGATCAAAGCAATAATAATAAAGAGCAATAATAACAAAACAAGTTAGCTTGTAATGTTTGACTAAACTGATGCATTCCAGGCAAACTGGGATGTTTAATGATAGCCATTCTGCTCATTGTTCCATGCTTCTGGGCCTCAATTTCCTTATATGCAAAGGGACAATAGCAATACTGCTTGGTCTAGATCAGAGGTTTGTCATAAATCACTCACTAATGGGTTTACCCACAATTCCATGTTTTAATGTACATATTTCAATAGTTCAATATTTTTTTACCCATTTGCCTACTACAGCACAAAAGTCAAATTGCTAAATAAATCTGCTTATCTTTGACTAAATCTTCTAAAGAATAAACTGTTATTAAAAACTCAAAATCATCCAGTAAATTATGTGTGAACACTTTTTTAGTTCTTATAGGTGTGAGGGTGAACATGGATAATACATATTTAAGAATTTACAGGGGCTGGAAAGATGTGTCAGTGGTTAAGAACATTCGCTGTTCTTGGAGAATACCTGGGTTCAAATCCTATCACCAGCATGGCTGCTAGCGACCATCCATAACTCCATTTCTAGGGGATTCGACACACTTTTCTGTCCTGAGCAAGTGCTGTACAATGTGGGTACACTTACACAGGCAGGCATAACACTCATACACATAAAATAAGTAAACAGAGGAGAGAGAGAGAGAGAGAGAGAGAGAGAGAGAGAGAGAGAGAGAGACTGCAGACTGGGCAGGCAGGTGAGATACCTGCCCACTGGCCAAAGGAGTGAACATTCCCCCTCCCCTGTGCACAAGCTACTGGTACTGTAGTGGAGATGAAAAGCTCTGGTGCTGTGGTTGGGACAATCTAGCAGGCACAGTGTTAGTGATTCTAGGCTGCACAGCCAACGCTGAGGAAGAAACTGGTAGGAAACAGAGTGAGTGACCAAGTAGTCCTCCATATTAACATTTGAGATTAGCACCAGGATCCAAACAAACAAACAAACAAACAAACAAACAAACACAAATCCACATGCCAAAGACACAATGGAAAAACTCATAATAAATCCCCACTGAACTCTTCCAGTCCTGTAGAAGATCCCTACAATGAGATCTCCCTGGAAGGAAACCAAGACACTTAGAAGAACAATTGTAGACATATTCAAAGAAATCAAAGAATATAAAGAACAAATCAGAGAACTAAGGGGGAGAGAATGAAAAACTCATGAAGAAATAGAAGGAAAGAATGATAAACTCTGGAAAGAACTAGAGGGAGAGAATGACAAACTCGGAAGGAAGTGGAAACACTGAAAAGATCTCAGGCTGAAAGGAAAAAAGAAACTGACCAGCATAGCAAGGAGCTACAAGAAAAGAATGAAGAGCTCCAAAAGGAGGTGGAAATACTGAAGAAATCACAGGATGAAATGAAAAAGGAAATTGAACATTAATCCAATCATCAGGAAAGGATGGGAAAAAGCCTCAGAAGCAGAATGGATAAAGCAGAAAAAAAGAGTATCAGATGTACAGGATAACAAGACACAACTAGAAACCTCAATTAAGATTTTATGAAAAATTAAAAAAAAAAACCCAAGAGTGGAACAACCAGGAAATGTGGGACACTATGAAAAGACCAAACCTCCACATCATAGGGATAGAGGAAGGAGAAGAATCTCAAGACAATGGTATTGATCAGATCTTCAACAGAATAACAGAAGAAAATTTCCTCAAACTGAAAAAAGACAAACCCATACAAATATAAGAAACACATAGAACACCAAATAGACAACATCAGAAAAGAAATTCCCCACTTCATATCATAGTTAAAACACTAGATCAAAACAAGACAAAATACTGAAAGCCACAAGAGAAAAACAAGTTATATACAAGGGGAAACCCATCAGAATTACAGCTGATTTCTCAGTGCAAACGATGAAAGCAAGAACATGGACCAAAGTATTCCCAGTGCTAAACAACTTTAGATGCCAACCCAGATTACTACACCCTGCAAAAATGTCAATTATAGTTGAAGGAGAAAGAAAAATCTTTCATGACATAAACAAAATGAAAGAATACAAGTCAAAAAACCCCAACACTCCAGAAAATACTTGAAGGAAGTCAAAGAATAGAGGAAAGGAGCAACTATCTCCAAGCAACTAAAGAGAGAAATTAACAAAAGCATAACAGAGTAAATAAAAACCTAGACCAAGAATGGAAACAAAAAATAAGATGAAAGGAAACAAAACACATCTCCTAATAACCTTAAATATTAGTGGTCTAAACTCCCCAATCAAAAGATATAGACTGGGAGAATGGATTAGGAAACAGAATCCATCTATATGCTGCCTCCAAGAAACTCATCTCACCCTCAAGGACAGACACCAACTTAGAGTGAAAGGATGGAAAAAAAAATATTCCAAGCAAATGGTACCAAAAAGCAAGCAGGAGTTGCTATTCTAATATCAGACAAAATAGACCTCAGAGTAAAATTAATCAGAAAAGGCAAAGGGGCCATTATATCCTTATCAATGGAACAATTAACCAGGAAGATTTCACAATCTTCAATGTTTATGCACCAAACACTGGTGTACCAAACTTTATAAATACAATCCTTCAGGACCTCAAGACACAGATTAATCCCAGCACACTAATAGTGGGGGACTTCAATTCTCCACTGAGTCCCTTGGATAAGTCAACTGGACAAAAAATAAACAGAACAGACATCAGAACTGAACAATATAATACACCAAATGGACATCACAGATATCTACAGAATATTCCACCCAAACACCAGAGAATATACTTTCTACTCAGCACCCCACGGAGCATTCTCCAAAGTCGACCATATACAGGGACACAAAAGAAATCTCAACAAATACAAAAGGATTGAAATTATTTCATGCATTCTATCAGACCACAGTGCAATAAAGCTCAATATTAACACCAGGGTAAGCCCTACTAACTACAAGAACACATGGAAATTAAACAACACAATCCTTAATAATAAGTGGGTCAGGCAAGAAATAAAAGCATTCATGGAACTAAAGGATAAAGACAATACAACACACAAAAAAACCTGCATGATACTTTAAAAACAGTCCTAAGAGGGAAATTTATAGCCCTAAGTGCCCACATTAAAAAAAAAAACAACAACAGAAAGGGAACAAACAAATGATCTAACACCACAGCTAAAAACACTTGAGACAGGACAACAAATGGACCCTAAACCCACAGAGAGGAAGAAATAACAAAAATCAGAGCAGAAATCAATGAAATAGAAACAAAGAAAACTAAACCAAAAATCAATGCAAATTAAAACCACCTTAAGATACCACCTTACTCCAGTAAGACTGGCTAGGATCAAGAAAACAAATGATGCCAAGTGCTGGAGAGGGTGTGGGGAAAGGGGAACACTCATCCATTGCTGGTGGGAATGTAAACTTGTGCAGCCACTATGGAAAACAGTGTGGAGAACCCTTAGAAGACTCAAAATGATCCTGCCATTTGACCCAGTCATACCACTCCTGGGTATATACCCACAAGACTCATCTTACTGCAGAGATACATGCACAGCTATATTTATTGCCACTCTGTTCACAATAGCCACAAATGAATTCAACCCCATAATGCCCCTCAACTGGACGATGTGGGCTAGAGAACATGTGGTCCAGTACAAATGCGAATTCTTGCGCAAGTTTAAAAAACAACATCATAACTTGCAGGTAAATGGATGCGTAGCTTGAAGACATCATGTTAAGGAAGTAACACGTCCCAGAAAAAAACAAACGACAAAATGGTATCGTCTCATCATGTGGACGCTAGTACCCATAACCCCGTTTTATAAAATATTTTTCTTTGGAGAGAGGTGCATATTAAAGAACAATAACAGAAAGATTGCATAAGAAGGCTGACTGAATGGTGGACTCGGGAGGGGGTGGGGAGGGTGGGAGAGGGAAGGGTGTTGTAATTCGATTGGTGCCTGTTTAATTGACAGTGAGTTTTCAAACAAGTATCCAGTTTGCTCCCGTTACTCTGTGTCTACAGGGAATTACATTGGTGTTTTGAGGACTTAGTAAACGTAAATATGTGCATATTGGATAACATTGGTTTGAAGGCTGAAAAAAACGGTTTTGGTTTAATGCATCTGAGTTAAATAAATCGCTGTTGTCCACATTAGCTTTAACTAAGATCTGTATAACAATTACTTTGGGATTGGTATTATAAACAAATGTTCTCTATGATTTTGCTGTCATATAGTATTACCTGGTAGCAATCTCTTTCACCTATCGGATGATTTAACTCAAAAATAAACTTTGTTTCCCAAGTTACTCACATACAGTAACCCAAAAAAAGCATGGGTGAACCTTGATGAAATCTTTACCTTGATTCCCCCTATAGGTATGTATAAAACAACTGCTTTTTGAGACTCATGGGTCATCAAACAATAAAACCTTAAAATAAAAAAGGGGGATATAGATAGATATGAAACTTTTTTGTCAAAAAAAAAAAAAACCTTGCAACCCAAACTTTACACACTAACTATGGTAAATGATTTGTATGTTCCAACAGGCCCGAGTATCACCAACTTAATGGTGAGAAAGAAAAATGGCAGCTTTGCAGTGAGTCGGATGTACCAGAAAATTCCGGCAGTAGAAGGATTGACTCCTCTGGGCATTGAAGGGAGAAATGCCTCAGATTGCGGCAGACATCAGGCCCCTCTGTGGATCCTACTTAAGTAACAACTTTTTTAATGAATTCTAATGAAGCTTACTTTCTAGGTGCTGCAAAGGTTTTATTTAATACAAGAGACTTTCTACTCCCCCCCTGCCCCCCATAGAATAAGGAGAAATAATAAGGAGAAATAAGATGATGAGGTCGTTCTCCAGCTGTAGATTGGAGTAGCAGCTTCTTCTAGAGGTATTCTCTTGTAAAATCAGGAAAACTGCCTTCTTTAATTGACGAATGGACATAGAACCTGTGGAAAGGATATATTCTCTATTCAGAACCAAATATAATGCTAAAAAGTCTCCTTAAGCTATGCCATTCCTTTAAACAAAAATATACTACAGGAGCTCTGACACAAACAATGGATTATTCTACCAAGGAGGATGTTGGCCGGGGGATCCAAGCCCCCACCAATGGTTTTTTAAAGGCCCTTTGCCTCCAAACTGGGATATCTGCAGGAAGAGAAGGGATTTAAAAGCCCTGCTGTTGAAGACCTGATTATAAACATGGAAAGATGTATGGAGACCCCACTTGCAAGTATAAAGATGGTCTCTGGTTGCCAGCGAGAGTGTTACCAAGACCACTAAACCAATAAAAGCAAATATAGGTCTCTTTGAGTCACGGCAAGACTCCTCCCGTCAGCACCAGCTACACCTCATCTGCCTGGAAAATATGTGCAGCAGTGGCAAGCCATACGTCGTATATCCCAAATCTAATTGGCTTATTAGCTCTCTCCTTGGCGAATCTAAACCACCCGCGCTGGATGTCACAAGCTTACATCCTCTAATGGCTAGGGAGGGAGATGTTATAAACCAAACGAAGACCCTGCCATACTTAACAGACGAAAATGTAATCATGATATTAACATACCATCCCAAACATGTTTGTCTATACCAAAGAAACCTACCATAAACATTAGTACTGTTTAAATACCATATATCTAATTGTGTGTGCTTTCATTAGTAGGATCGGAAAGGCTATCTATATTATACTGTTTTAATACCTAATATCTAATTGCATGTGCTTCATCAGTGTGATCGAAAGGTTATGCCTGGAAAATGCTGGCAGCCCTGAAAGAAAACAGCAAGACTGACTAGAGAAAAAGAAAATCAAGATACAAGAGAAAGTAGAGTTTTTTGCTTCTCTTCCACCTGTGCCTCTTTTCTACGCCTAGGGAACCATCTGCGGAAAAAGACGGGGGAGTGAATTTGATAGAAATGGTAAAGGGCTTCGATTGGCGTTAGGGTAATGGTGACTGATGAAAAACTAAAAAAAATAAGAAATGGAACCTCATTTGATAAACTTGATTGACATAAAAGCCCCCCCTGGTGGATGGTGGGACCCATGAGCTGTGTGGGTTTGGGCCAACTGCTTGCAAATTTGTTTACATGAAGGATGATTCTGTACTCACAAAATTATCACTTATTGTTCAAAAAGATGAAAAAAATCAAAACAAAAAAGCAGAGAAAGATGCAGAAAACTTACGGCAGAAATGCATGATTCTGGGATGGGTAGGCGGTGGGGTTGGGGGAAAGGAAGGGGTATATGCCTGAAACTGACATTGCAAAAATGTGTATAACTAACAAAAGCATCAATAAAAAACAAATCAATGAATGATCAAAAAACTGACTTCTTGGCAAAGATAGACAAACTAAACAAATCCTTTCTAGCCAGTTAACCAAAAGAAAGGAAAAAGAACTCCAAACCAATAGCATTTGTGATGAAAAAGGGAAACATCACAACAGATAAATAAAGATCCAATGATATGAGATACTTCAAAAAAAACACCCTATAACTTTCATACATTTGAAAACCTTAAGAGAAATGGAATGATATCTGAAAATCCTGGGATTCACCAAAGCTTAACAAGAAGAGATTGACAGCTTAAACAGACCCTTGTACTTGATTAAATTGAAGATGTTATTAAAAGAAAAAAAAGGGCTGGAGGGATCGCCTAGCGGTTAAGAGTACCGACGCTCTTGCAGAGGACCCGGGTTCGATCCCCAGCACCCACATGGCGGCTAAGAACCGTCTGTAACTCCAATTCCAGGAGAACTCCAGTTCCAGGGGAATCCGAGACCCTCTTCTGACCTCCGCGGCATTGCACGACATGGGTGCACAGACCTGCATGCAGACAATACATTCATACACATGCAAAAATAAATAATAATAAAAAAAAATAAATAAAAAGAAAAAAAAAAACCTCTCAACTAAAAGAACCCTGGGCCCAGATGGTTTCACAGCAGAATTCTATAAAACATTTAAAGAGGTCTTACAACCATTACTACTCAAACTGTTCAGAAGGATACAAACAGAGGGAAATCTCCCAAATTCCTTCTATGAAGCCAGAATCACTCTAATACCAAAATCAGGCAAAGACACAAATAAGAAAGAAAAGTATAGACCCATCTCATTAATGAACACAGATGCAAAAATTCACAACAAAATAATTGCAAATCACATATAGACCCACATCAAAAAGATCATCCCTCATGACAAAGTTAGATTCATGCCAGAGATGCAGGGATGGTTCAACATATGAAAATCAGTAAATATCATAAAACACATAAGACAAAAAACCCCCCATGATCATCTCAACTGATGCAGAAAAAGCCTTTGACAAAATCCAGCATCCCTTTAAGCTTAAAGTCCTAGAGGGAATTGGACTGTAAGGAACATTCCTCAATGTAATCAAAGCCGTATACAACAAACCCACTGCCAACATAGTCCTAAATGGAGAAAAATTAGGGAACCCAGCAAGCCTGCCCCCTATGGCCACTCCTCTTCAATATAGTGTTTGAAATGCTTGCTAGGGCAATAAGGCAAGAAAGCAAAATTAAAGGAGTACTAATCAGAAAAGAAGTAAAGTTATCCCTTTTTGTAGATGATATGATAGTTTAACTAATGGATGCTAAAAACTACCAGAAAACTCTTAGAAATGATTAAAAGTTTCAGTAAAGTGGAGGGATACAAAATAAATCTAGAAAATTAGTAGCCTTTCTTTATACCAACAATAAGCAACTGGAGAGGGAATATAAGGAGACCTTCCCAATCACAATAGCCTAAAAAATACCTGGGAATAAACCTAACCAAAGACACCAAAGACCTCTATAACAAAAATTTTAAAACCCTGAAGAAAGAGACTGAAGATGACATTAAAAGATGGAAAGACCTCTGTATTCAGGGTTCTCTAAAGAAACAGAAGCAATAGGACGAATACATAGCTATATACAATTTATTGATTTGCTCACGTGACAGAGTTCAAGGAGTCCAACAGTAGCCGTGTGGCACTGGAGAGGCTGAGAATCCAGGGAACTGCTCAGTCTGCAAGGTTGGATGTCTCAGTACTCCCAATCTGGTGCTGAAAGCCTGATGGATTCCAGGAGATCTGCCGGTCTCAGTACACACTGGGATCTGAAGGGTTGATCACAGCAGCAAGACAAACTCACCAGTGAGAGAGAGGCAAAAAAGGGACCCCCTCCCTCTGCCATGGCCTTTAATACTGCCTGCCAGCAGAAGGTAATGCCCACATTTGGGGTGGGCCATCCGGGTTGAGGTAGTCCAATCCGAACATCCTTTTTCTCTTATTTGTTCCTTAGTCCAATCAAGTTGACACCCAGGATTAACCATCACAACCTCCTGTGCTCATGGATTGGAAAAATTAATATTAAAAATGTCCATTCTACTGAAATTAATATACGGATTCAGTGCAATCCTGATCAAAATCCCCATGAGCTTTTTCACAGACTTGGAAAAAAATCCTTAAATTCATATGGAAAAAACAGAAAACCCCCAAATAGCTAAAGCAACCCTAAGTGAATAGTGCAATACAGGGGGGATTACTTTACCAGAATTCAACCCATATTACAGGGCTATAATCATAAAAACAGCCTGGTACTGGCACAAAAACAGACCTGTTGAACAATGGAACAAAATTGAAGATCCAAACTTGAGCTCATATAACTTCAGCCACCTCATATTTGACAAAGGGGCCAAAAAAGCTCAATGGAGGAAAGATAGCATCTTCAGCAAATGGTGTCAGCAAAACTGGATCACCATTTGTCGAAGAACAAAATTAAACCACCACCTCTCACCCTGTACAAAAATCGACTACAAGTGGATCAAAGATCTCAACCTGAGACCTGAAATCCTGAAGGTGATAGAAGAAAAAGTTGGCAGCAATCTGCAAGACAATTGGGATAGCAAAAGACATTCTAAATCAAACAACAGCTGCACAGGACATAAGGACAACAGCTGATAAGTGGGACCTCATCAAACTCAAATGCTTTTGTATAGCTAAAGAAACAATCAAGGAAGTGAAGAGAAAACCCACAGAGTGGGAGGGAATCTTCACCACTGATACATCTGACAGAGCATTAACACCCAGAATATGTAGACTACTTAAAAAACAAAGAAGAAAACAAATGACCTATTCAAAATATGGAGTAAAGAGCTGAACAGAGACTTCACCAGTAAGGAAGTAAAGATGGTTGAGAAACATCTTAGAAAGTGTTCAACATCATTAATAATTAAGGAAATGCAAATTAAAACCACTCTCAGATATCGTCTCACTCCAATAAGACTGGCTAAGATCAAGAAAACAAAAGACAACAGATGCTGGAGAGGTTGTGGGGAAAGGGGAACACTCATCCACTGCTGGTGGGAATGTAAACTTGTTCAACCACTATGGAAAGCAGGGTGGAGAACCCTTAAAAGACTCAAAATGAGCCTACCACCTGATCCAGTCATACCACTCTGGGGTGTATACCCACAAGACTCATCCTACTGCAAAGATACATGCACATCCATGTTTACTGCAGCTCTCTTAACAATAGTGAAGAGTTAGAACCAACCCAAATGCTTCTCAACAGATGAGTGGATGACAAAAATGTGGTACATCTACACAATGGAGTACTATTCAGCTGTAAAGAAAGATGACATCATGAACTTTGCAGGTAAAAGAATGGAACTCAATGCCATTATGCTAAGTGAAGTAACACAGTCCCAGAAAAAAAAAAGTGAATGGTTTTCCTCATTTGTAGATGCTAACGCCAAATCCCCAGTTGGCAGGCAAACTGAGCAACTTCATTATTATATTTCTTTGTATTTGAAAGCAATTGTGCTGTTTTAATGCGAATCTCTTAACAGGTTCTAGAATCAACCTACCACTTATATTCAGACATTGTAATCACCATATATGGGTGGAAGCCATGTATTCATATTCTAGAGTAATATAAAATTAAAGGGAAAAAATGTAAAAAAGAAGAATTTTGATAACCTAAAAATCCATTGTAACAACTGAAGTTTTGCCTGATTCATAATGTCAACTTAGCTATTGGTGTTTATGCCGGTTTGATTAAACAAGTCACAAGAGTGTAAAGAATCCACAGGAATAGAACAGAGTTCATACTACTGTTATTACCCTTCCAGAACATATTTAGTTATATGTTATTAATTCATCACTAATATAAATCATTAAATTTACATATCATATTTTATATATTTGTGATATCAAAAATTGTGACTTTCCATCTTCATTTCTAGAGGACAGACACACTATGGGTAGGCCTTAAGAGTGGGTAATTGAAAAAAATACTCATTTCCCCAAAGCACCATGATGCATTTAGATAATTATTTTCTAGAATGTTCTGCAGACTTATTTCACAACATAGCCTGTTAGACATTTATGCAAACTGATGAGTCAGCATCAGTGCATGTGGGAAAATATCCTGGATTACTTGCTCACAAGCTTGATTTGTATAATGGTAAACTGGCTGCCATAATAAGAACATTCTTATTTCATTGGTGAATCCAGCCTTGAGATCACTGAAAATTAGGTTCTCTGCCCAACATAGGACACTCTGTACCTGAGATAGATCATGCAGGATGCACTGGAGCATTCCAAAGGTGATGCAGGCAGTGATGGCTTGAAAGTGTGTCATGTCACACAGCTAGAACTACATGGGAACATTAGTCTAGAAAAAGGATATTATACTTGTCTCTCCAAACTTGAAATGCTGTCATGTGAAAGAGAGGTTTGCAGTTCCAAATGGCAAGATGAGAATGAATAGCTTGAAGTAACAGGGACAAAGTTTACATCAGTGTGCCAGGCGCCTTTTAACATTTAGACTTGTCCACAAATCAAAGAGCATGCTTGGTCGGGGAGTGGCTCCTTGCTACTTAGAATGTTCATGTAGCAGCAGGAATCTTCTGTATGTGGGAGAAGGAAATAAACCGGGGCAAGGACTTCTCAGTTATGGTCTGCAGCATCTGAATGAGAATACATGTGGGGCTTCTGCGGAACAGGACAACGTGGGCTGCTCAGTGCATCAGGGCTTCACACCTTTAACTCTGACCCAACTAGAACAGCCTGGCTTCTACTTACTGTGTGTGTGTGTGTGTGTGTGTGTGTGTGTGTGTGTGTTTGCTTGCTTCTTTGTTTAATGTAAGGCTTCTGTATCATTTTAATTTTGGTAAAAATGGGATGAAGAAGTTCTACTAAGTAATTTCTTTTGAAATCATAGACATCAAAGCTTCTTTTCCAGCCAAGGTTCTATGAGGCTATGATTTTCCAGCAAGGAAAGTGGCCCACTGTGCACATCCTCACTGCCACTCAAACTCCCCTGCAGCCTAGGTCTGAGAGCAATTTCTGGTGTGTGTCCTCTCAAATGCAGACTGGAAGGAAGGATGCAACTGGGGCTGTTCAGCCTTCAACAGCTTGACTCCTTGTCACTTTGACTACTATGAGTAGTTCTGGGGTGGTAGATTTGAGACCCTGGTTTTGTTCTTTTGTATACATACTGAGGAGTAGAATTTCCAGATCATATATTCTACATGTGAAAACAGAAGTCCAAGGATAGGAAATGACACACATTTGTTTAAGAAAATGATCCAGAAATCCAAAAGAAGGAGGAAGTGAGTGAGTGGAATGGGAAGGTATGTCCTTTGGGGTGATGGGAAGATTTGAAACTATGGAGATGTACACATAAAGCATGTATCACGTATTACTGAACTCTTCACTTAATAATGACTAATCCTAGATTCTGAATTTTATATCAATAAAAACATGTAGAATAAATTAATTTTGTGAATCTTTTTGGGAATAAAATATCATATGCCTTATTTATTATACAAGCATACTAAAAGGTAGAGTTTTGTTTAAAAAATGTTTTCCTCTGCTTCCCTACTCAGAGATGACTTCGGTATATTGTCATTCTTTAATTTTATTATTATTTACTTATTATTTGAGACAGTGTCTTGCTGTGTATCCCAGACTATGTTGAATTGTGACTCTCCAGCTACCATCGGCCAAGAGTGGGATTCTATGGGTGTACCGCTACTCCATTCAGTGCTGATTAGCTTCCAAATGTCGTGTTCAAGATTACTAGGCCCTATGAACATGCACATACTAATGGTTCAGTCATTCAGTCAGACACACAGATAGGCCCTGTCAACCCTTTATTGCTATGGTGTCAGATGTACCACATGACTTCAAGGAGCTTTGAGGTCAGTTGGGATGAATAGGCCCAAGTGTGCACGTTGGCATGTGTTACTGTAAGGCAAACACAAAGTGCCTCATCTCCTTAGGGAGATTACTGAAGGAAGAAGAAAGTATGTGAGGGTGTCCTGGGGATGGCAGAACCGGAGTCCAGTCTTCCAAAACAAGCAGGACTCTTCCAGTATCTTGTACACTCTTCTCTCACAGCACTTCACACTAGATTCTGGCTGGAACACGGCTGCTCACCAGCAACCACACCTTTATTCCCAATATCTCATAAGAGGAAATTTTTACATTCCTAGAGAAGATTCTATCTACCTTGTAACCTTTCTGTTACATAGAAATAAGTGGTAAATTGGCAGAAAATATACCAAAACTTTAGTCAAAACAATAGGCATTTTGGACTGCAGAATTGTTATTTCTAAGGAGGCTCTAGTGAGGCCAGAGGGCACAATTGAGTGAGGCGAGCACGGAATGCTCCTGTTAAGCTGTAGGGTCAGCTCCTACCCTGGGGCCCTGCCAGGAGCCCATTTCTAAGTTTGTATTCTTAATGTATTTTTTTCTTAAAGAAACTCTTCCAAATTGTTTAAACTTTAGAGATCACAAAATCTAGATCCACTAAAGTGTCCGGATTGGTTTCACTAAGAAAAATAATCTTTTGGAAAGAACACACTATATACTAAATAGATTTGTTCTAGTCACACTGCCTGGTTTGAAAATCTGATATGCATAACCTTAAGGATGTCACTCTTCCCTCTTCAATTCTAAAGAACAGTAACCCATTTCATGACCATGTATTCTTTCAAACAACTTCATCTGTCAAGGTGTTTGGTAGAGGACAGTGACTCAACAAATGACATTTCACATCCAAAGTAGCAGGAGAAACTGTTCATTATACTCTAGCTAAGCACCTGATACTGGGTAATTTATAAGAGATAAACTAGCTTGGCTCATGGTTTTAGAAGATAAGAAAACCAAGGGCCTAGGGATAGTATCCGGTGTCATCAATATTGAGAGGTAGCCAGGCAAGTCACGCATCAGAAGAGAACGGGTAAGAGGCTGAGGGAGCCTAATTCAGTCACTGGAGAAGTGACCCAGTCCCAAGTGAAAGACATTAATCCCTCTTGATGCTCTAATCATCTCTCAAAGCCTCCACCTTCTAACACCACTGCAGTGATGGACCAGAGTTATAAAAATGTAAACACAGTGTATGAATTCCTCTATAAAATATTTTAAAAATTTCAACATGAGTTCAGAAAGGAAAGAACAAAATTAGAGAGCAGACTTTATATTGTTATTTGAAATGACAGTGTGAAATGAAGAAATGATTCAGACTGAGGAGAAGGGGAAGAGGACCACAAATTTGAGGATGTTTTAGAGATAGCAATGAACAAAAAACATTAAACAGCTTGACTTCTCAATAGGAGACTCCAAACCAGAGATTTAAAAGCCTCTCATATTTCTCAGTCTTTTCATATTGGGAGCATATTTCAGGCAGAATTCCAGAGGGGGGCTTGATACATGAGGCAGTAGTTGTTCAATAACTAATTTATAGCAAAATACACTTTCCTTCCCAAGCTTGCCATTATGGGCAAGCCTGTGTATCACTGGCAGCCAGGAATTGTTCAAAGGAGGGACCAGTGCCTGCAGAATTCTCTTCCTCTGTTGGTTCCACAGAGCCAGAGTTTGGCAGGTTGTAAAGCCTGGTGCGTGGTGTATTTGTTTCCATAACCTTTTAATTAAGTTTTTACCTGGAGCTTCTAATTGAATTTTATACGGCAGAGAAGCAGCTTCTCCTGTGCTAACGGCCTCACTGCTGTGCAACAGCAGTCCAGGGACCTTGGCATGCCAACAATACCACCATTGAATATATGTATTTCCAAACTGCATGAGTAGCAAGCCAAGTTCAACAGTAAGAGAAACTCCATACCTCTGTCAAAGTAAGAGACAGGTTTCCTTGGTCGACTGGGCACAACCTATTTATCTGTCTCAATGGAAATAGATTTTTCATTTCTATTCGAAATAAATATTGAATATACACTTTTCTCTATTTTCCCTGTTCTTAAAAAATCTGAGATTTAATCCAGAACAAAGACTGTCAATAGAAATATCAGAGAATTCAGGCTAAAACTTCCACAGGCAGCATTGAGTTTTTCATATTGACAGCCTACATTATACAAAATAACTTGATGGTGTAATCAGTATTTCAATCCACTCGACATGAATGCAGCCCAAGTTTCTCTTCTGTTCTTTGCTTTTTATTAATGCAACAAAAAGAAAGTCATTTTTTGCTTTATTTGAAATTCAACAAACCGCTAATATAAGGAAAGGGGAAGTGAATCTTCTTCCTTCTCAAACCCTGGTAACCTTGGCAGCACACAAGCCTCCATCAAAGGCAAACAAGGCTGTAAATAAGAATCATTTCCTATTCATAAAAGCTGCCCTTGACAGTCCAAGAAATAACAAATTACAAGTGAATAGTTCCCAAGAGGTTCGGAAGCACTTTAATCACTCTGAAGCTGTTTTGATGTTGTTTCTTTAGAGAGGAATTATTAACAGCTTTGAGGAACTACAACCCAATTTGTGATTTCTGGGTGTGCTACCTTAGAAGGGTTGAAGGGAGAAAAATCCACGATTGGTTATTATTGTTATTTTTCTTAATAACTAAGACATTCAAGATATTCAAATGGCTTCTATTCATAGAGACCCTCTATTTTCTTTATATTTGCACTATGAAAGGTGCTAATGAAATGTATTGCTTGCTCTCAGGAAGATGACCTAAAGGCAACCATAATAAATACCTTCATTCTTTTGATTCACTTGGTCTTCATTTCCTGTGACTAAATGAGTTCTTACAGTGTTGGTGCAGGACTAGGAATACAGTGGTGGTAAAGGCATTCCTATGGAGGAGATGCCTGAAAAATCACACCTAAACCTGCACCCTAAGTGCTGCTGAGCATGAGCCTGTGAGGCCAGGGATGAAGACAGAGGAGCTCTCAGCATGCCGGGAAGCAGCTGTGGTCAGCCATTAAACCTTTGGAGCTGAAATTGTCCTCTGTTACAGAAATTGTCCTTTCCCAGTTACAGAATTTTCTCCTTGGAGTGCTAGTAACCCACTGTTCTTACAACTGGAACAACTGTTCACATTTCCAGGCAGGTGCTGTTAAGGATGCTAAAATAGGTCTTAGATGATAAGGATGGGTTTGAGATTAGTCATGTGAACCGCTCACACAATGCACAATCAAAGAGCACCCAATTGTGAAGACTCTTGAACTATATAATGAGTTTTTTTATTCTGTCTTGATGTAATAACAAAGTCCTTAAATGGAATTATGCTTAAGACTAAGAAGAGGCAGCTGGTGATGATGTAGTAAAACTCCATCAAGAAATTCAGTAGAGCGCTAGTGTTAAAGTGAAATGTTTAGATGACTCAATTTATATACATGTCTATTTTCAGAAAATAACAATATAGAAAAATAATTCTTACAGTTTCTTCCTATGAACAGGTTTCTATATCCCAAATCACTGTTTGACCTCAATTTTATTCTGTCACATATTTTATCACAAAAATGGAAAGTAAACTACTTGGTATGTTCTTAAACTATGTTTGTTTTCAAGTGTTGGAACTCAAACATAAGATTTACAAGTTAAGAAGACTTTGCTGTCATTGCCTTCAGTCAGGAAGACAAGGTTTCACCTGTATGAAGGAGAGCCATCCACATTTTATTGTATTTTTTATGAGATAAGGTCTCTCATTGGTGCTTGGGGTTTGCGGGATAAGCTAGGCTACCTGGGCAGTGAGCCCCAAGAATCCCCCTGTCCCAACTTCCCAGGGCCATGTGGATTCCAAGCATGCACCACCACACCAAGCTTTTCTTATGTGGGTTCTATTGATTGAACTCAGATCCTCAAGCTTGAATAGCAAGCACTTTGCTGACTGAGCTATCATGCTAGGTCCCGGGGGTATATTTTAACGTTGTGGTATAATCAAAGAACTAAGTAGAAAATTCTAAAATTTAGAAGGCCTTTAGTTTTCTTTTAGGTTTTTCCAAAACAGTAAAATCAAACATTATAAATCTGGGAATCTGTGGCTAATGTGTAATTATAAGGGAATCTGGCATGGAAAACAATGTTCTCACACTATTTTTTTTAAAAAGAAAATAGAAAGCATTTGTTTAATCATAGTGTGGCATTCATTACTTTTTAGGATTTGAATAAAAATAATCACAGTAAATTAAAATTTAACTAGGCAGTGGTATTCAATACAACTCCTGATCATTGATTGAAGCTTCATAAAGTCTCCATTTTTACAGATCAAAAACAATTGAATATTGGCATTTTCATACAACTCGATTATTTACCTGGATTTAGATGAACTTTTTTTCACATGATACAGGTTTCATAACTTTGAAAAATATAACTCCAGCCACCCTAATTTAATTCCTAATTGAATATCTAATTTATCCAGTGTGTTGCAGACTTTCTCCCAAAAGGGGATGGTTCAGTGCCAAACTCTTCAATAAATAACTTTATGTGTATGCCAGCAAGATTCACATGACTGTACATTAGTAATTAGACATTTACTCCTCTAGGGCCAGATGAAAGCTCACAAATTTTAGCATCACCTGGATTGTTTTTAAAATTTCTATCAATCTTTAAGACAGCTAATTGTAAGGTAAAGTCCTCCCTCAGAGAGTTTCGTTGTTTGATGAATGAACTCCCCAAACAGAGTATATTAATTCTAGGGCTTTGATATTTAATTTGCTTTAATCTGTGAATAGCCATTTTGGACATTTATTACCCGACCATTCTAAGAGTTTTCCGTCTGTTTCTGGATGTGTTCATCACATGAGACACTATTCAGAGAATACTTTGAGCACCAATCAGGAGCAAGGGGAAGAGTCCTTGGATCAACCATAACCCACTGCAGTCAGATCCACCATGCTAACCCCTACTGGTTGGAGAGAGAGAGAAAGAGAGAGAGAGAGAGAGAGAGAGAGAGAGAGAGAGAGAGATGCCTGGAAGCAGAGCCATGCCACTCCCCCTTGCGCTCCCCTTCAAAATATGCTTCGAAAGTCACAGATAGGAGAAATCTCTGCAGGGTAAGCTCTAGGAAAAAGTCAATAGTTGTCTTCCTTGGAAGAAAAGGTACTGGTGTGGTATTTAAGACTAGTCAGATCTTCTGTTAGTCTGGGACACACCAAGTGACTGAGGACCCCCCGCCCCTAGAAACTCATGGGTCACAGGACAAGAAAAGCTTAGAAGGAGAGTCTGTGCAAAAGATTTGGGCATTTTCGACTTCCAAGAAAGCTAGAGAGGTTCTGATCAACTGAGTGGCAGACAGGGGTAGAAGGAGGAGAGGGAAGGCAGGACTGCAAGTCTCCTCCACGCATGTAGGAGATGCCCAGCCAAGAGAATCTTGCTATGGAAGTCTGTGTTGTGAAAAATGTAAAACCTATTAAGTTTGTATTAAAATCAAGCGAGCAAATTTCAGACACAAAGAGACAGCAATCTGTGGCTCTTTCTGTGCCATTTGAAGTCAGTCTACAGACATTTTCAGTGAAAATTCTTTGTTTCTTTGTGAAAGAATAAAGCATGAATTTCCCCTTTTCAATTAAAATATGTATCAGAAGGATATTATTTATAGAGGGCTTATTAGTGGAATCATCATTTGATTAAATGCCAGATAATGATAGATTTATGGTTTCTTTTATTATTTTAATTAATATATATTAATTATACAAAAGAATGAGCTTCATTGTGACATTTTCACATACTAGCTCTGTGCTATATATCAAATACAGTAGAATTCACATAATAGGGGTTAAGAAGGAGGTGGGTCAAAATAAAGACAAAATGTCCCCCTACAACGTAGTTGGGCAAGGCACACAAAATTGGATTAGGAGAGTTGGTGAGCTGGTGTGTTTTGTTGCAAAGTTAAATTAGCTTCACTGCAGAAGTGAAGCAGTTTCCTGTCCCTCGTGCTACCATTTTCACTGAGCAGTATCTGTGCTGAGGACATTTAAGCCTGTGCAGATTCATCTAGAATAAAGTTCTCAGGGACAACTGTACAAATGCTGTGTCACTGGTTATAAAACAAAAATATTATATGTGGCTTTTTAATATCTCCTTAGAGGGATATAATATAGAAAATGTATTTGCTCTCCAAGAAAACATATCAAACAAGGTAGATGATTCAATATATAAGAAAGAATTTACATTAATATTTTTCATAAAAAGCGTACATATGAAAATAATTTTTCGTGCAAATAGATTTACTCTTTGATGTTAATAGACTTAGCTGTTCAAATTAATTTTACATTTAAAAAAATGAAATATTTTTCTTACAATCTATGAAATTATTTTTTTTTAATAATTCTTTGTTCCCTTGAGCAATTTAAAGTCTGCAAAGTAATCCATTCTTCCATGGGATTCCAAAACCTTTAATTTTTATATTAAAAAGAAGCATTTGACTTACGTTTAGCAAGACAACAAAATGAAGTGTATAATTACCTGGGAGTAATAAATAATAATTATTTAGAGATAATTTAACAGTTTTAGTTTAAATTTTATTTTAGATTTTATTTTAAGACAGAGTCTCACCATATGGCCCCAGCTGGCTTGGATCTTGCTATTTAAATCAGGACACCAGGCTGGCCTGGAACTCAGAGAGATCTGCCTGCTTCTGTCTCCTAGGTATTGGGATCAAGGGTGGGTTTTATTTTTATTTTTTAATTTTTTTTTTGTCTTTTCGAGACAGGGTCTCCCTGTAGCCCCAGCTGGCCTGGAACTCACTCTGTAGACCAGGCTGTCCTTGAACTCACAGAGATCTGCCTGCCTCTGCCTCCCAAGTGCTAGGATTAAAGGCGTGCGCCAAAGGGTGGGTTTAATCTTTAAAAAACATTCAATTAATTAATTTGTTTTTAATGCATATGAATGTATTGCCTGCATGTATGTAGGTGCACTCATGTCATGCAGTGCCTACTACAGAGGTCAGAAGAGCATGTTGGATCCCTTGGAACTGGAGTTACAGATGGTTGTTAGCTACCATGTGGGTTCCGGGAATTGAACCCCAGTCCTCTTAGCCATCTCCTCAGCCCTGGTTAATCTTTAAAAAGTAGATTTTTATTCCCTTGTAGTTGAGGGTGCAAACCATGAGTTCATGCAGTGAAGAAGCTCAGTTACATACTCTAGGTAAAGTACAATAAAAATTAAGACTTACAACTTAACAAAATAAGAGACTTCTAACTTATTCTTTGTTTATTTAGAACAAGAGGAATTATATCTCATTACTAAAATAAGTCATTATGGAATTATAGCAACCTCTGCAATAGTTTTCATTCCCTATCAGTTTATTCAGCACTTTACTGCTATAGAATTTAATGCTGAGTTTTATTAAAGAATTCAAGAATTGAGAAAACGACTCCATAAATGAAAAAAAATCAATGAATATATTTAAAGTGGAGACAACGCTACAAAAATCTCATCATTAAATTGTTGCTTCTTAATCTGAAATCATAAACATACTCCACTTACCAAATCCACTGAGTTTAATTGAAGGAAAGCAGACCACTTAATTTATTAGATACTATTCAATACAATACAAACTTAAAATTCTAAGGGGATTAAACAATGTCTTCATTTACTGAATACTCTTATGAAAATTACATTAAAAACATGCATACTTTAATTTTATAGTTTACACAAAAAGTGAACATTAGCTCTGTTACAGCATAAATTACACTGGCATAAAGACAAGTTGTAGCCCAGTTGGTCTAAAGACATCTTATCTGAGCTCAGTGAGTAAAAGCATTTACTGCCAAGCCTGGCCTCTGAGTTTGATCCCTGTGCAAGGAGAAAACTGACTCTGGCAAGTTGTCCTCTGATCTCCATACATGCATAGTGACACATCACACCTGTACACACATACACAGAACAAAAATGATAAAAATAGGATAGCTTAATTGTTCCTAGCAAATGATAGTAGTTTGTTATAATATGAAATCTGAACTTCATGATTATAGTCCATTCCTTGGTATGGAAATGAGCAAAATGTCTTGTGCTTAAAACCAAGTACTCAGACATATTTATAACATGAGTAAACAAACCATGGGGTATATTATGACCCATTTCTAGGAAATTTTCTATACTATATACATGCAGATTTATATTCAAAGAGTTAGTGGTTTACTTATAACATGTAATTATGTTAGCTCACTGAGGGAAATTATGATGTGGGTCATGATTAGAACTCTATATATGTCATTTATTTTAGTTGATTTTATCAAAATTAAAAAGAAGTGAACTTAGAGATTACCACAGATAATCACCAAATTGCATACAAACACACAGTCTTTGAAACTTGGTTTTATACTACAAGAAGACAAGGTGACTGGGAGCCAAAAGATGAAGTTGACACAACCAGGCTGTGTACTCTCTAAGGTCATTTTCAGTGGATAGTATGCAGTCCTTCTCATTGTTCCCTATAAACCTTCATTGTCAATCTTAGTATTTAATTATTTATCCTAGCAGAATTTCTGGTAATTAAGAGATGAACTGGGCTGAAGAGATGGCCTAGCAGTTAAGAGCACCGACTGCTCTTGTAGAGGACCGGGGTTCAATCCCTAGCACCCACATGGCGGCTGAGAACCGTCCGTAACTCCAATTCCAGGAGAACTCCAGTTCCAGGGGAATCCGACATCCTCTTCTGACCTCCGTGGCATTGCATGACACAGGTGCACAAACCTACATGCAGACAGTACATTCATACAAACAAACAAACAAACAAATAAATAAATAAATAAATAAAATAAATAAAGAGACGAATTGCTGAAATGGTCAAATGATAGAGAAAGAAAAGTTCTCTCAAATCTGGAGCTGTAGTTGAATTAACAAAAAGTTATAAGTAAGATTTGCTTGACTCCCATGTCTTACAAAGATCTAAATACACATAGCTATTTTTTCAGGATGTGTTGTGTTTCTACATAGGGTCAAAATGGGGCTGAGGAGATAGTTCAGTTGGCAAAATGCCTGCCATGCAAGCTGAGGACCTGAGTTTGGACCCTCAGAATCCCAGTTAAGAGCCAGGCATAGTAGCACATGCCTACAATCCCAGCTCTGGCAGGGGTGGTGGTAAGGCAGAGACAGGGAGAACCTTAAGACATATTGTCCAGTCACCCCAGCAAAATCTATGCACTTCAAGTTCAGTGAGATACCCTGTGCCAAAAACTAAGAGTGGAGAATGGTTGAAGAAAGACATGGTGTCTGACCACCACACATTCACACATGCACACACGCACTCACAAGCACATACCTATACTAGCTAGCACATACACATCACACACACACACACACAACACACCACATACATTGCAAAAATGTATTTGGAGTATTGATTATGAATAAAAGCTATGCTTGAGTTATATGCATTTGGGAACTCGACCCCTTGTTCTGTGGATCTTAACTGCAGGCTGTTTTGAATACACTGAGGTGTTTGGTAAAGATAAAAGCACATTGAAAAGAAGAACACCATTTGAAGGCAGGAGAAAGAAAATTTAAAAATATTAGTCACACCATAAGCACTATAATGAAAAGTCCTCTGATGTATTATGATTAGCAGAAAGAGTTATAACATTTTCCATTTCAAAAGGAGATATTTGCTTATAGAATTAAATGTAGGCTTTTCTGGATTTTATTTCAAGTAAGTCCTTTCAAAGATCAACAAAAAGCTTAATTTAAGCAATGTTAACATGAAAAAGTATTTTGGAGTGTCATGATGCTTATGTTTAAAATGTCGAATATAACTGAGAGACATTACCATTCTTTTAAATTTTATTTATTTATTTTTTATGTGTATGAATGTACTGTCTGCATGTAGGTTTGTGCACCCGTGTCGTGCAATGCTGCGGAGGTCAGAGAGGGTGTCGGATTCCCCTGGAACTGGAGTTCTCCTGGAATTGATGTTACAGATGGTTCTCAGCCACCATGTGGGTATTGGGGATCGAACCCGGGTCCTCTGCAAGAGCAGTTGGCGCTCTTAACTGCTAGGACATCTCTCCAGCCCCGACATTGCCATTTTTATAAGCTTACTCAGAAAATAAATACAGAAATCATTTGCTATAATCAATAATTTTGAGGAAACATGTAGTGAATTGGCTCAATACGGTTGGCATTTTATACCTCTTAGACCAGAAGGCTGGATTCTAATAAATTCTAAACCCTCCAGAATTGACTTGGCAGCCATCTTTTCAGATTCATCAATCACAGTGTGTCTTGTGCATAGTAGGCTGTCAATGAACATTTATGAATTTGTTTTTTAATATTTTATTTATTATTTTTATTTTATGTGTATGACTGTAGTGTCTGTCTGTATGTAAGTGCACCCATGTTGTGGAATCCCTGCAGAAGTTAGAAGAAGGTGTGGGAGCTGGGAATTGAACCTGGGTCTTCTTCAAGAGCAGTCAGTGCTCTTAGCCACTGATCCATCTCTCTAGCTCCCCAAACTGATGAATTTCTGAAAGTCCTACTTTCCTTATGCAACTTCCCACCAAAACTCTCACTAGCTTCATCCTACTTTAGCAGCAGTTCTCAAAGAGAGCCTTCTGCATCAATAGGTTTAATAAAAGTATGGCCTGCATGGGTTCAATGGTGTTATGTGCATTCCTATATGGAAGGATTAACTGAAATATTAATGTGTTAAAATATTATGAACCTTCATGAGGAGTATATGGTATGGAGTAATTCCAAACAGGATCATCGTAAATGTCTCAGGATATTTCACTGAACTATTGTTTTCCAAAACCACTTTAGGGATGTGGCTCTTCATGATTGAATGTCTTACCAATGATCCATTGTTCTCTTCACTCCAGTGCAGTTTTTCTCTACATCCTCCAATTATCCATCAGATACAGTGTCTCCTTTGCTGATCAAATGCACACGTGTACCTCTGAACCTACAATGATCCCCTTCAGAGGGACACAGTGTGAAAGACTCATTTGAATGTGGTTTCTTCTTCCTCATTTCT
The DNA here is from genome assembly GCA_009823505.1 of Rhizomys pruinosus. Lineage (NCBI taxonomy): Eukaryota > Metazoa > Chordata > Mammalia > Rodentia > Spalacidae > Rhizomys > Rhizomys pruinosus. Next base: position 1,471,469 of record VZQC01002068.1, on the reverse strand, counting down.
GTGTAAATGAGTTGCTCACGTGTGAGACCAAGGCATCCACCTGCCTGGTGTACACAGGTTATTGGAATAAAAGAAAGGGCAGTGAAGGGAGGGGGAGCAACAAATAAAGTATTTATAATTAGTCTTTGATAATCAAAATATCTGAGTCAACAAGCTGAAGGTCGGGACTGATGAGTAAACAGCATTTTAAAAGTCTTATTTGCTCTCATTTACAATATTGAGAATGAAGTTTGACAACTAGCTCTTCTAATTTACTAGAGTATATGTGCCAGGAGGAGAGAGAACTCAGGTACGATGCAAAGGAGTAGAAGAACATTCGTGGTCTGTGAAAAGAGGACACATCATGAGAAAGCAACAGAGAATGATATGCTGTCCTCTGTTTTGTGCAGGAGTGTTACACTGACTGAAGATAAAGAGGATTTTTATCTGTTCCTTCAGGGGACTGGGAGAAGAGTCTTTTTCAAGGGGTTTCAGGAGGTCCAGATGGCTGGATGCAGCAGGGAACCAAAAGTTTCTAGCAAACCTGAATTAATTTAACTGAACTGTCCTGGGAGTCATGTTCTAAACTTTTGCTGTGCCTCATCAGTACTAGCTGGGAACTCCTCAACATAATTGTTTTGGTAGCCTGAGCGTAGGATCAGCTGGCCTGCTGGAGGTTGGATACCCTTTAGCTAGACCTTTGGAGGATAGACCAAGGGAAGAGATTTAAAGCCATAGCTCCCTGCAGGAGTCTGAGACCTACACATAAACCCTGACCACTCTGATGGGTCTCAACTTGTGCATCAATATGACCTAGCAAGGACCAAGATGCATGTGTTCAGCCAGGATATGGTGGGGAGCTTCACATGGAGAGAGCTGATTCTCTCAACCATAACCTTCAAGGACCTGGACTTGCTTTTATTTTGAAATGGCAGAAGACTCTTTAAATAAGAGAATGAATGAGATCAGTTCATCAACATGTTCAAATTTCCCTACCTGAAATGGTAAAAGTTCACAAAAATAAGTTCAGCTCTAGAAAAGTAAAAGGTATTTTTCCCTACACAATGAACTGTGCGCAAATTCCAATATTCCCCTCTCCTAAGATACTTGCTTTCTACTCCATGTCTCACATCTCATTTTGCATGGTGAGCATTTACTTTTGTTTTTAAGCTGGTATTTCTTACAGCCTCCCCTTTGAAAGTATAGTTATATAGGGGGAAATGTGCAGTGCAGTGTCCATTATCAGTATAATACTGACACAGCCACTAAAGCACAAAGATTAATTACAAAGCCTTTGATTCAGTCTAATTCTTCAATATAATTGGTCATATTTGGATTATGTGATAAATGCTATATAACAAAATGAATGTAATATAATTAAAAATTTAACATTGAAGAAGTATCATATCTCTTAGTTAATAGTACAACATGAATTTTCAAGCAATGTAGAAATGAATGTTGTACAATTATCACCCATATAATCATGTAGAAATCTGGTATGGTCATTAAATGTAGATAGCTACATTGGCATTTTTAGCAAGAAAAATGAGGATACTTAAAATACATTCACAGGCAGAAACTTTAGTACATCTGATTGCAAACTAGATGTCCGTAATAGAAATAGCATGAAATAAATCATGAAACCTCCGTTAAAAATAGACTTTCTCACATAAAGTATTTTCAAGTTCTTTTTATAGTGAAAATAAAACCCAGTCACCTCTTCAGATCTGACCTTTCTGCATGGCTTACCTGAATAAAATGAAAAGAATTTTAAAATAAGAAAGGAAGATCTCATACCAAAACAGGGCTAGAGATCGGAACCAAAGCATCTTTGTATTACTGCTGCCTGAGTTAAGGGGCTAGAGTTAAACAGACTGCATTTGCTCACTCCTGGGCTTTCTCCCATCACTGGAGTGGTATAAATATGTAGCCCCTGGCATTTTCAAACCTACACCACCATATTTCATTTATGGCATCCAATAAGGTCAAAGGCAAAGAATAAAAAAACTCCCCATAAGGGCTAACTTTGTCAATTTAAAATGTGGCTTGCCATCCAGCCCATTGTTAAACAAGCTGTTCAAATAATGTCTTGGTTCACAAGTCTATGAGACTCTGATAGGCTTCAAAGTCTGGGGAAAATCCTATGCAAGTTTGAAATCTAACCCTCTTTCACCTCTTCATCTTTTTGTCTCCTGTTTTCTCATCTTTTTAATCCAGAATCTTTAATAGAAAAATTCTACTGCAAGACTGGAAACGGCAGGGGGTCAGAATCCCATTACAGGTTATTTAAAGCAACATCTGTAGTCTTTTGAACATGTCAGAAGCAACTTATGTGACCTCTGGGGACTCTTCTTCAAACACTTTCTATTAAACACACATAAACACAAGTAAAACATATTTTAAGGTCTGGTTATAGAAAAATCCCCCACATAAACCAAGACTAGAGCTAAATGTTTCAAAAGAAGTCTGTTTAAGGAAAACAAACAACCCCTCCCAAGCCCTACTTACATCTCCAATAAATGAATTAATATTAGAGCAAGGGGGTTTTGATGAGAAATATGAGGGAACAGATACCAGCACATAACTAAATTAATAAAAGCAACTGCTTTTATCAGAACAAAAACTTGAGCTCATAATGTAAGAAAACCAAGTACTTGGGAGGCAGAGGCAGGCGGATCTTTGTGAGTTCAAAGCCAACCTGGTCTACAGAGTGAGTTCCAGGACAGCTGGGGCTGCAGGGAGACCCTGTCTCAAAAAGACCAAAAAAAAAAAAAAAAAGAAAACCAAGTACCTACAATTTGACTTCCTCTCTTCCACTCTGAAGACAATGCCATCTAGCATTGTCTATGTCATCTCACAAAAGTAGAAGAGTTAACTATCTCCCAAAGCAAAATAAAACCATCAGATATCATATATATTCTACTGTGAAATTTTATGTAAAAAATCAAAGGACTCTGGGTTCAAGGCCAACCTCATTTACAGAGAGAGTTCCAGGACAGCTGGGGTTACAGGGAGGTCCTGTTTCAAAAAGACCAAAACAAACAAACAAACAAACAAAAAAAAAAAAAACCACACACAAAGGAGAAATCCAAATAGTAACAACATTACCCAGAAAGGCACCAATTCTCTGTCATTAACTCACAGAAAGAAATCCATAAAATATTGTATATGTGAGTATACCAGGAGAGGTCGGAACATACCAGTTCTTGTTACTTAATAAAAATGTTGTTATGCAGTATAACTTAATGATTACAGCCAGTATCTCTAGCCCCAACCCCACCCCTGGCCCCCTGGTACCATATAAGTAAGTCATTGTGTAAGGGAAGAAGAGACCAGAGGATGGAGATTGCTTGGCACGATACAGCTGGGATTTTAGAGTAACACGATACACATAAGCAGCAAAATCTTAAGCAAAATGTCTCTCTCTGGAGTTTTATAGTTTTCTAAAAACCTGAATGGGAAGCATTAAAAAATTCCAATGAAGACAGAAAGAAGCTTATAAAGAAGAAAAGAATACTCAATAAAAATAATTTATGAAAGGCAAATTCCATTAACACATATTCAGATACTGGACCCTTTTCTAGAATTAAAAATGAAGTGAGTGAAAACTCCAAAGAAATATGTCAGGAAAAAAGCCCTCTAAAATAGATGTAACACATGCCAACATTCTCAGTATAAAGTGCTACAAGGTCTGCTTTCTGCTTTGTCTTTTGGTTCTCACAGGCACTGAGAAGTGCAGCCTTCAAGTGACATCAGGCCCCCCAACAAAGCAAACACTTACCAGACAGGTCAATACTCTCTGAAGCAAAGAATACCACTTACCTAGAAAAAAGAAGGCAGAAACACAGATATTAAGATGCTATCACCAAATGGCAGTTCCCAGATTATCCTAGCCCCTGTACTTGTACTGCTGGTATTTACACACACACACACACACACACACACACACACACACACACACACATACACACACATCATTAAGGTTTTACAGGAGAAGCAACTTTTAATTTATTTATGCATGAAGAGAATTTTGTGAGGTATGAGGAGGTCTTCAATAACTGTATTATTATAAACCCTCTTGTTGGTTGGTTTCACTCTAAATCATTGTGACATATAGCCACATGCCAGTAAAAGGGGGAAAATATTAACAGGATTCTGAAAGGAACTGAAAGATGCTTTTGTTGTTTCTAGGCAAAGGAAAAGATGGTCAGATTGTCAAGCCTCAAGTATGTTTCTGCAGCGAATCTCCAACCATTATCAAAGAATACGCTTCTCTGAGATCAAGTGTGTATTACATTGGCCAAGTAGTTTGCAGAGCCAAAATCAAAGTCTTCAAGTAAGAAGAAATAACAATATCTTATTGGCTTCTAAATTTCATATATGTGGTTAAGAAATGATCACTCTGATTTTAAGTTAACTGATTCAAAATACTTTTAATTGATGTTATTCAAAGTGTGAAATACAAATAATTTACATAAACCTCTTAATTTCAGCTACCAATTAGGTGTATTGAAGAACCATGGCTCTGTTACTGCAGGTATATATCATGGAAAAGAAGACAACAGACATTGTGCACTGGAAATTAATCTGTATTTAAAACAGTTTGTGGTCATAGTCTACAGTACATAAAAAATTTACTTCAGCTGTACATTCTTATTTTAGAATGCAGTCTTTCTACCAAAGCCTTAAGTCTTATGAAGATTAAAAAAGAATCTATAATTGGCATTTGACCCAGTCATACCACACCTAGGTATATACTGACAAGACTCATCTTATGCAGAAATACATGCACAGCTATATTTATTGCAGCTCTGTTCACAATAACAAAAAGCTGGAACAAACCCAAATGCCCTCAACTGATGAGTGGATAGAGAAAATGTGGCACATGTACACATTGGAGTTTTATGCAGCAGTAAAGAAAGACAACATCATGAACTTTGCAGGTAAATGTATGGACCTAGAAGATATTATGTTAAGTGAAGTAACGCAGTCCCAGAAAAACAAATGACGAATTGTATCCCTCATCTGTGGATGCAAGCGTCAATAACCCAGTTGTAAAGTTTTCTTGTAGAGAGGGATGCATATTGAAAGAACAACAACAGAAAGACTGCATCAGAAAACTGACTGAAATGGTGAATCTGGAGGGGTGGGAGGGTTGGGAGAGGAACATGGGTCTATATTTGATTAATGTATATTTAATTGATGTGAGTTTAGCAAGTGTCCAATTTTGCCCAAACTCTATCTACAAATTATATGGTATTTTAGGACTTAGTTAAAGTAAAAATGTCTATATACTTTTTTTGGTCTTTTAATACAGGGTCTCCCTGTAGCCCCAGCTGTCCTGGAGCTCGCTCTGTGGACCAGGTTGGCCTTGAACTCACAGAGATCCACCTGCCTCTGCCTCCCAAGTGCTAGGATTAAAGGCTTGAGCCACCACGCCCGGCAAAAATGTCTATATTAAACAACATTGGTTAAAAGGTTTTAATAAAAATAATAATACATTCAAGTTAATTGGAAATATAAATTGTTGTCCACATTTGTTTTACTTAAAATTTGTATTATAATAACTTTGGGATTAAAGTATACAAATGTTCTCTATAATTTTTGTGTTATACAGTATCATCTTGTAACATTCTCTTTTACCTGTAGGATAATTTAACTTAAGGAAATAAGTTTGCTTCCCAAATTAACAACATACGGTCACCCAAAACAGCTTGGGTAAATTTAATGAAATCTGCACCTTGATTCCTGCCTATAGGTATGTGTACTACAACTGCCTTTTTGAGACTCATGGGTCAAAAAATAAAAACCTAAAATAAAAAGGGGGGATACGGTTATATATTAGACCTTTTTTGTCAATTTTTTCAATTTAAATCATAAAACTAACTATGGGGAAAGATTTGTATGTTCCCACAGGTCAAAACATCACCAACTTAATGGCTGAGAAAGAAAAGATACAGCTTTGCACCAGCAAAGAAGTTGGGCCATCTAAATATTAAAAGGAAGAAAAGCCTCAGACTGCTACAAGCATCAAACACCTCTGTGGATCCTATTTGTGACAACTGTTTATATGAGTCCTAATAAACCTTACCTTCCAGGTGCCGCAAAATTTTAATATGAGAGACTTTCTTACCTCCTTTTCATAGAACAAAGAAAAATATTATGGTAATGAAGTCATTCTCTAACTGTAAATTAGAGCTAACTGTTATAGAGGTAATGTCTTATAAAACCAGAATTAACTGCTTTCTTTAATTGACTAATAGACATAGGAACTGTGAAAAGGATTATTCTCTATTCAGAACCAAATATAATACTAAAGTCTCCTTAAGCTGTGCAGTAAAGCAAAATATATTAATACAGGAGAGCTCTGATATCAGCAATGGATTATTCTGCCAAGGAGATGTTGGCCAGGGGATCCAAGCTCCCCCAAAAGGTAAAGGCTTCTTGCCTGTAAACTGGGATACATGCAAGAAGAGAGGCAGTAAGGCCCTGCTGTCAAAGACTTGATGTAAGCAAGGGAAAAATGTACTGAGACCACACTTGCAAGTGTACAGTTGGTCTCTGGAATGCCAGAGAGTGTTACCAAAGGCCACTAAACCAATAAAGCAAATATTGATCTCCTTGAGTCAAGCAAGTCTCCTCCGTCAGCATCAGCTACACCTCACCTGCCTGGATATACTGTGCAGCAGTGACAGCCTTATGTCTCTATATCCCAAATCTAATTGGCTATTGGCTCTCTCCTTGGAGGAATAATTCATGGCTTATGCCACAAGCTTACATCCTCTATTGGCTAGGAGATGTTATAAGCCACAGTAAGACCTTGTCATCTTTTACAGAAAAACTATAATTCATGGATTAGCATACCATCCAAACATCTTTGTCTATACCAAAGTAACCTACCATAATAATTAGTACTGTTTAAATACCTGTATATCTAATTGCTTGTGCTTCATTAGTAAAATTGAAAGGTTATTCCTAGATAAACTGTCAACCCATGAAAGGAAACAACCTGAACTGATCAGAGTCCAAAATGACATCTCCAGAGAAAGTAGACTGTTTTGCTTCTTGCCCATCTGTGTCCCTTTTCTAAGCCTAGGGAACAATCTGTGGAAGAGGGGACGTGTTAGAATGTAAGGGCTGCGACTGAGGTGAATGGTGAAACTACAGCAATATAGACTGGACACTTGTTTGATAAACATGATTGTACATACAAGCCCCTCCAGCTGGATGGTGGGAGCTTTGGGCTGTGTGGGTTTGGGCATAGCTGCCTGCAAATTGGTTTTACATGAAGGATGCTTGTACTCATAACTTATTACTTATTATTCAAAAAAATGCAAAAAAGAATAATGGAACATGAGACATAGTGGGGAATGACCAAGGAACAAAAGCAAGGACATGGTTTAGAGGCCAAGGTCACCATGGCATCACCACAAAAAAAGTCCTAGCTGCTTTATTCATTTATTTATTCAAGAGGCATTTATTGAATGCTTTCTGTGTATAAAAGATGATTATAGGCATTACATCAAAATCAGATACTTACAAAAACAGCATTGATGTCACCAAGGAGTTTAGAGTCCAAGGAAGGGCACAAGAATGTGTGTGTGTGTGTGTGTGTGTGTGTGTGAGTGTGTATCATAAAGATAGACAAACTATGCATTCACAAATTAGGTACATGTGAAATTCTATAGAGGGTGTGCTGATGTGGGTCGGGATGGTCAGAGAGATTTTATGGGGAAAAGTTAGAGCATGCAGAGGGATGGGAGAAGATTTGGGAGTTGGGGCTATGAAGTTATTCCCAGGTTGCACATGCTATAAGTAAAGCCAAAGAGAGATTCATCAAAGATCATGTACTATACCAGATCATTATACGACAACTCTAACTCAGGGTTGATTCTTACCAAAAGTACTAGAAGAAAACAAAGAGCCAGCTGAGGGCTGCGGCACAGTGCTTCTTGCCCTCTGTTTTCTCAGAATTGAGCAGGCCACATGGAGACAGAAGTGCATGTCAGCACAGACAAGAGCTCTGACAACAGCTGACTGCCCTACTCTTCTTTCCCATTGTATTGGGCACAGAGTGGGTGCTACAGAATCCAAATCCCTTTACTAATGGGTACATGAAAGACTGGCATGCATTTGTTCACTTATAGAAGCAAGAGGGTAGGATTTACAATCCTGTTCATCTTATGGACAAACACGGTTCGGCCTTTGCCTCTTCATATGTGGACCTGCCACCTCACATCAACTTCTCCCCTAAGTTGTCACCTAGTCATGACTCTTCAGGAAATTTCACTGTTTGATGAATGCTTTTCTTCCACACCTCTGACACATGTTTCAATGAATTCACCAACTTGAATAAGCAATATTTTGTTTTCTATTAGTTGGTCACATTTAGTCCTATGAACAAGTTTTAAGTGAAAAGATGATTTATGCATGAGTAAATCTTGGAGGTTCGAAGTCTAAAACAATGGGGATGGTTGTTCAATATAACTTAGTTCAGGTTAGTAATACCCCTATAGTGAAAACTCCATGGAAAGGAAAAGTCAGAGGCAGGAATGATGGGTCTACAAGCCAGGATTTAATGCCTGCCACTGTCACATGAAGTCAAAGAAGCCACCAAATGGTCTTTTTCCATAGAATTTTTCAGAAGGAGCTAATCCTGCCTATACATTGATTTTGTACTTCGAGCCTCCAGAATTGTAAGGAAATCAGCTTCTGTTGTGGAGGTGACTCCTGTCTAGAGTTCCTAGCTTTACATTTGTACAGAAGAAGGAAAAGTTGTATTAGTTTGGGTCCCCTGAGAAGTAGATGCTAAGACAGGGTGGAATGTGAAAGGGCCTTCTTAGGAGAGATGTCCGGTGAAAGGAAACAGAGGCAGGTGGGGGGGGGGATGAAAGCTGGGCAAAAGCTGGCTACTCTGCAGTCCTGCAAAACACGGAGAAGCCACCACGGAATCCTTAGCTTCTCCCCAGAAGTAGCAACCTTGCTGTCTTCACACTTAGCCAATCAGCAGCCAGATCCTGGCCTGAGCCATGGCGTCAAAAGGCAGTCCTGGCACTCTATCCATCAGGTCAGCCAGACACACACCAATGGCCTCCAAGCAGTCAGAAATCCAGGACAAGCAGGCAGAAGGACTGAGACTGGAGTCAGTGGCCCCAAGTGAATAATGAGCAATTGAAATGAGATCATTTTGATATGGGCAGAAGTTATAGCATCTACTTCATATTCAGAGTGCTGGCGGGTGAGAGTGCAGAGTATAGGTGAGAGGATGGGGATGGAAATTTCTGAATCCTTTGAACAAAAGTCTTAGTTTAGGAGGGTGAATGGTATTGTGATGCATCAGAGCACAACCAAAGAAGAGATGAAACCTTCCTGAAATCCATAAACATGATACAGCGGGGTGAGAAAGACAAAAAAGGGGAGCAGAGGGGCTGGAGAGACGGTGCAGCATTTAAGAGTGGGTGCACACTGGTCTGGAAGATGACCAGAATTCCATCCCAACACCCACATTAGGTGGCCCACAGCTGCCTAAAATTCAACTTTAGGGGACCCAATGCCTCTGGCTTTTATGGCCACCTGCACCCATACACACATGTATACACATGGGCACACACACACAATTAAAAAAATAAAAATCTTACAAATATAGGGAAGAGGGGAATGGAAAGATTATAAAATCCAGGGAGGAGGTTCACGACCATATGGAAATAGAGTCCTATGGGCTCCTTGGACTTTGCTTTTATGAACTTACTGCAAAGGTGTCAGCATGCACAGGACTCACTCAAACATAAGTAGAAAAAAACCCAGCATGGAAATGGGCAGCAGACCCCAATCTTATCTGAAGAAATATTGGCAGCTGATTACTGCTGGGCGAGGAAGAGCTGGTCTTCTTAAAGCTAGGGACTCTGAATGGGCTGACTAGACCTGAGTGGATGAACTTGCACTGAGAAATATCTAGGGACACTAACTTGACAGAGTAGGCCTTAACACAAATGAGAGAGTGTAGGGTGGCAATGGGAAGGGCATATAAAAGTGATTCGGGTTGATTGAGATGTTCTATATGAAATACACAAAAACCTCACTAAAATTTTAAAAAGAAGGCAGCTGAAAAAGACCCCCAAACAATGAAATTTGCTGAGGAGCATTGAGGAAGTCCTCTGGGGTTGGGGGACAGTGTTCCAGGGACTCAGTGGAGAGCCATGCTAGCTGGAAGGGACTCTCAGAGCAAACAGGCAGAGCAATAAGGAGGAGGTGTATAGAGAGAAGCAGCCAGCTCTCTCCACAAGAGGACTTTATACAAGGGGACTGGTCTTAGGGAAAGTAAGGAGTGCTGTGAGGTCAGGGTGTGGACCAACAAGTGTGGGATCTCTATTTCCCACTACTCTTGTGATGATCAAGATAGAGACAGTATGGAAGAGAGGGAAAACCCCAACTAATCTGAGAAACAGCATTGGTATTCAAGATAGCATCCAAAAACTTACTAACAGATAAAATGATGTTATAGCTCCTACTGTGTGCTCCTCTCCTACACTGTCTACAAAACATTAAAGGTATCTGTTCTGGGATTTGTATTCTCAGACTAGATGAAACAATAGACAGAAGCATCAAGAGTAATGTAAGCATCCTATATACTTTTTAAGTTATGCTGTTTTCAATTACCATGCCTTTCTCTTTCATCAGAAAAGAGAATTGATCTCCAACTGATTGTAATCAGAAAGAGAGAGCAATTCACTGTTTCTTCATTCTTCAGTCTAATTGGGAATTCTCTCAGCAAGCCCTTTAGCATGCCATGGTTACAAGCCCACAGCTGTAGCTGCAGGTTTTCCGCAGGGAGCTTTTAGCCAACAACTAACAGATCAATGCCTATACCTTGTAAGAGAATCTGTGTTCCCATAGCCAGCACACCGACCTCTTCATTGCTCACAGCTGGAGGGACAGCCCTGCATTCCCAACCCTCTGTCCGTCTTCTGCTGATCATGAAAAGGTTACTAAGAAGTTAAGCAAAACATTTAGTCACAGAGACGTCCTGACGGCTCAAGATCAAGTCAAGCAGGACCTGCAACTCTGACTTATTTACCTTTGCTTTCCTTTTTATCTTCTCCCAGAATCTAATAGAGCTAAAACGAGGCTCCAGTAAAGAGTAATGTTCTTGAAATCAGAACACTCCTGACTGTCAGAGCTAGAGGCTATCTCTTCCTGGTTTTTGTTCCTCTGCCTTATACTACTTCACACAGAATTCGATACCATCTATTGGTAAATGTCCCCACTAAGAAAACCTATGTGCATGAATGTGTGTTCACATACACACACACACACACACACACACACACACACACTCACACAAAATCAATGAATCTTATTCTGCAAAATACTAAATTGAATTACAAAGTACCATGTTTCTCTTACTACATTTTAGAAATATCCTATTTCTGTTTGGTTGATTCTTATATTTAAATACCATTCTCACTTTGTTGCTCAGTAATCAATTGAAGAACAATTACTGCTAGGATAAAGCCTCATGCAGATTGTTTTGAAATTTTCATGTTGTTAATGTTCCTACTTTTTTGTTCATAAATGCTTATTTTGTGTGAACGGATGCACACCTTAAATGGCTGCACTCTGTTTCCGTATGAGTTATAACAGTACTTGTGCTGTAAACTAGAATTGAAGCTGACAAAGACTGCCAGGCTATTACAGCAGAACTTATTGTTTCACATGCAAGCATGTTTGGAATTCCAGTGCCAGTGAGGGCTCCGCTATGGAGAGCCTAGCCTTCCAAAGGGGAAATCGGCCAGGACCTTTTAACCACATGCCTGTAGGAATCTGTGCACTTAATTAAATGCACATACCAAGCAAGCAGCAGAGGCAGTGTTTATTCACACACATGCCACAGGATCAGCAGATGGTATTGCATTAGGGATCTAAATTCCCTGATGGCGTGCTCCACACACTGAGCACAGGTAGCTATCAGCTTAATAGTCTGTATTCAATGCAAACAGTATGGGTAAAGTATAATGAAAGGGAAAATAACATACATAAGTGGAAGTGGAAGAAAATGCCTGTAAGATACTTCCAGTGCCAAAGCATCAAGAAATAGTTTGCAGAAATGGATTGAGCACCTATCTCCAGAAGTCCTCCAAACATACTTTGGCAAAATGTCACTAATCACACTTTCTGAGTTGTGCCTTTGATCACAAGGTGAGGCAACATGTATAAGATTTGTGTTGAAGCAAAATATGTGATATTTAATGCCCTCTCAGGAATATTTCCTAGTAGAAATTTGGTTCCTAGAATTTTCCCAGGATCAAAGAGACACTATGCAACCAAGGCTCCACTCACAGGGAGACTGAGCAGGAGCACACTACAAGGAGGTCGTGGCGAACATTCTCTAGGGTGGGCTCAGCTTCACCATAGGCATACCCTTGAGCGTGACTTCCCTCTATTCTACAGGATATGGCAAAGATGATATTACTTCCTTGATTATATTATGTGAGTCTCCATCTTGCTAACAGCGTGTGTGTGTGTGTGTGTGTGTGTGTGTGTGTGTGTGTGCTGACTGCTAGAAAAACCATGGCATGATTAAAGGTCTGTAACTTTTGCCTACTCTCTCTTCCATGGCCCACTCTCAACCTATAGGAAGGGAAGAGAAACAGAAGTGAGTTAATCCCCAGGAGCCGATGACTGAATCAGTCATGTCTATAAAAAAACTTTGATAAACTCCTTAAACAATAGGCACAGAGATGTCCAGATTTAGTGAACATATTAAGGTGGTATGGAAGTTCTTTACTCTTTGCTCCATATCTTGACCTCTGCATCTCTTCCCTTTGGTTAATCTTGGATTGGATTCCTTATAAAAATCTGTCAATAGTAAGGGAAGTGTCTTCCTGAGCTCTGTGAACCATTTTAGCAATTGAGGAAGGAGCTATTGATACTGCAGGATAGTCAAACAGAAGTGTGGGTGTCCTGGGCACCTAATATTTATGATTGGCATCTTTAAATAGGGCAGACTTACAGATCTGATCACTAAACTTATGGGGATAGTGTTAGAACTAAAGCAAATTATTGTGTAATTAACTAGTTATCCAAGGAGTTGAGAAAATTATTGGCATAAAGAAAACCACATATAAAACTTAGTGTCTAAAGTACTGGGAGTAAAATTACTTCCTTTCAGGTCAAACACTTCTCCTGTGAACCCAACTCCTGTGTATTGAGTTCAAACAACCCTGTCTGATATGTTAGCATTGCATTTCCCTACTCCAATCCTAAAAGATAAGGAACATAACCCACCAATTAGAGTTGAGTGTCCCCAGGGGTAACCACTATGATGAAGAAACACAGAGCCTCTTAATTTAAAAGGGAAATCAAGATCAGCCTTGTATGTAGGAGGCTCTTCTCAGGCATGGGAAGAGAGAGTACCTCTAGTATATTTATCTGTTTGTTAAATGAATCTCTCCCTACTAGCCTACAAAGTCCATTAAGTGTAGATTTTGAACATTGATGGCCATGGTATATATATATATATATATATATACATATATATATATGTATATATATATCATTTGATAGGTTTAGCAGCACCAATCAGATGTTCAATAAATATCCTTTGAATTTTCCTTTTTAAAACATTTTTATATTCTTTATATTTTGGGTATGTGAGTGTGTGTGTGTGTGTGTGTGTGTGTGTATGTATGTATGCACACACACTCAAATGCAAAATGACATGAGTGTTGAAGTTAGAGGACAATTTGCAGGAGTCATTTCTCTTCTTCCCTACCCAGTGGGTTCCAGGAATCGAACTCAGGTCATCAGGCTTGGCAACAAGCCACTTTACTTGCTGAGCCATCTCGCCAACCCTGCATGTCTTTTAATAACAAAGTTTTTTAATGGAATTATTAATAACACATGCTTCTCTGCCATTGTCTTCTAAAGATTAGCTGGACAACTGAGATTGAAGCTTTGCTGAGCATAGATTAATGGTGAACTGATCTGCCCCTCCCCATCACATGCCTGCTAATATAGATTAATCTCCTACTTTAAGCAAGTATTTCCTAGAAGTGGAACATAAGGCATAGGTTCATTGATGACTCAATCACCTTTTGAATTACAAAGATTTTCACTTCGCTTGAAGCTCTACTATTATTCATAAATGACTCAACTTAACCAGCCATGAATTTTCCCAGGGAAAAATTCCCAACTGTTGTAAAGTATCTTAAGAGAGCTTGAAGTACTAGTCCCTAGAAGTGCTGTGTATGTATGCTTGAGCGTACATAAACACCTTTACAATTTTGATTTTTAAACCAAGTACCTGAGAAAAGTTCTAGGGAATTTTTAATTAAAAAAGATACATGACAATTTTGATCCTTCAATCCATGACCAGAATTAAAATCCTTCTATAGGTTTTTAACTCACAAAATCTTGTACTCAGATTATTTTAGGCCTCTAATATTAATAATATCACTTGGTGCTTTCCAGAAAAAGTTCCAATGAACTTTCAAATTTCAGTTTGAATCATTCCACCGAGTCTAGAAGTCATTCTCCAAGTGAGCCCAGCTGCTTTCCTGTGAGGTAATGGTCCACTTTTCCTGCTCCTAAGTCTAAGGAAAGGGTTAAAGCCTGGTGGTGACTTTCTAGTCAGCCTATTTCAGGAAGCCTGATTCAGGGAACCTATAGATACTCCTGCTTTAAGCCTGGGTAGCCCTTCACTGTTATAGATAGTGTAAACTTGTCTGGGTACGGGACAAGAATTTCTTTGTATCTGGATGATTCCTAGGCTGGATCCCCTCCATCATAACTGAATTTCAAAATAAAAGGAAAGTGGAAATTTATTGGAAGGTGCCAGTGTCATTGCCAATAATCCCTTCATCTTTGTCAGTAGGGTTTTAAAAGGCAGAGACATGCCATCCTTTTGTTAAAGAAAAAAAAAAAAAAAAGGTAGAGACAAAGCTCTGCTTGTCCCAATATGGCTGCGGCTATGGAGAGTCAGTTGTTTAGTGCTCAGGGCCATGCCTCTAGCAGTCCTGTATTCCTGCCTTTATTCATGACCTTGGAGATGAGACCCAGGTTTGGTGAGTTTCATGCATCTTTCCTCCTTCCCCCTTCAATACATATACCTACAACCAATGCCTGTCAATGCTTGTGAGATCTGCTTGAACAGATGAAGTCCAGATTCACCGTAAAGGCAATAAAGACAAGGTGCTGTCCTAAGGCCCCAGAAATATTTATCTACCAGAAAATTCCTTCCAAGCTTACTTTGGCAAAGAACCTGAAATTAGTGGGAAATGAGGGATAAGCCAGAGGACAGTGCCTTGCTTTCTTTCCAACCTGGGGTTTGGGGCTTTCCTCTTGCTGCTTGTGATAAAGCTGCTACAAAAACCTGCCTCATACCCTCATTTTAATCTTTATCACAGAGGTCATAATCAGACTAAGGAGGTTAACTGGCGGAGAAGAACAAGATGCCTCAAGAGCCTTTGCTCTGTCTCACATCATCTCCCAGCATCAGTAGGGCTCTCTTCCTCTTACATGTCTTATTGGACAACAATGGTGGTTAGTAAGTCTGTGCAGCAATATAGGAAGGGAAATAAGAAGAGGCTACTAAAGCTTCTTCAAGTTTGGATCTTATAAGCATTGCATGTCTCTTCCTCTTCGTCCTTTCCAGGTTTGTTGGTAGCCTGCTTCATTAAAGAAAGCCTGTGCTAGAGTTTTGCGAATTCACCCCCGCCCATCGAGCAAGGAAGGCTAGTTTCACTTTACTTCCTCCACATAAGATAAGCCTCAGGATGTTCCAGCCCACAGGACATTCCAGGCTTATCTTCATCCTGCCCTTCCCCTCCTTACTTCGTCCTCGTAAGATAAACAGGATGCTCATTAACCACAGGATGTTCGAGCCCACGCTTTTGGTATGCAAATGAGGCATTGGATGGTGCACCAATCCAGAGCATGCACGAGCCCTCTAGACTGCTATATAAGCAGTGCTTCTGTCCCATTTTGGGGTCCTTCTCACAAGAGAGCTGTACACAATAAAGTTTGTTGCAGAAGAATCCTGTTGTCCGCGTGAAGTTCTTGCCGGCGAGACTGCTGCGCGCGACACAGGTTCAACACAGGTTCCCTGATTCTGAGTGTGGGCCCGGAATTGCCGATGTCATCAGATGCTAGGACATAGTAACATGGCTCTGGCTCCGGCACTTAACCCAGCAGATGTCTTGACAGCTTGTTCTACCCTGGCTTACAAATGATGACAAGTTGTACAAGATCTAGAAAAGATTTGCCAAGGTCATCAGTTGTTAGTACTGTCAATTTCAGAATTAAGTTTTGAGTTCCTAACCTTTCCTGACTCTTTGCATGTAAAATAGAGTTTCATAAGGGATGATGGATTTTCATAACCATTAATATTTTCTTAAGAAAGCTTTTCCATGGTGATGAAACTATGTTAAAATTCTGCATTAACAGATATTGTACCAAATGTTAGCTTCCACCATCCATCTCCACTTCTGTTTCACATTAGTAGGGAGTGCCATAGGGTTAGAAGTCATGTTATTATTAATCAGGTTAAAAGCTAGTATTCCCTCCACCAAGAGAATTTAACACAATGCAGTTTGGTCATTCAGACCCCTGCCCTCATCTCCATCCACATCCACCTCCTCCCCATACTTCATGTTCTTTATTATTTTCAAGGGTCTTTTGAGTGTAATTTTGGTCGTGGATCCATTCCCTGGAGTCTGGTCAACCTACCCAGCATCACACCCTTAAAGAAAACTGACTGTCCCTCTCCTAGAAACTGTTAATTATCAATAGTTCCTCAGCTAAGACTGGGACTTCTTGCTCACCCCTGCCCCATCCATATTGGATTTTTGTTTGGTTTGGGATTATATGGGTTTTGTACATGTTATCATAAGCCCTGGGATTCATATGTTCGGAAAATATGGTTTCCTTGTATTCACCCACCATGTCTGGTCTTACTGACCCTCTTCTTACAGAAGAGTCTGCAATGATTCCTGAGCCTAGGAAGGACAGAATGCCCCATTTAGGTCTGAGCACTCCACAGACTCTCATTCTCTGCAGACTGACCATTGTGGGTCTCTGGGTTGATCACCATCTGCTGCAGGAAGCATCACTGGTGAGAGTTGAGAGAGCCACTAATATACAGGCATAACAGAAGCCATTAAGAGTCAGTTTAATACTATGCCCTTTTATGTCCACAGGGTTCTCCCTTGTGTTCCATGGTTTGTCTGGCCACAGGTTTGTGGCCTTGATAACAGTGTAAGATATGGGCTCCATCTTATAAAGTAGGCCTTAAATCCAATCAGAAAGTGGTTGGTTACTCAAATAATATTTGTGCCCCTATTGCGCCAGCACGCATACCTTGCCAGGCCAGTCATTGTAGCTCACAGGTTAACAGCTTGGTAAGATGCACAATTACTTTTCTCTTCTGATAACATGCACAACACCTTCCAGCACTATAAAATCTAGCCAGAACCTAGCCAGAGAGATGAGGCTCTGAGGTCAGCATCAGCTTGAGATCCATTTTTTTCCTAAAAATCCTGTGTGTGTGTGTGTGTGTGTGTGTGTGTGTGTGTGTGTTTCTGTGTGTGGATATGTGCACATAGTTGTAATTCCTTATGGAGACTAGAAGAGTGTGCCTGATCCTAGGAGCTGGAGTTACAGGAGTCTGTGAACCACCCCAGGTGGGTGCTGTGAACTGAATCTAGGTTCTCTGCAAGAGAGTCCTGCTCTTAACCTCTGAACCATCTCTCCAGTGACTGTGATCCAATTTTTGATGCCAGAAATACCTGCACGAAACTTCCTTTGGAAACAATATACAACCCCTGAACATGTACCAGAGAAAAATACATTATGTTCAAATTGAGGCCTGACATGGTTGGTTTACCAAAGAAGAGATTGTTTAAATTTACTATTATACCCTTCTCCCAGCCTGCCTCCCTTCCTGCTTCATTTTCTACTTCAGCATCTTCAGAGACAGACTCTTCAGAGTAAAGTTATCTATTTGTTTATTGCCTGTTTCCTCCAGGTCAAGCAGCAATTTCTTGAAAGCAAAGAGTTTTGTTTGCTTTGTTAATTTCTCTTAGCCTCAATACCCTGGACAATCACTGGCACATAGCAACTAACAAATATCCATTAAGAGAATGAGATGGATGAAAGTATCATAATATCTATTGCAGGGCAGGCTTGTTCTGTACGGGTAAGGAGCCTGAGGCGTGCACCAGGTTATATCAAAGTCCATGGAGGATAACAAGGGGAAGGATGAAGAGAAAGGACAAAGAGCACATGGCAGGCTCGACAGTGGGGAAGACTGCGAGGAGGAGACACATTGTCTCTCCAGACAATAAGCAAATGGTAGAGAAGTTCTCTGGTGTGGGCTAGAGCCGACTCCATCTGTACCTGAGTTTTTAACCACTTCAGGCTTCGGGCTCCATTCAAGGTTATATGATGTAAATGTGAAGATTGTTTCGTGAGTGACCTTGAGTGACCTCTGTAGCAACACTGAGCCAAACTTGGCACAACTGGAGGACAACACAAATCCACACAAAGCAAGGTTTGCATGCATCTATTCCAATCTTGTAATAGACACATATTCCTTTATAAGCCAGAATCTCTAAGAAGCGGTGTTGTAAATGTGTGTGATGCAGTTGCTGCCTTGACATCCAGTTTAAAGGCAGTAAAAGTTATATGAAATTCAGTCATAGCCTTGTACCTTTGGGCTCAATAAAACTTCTCCCCGAATGCTTGTATGCAATTTGGCACATTTGCTTTTCATCTCACTTAGTAGACTCTGCAAATATCATACAGGAGCTGATCATAGCAAAAGCCAAGGATCAGTGCCAGAGTCATGTGGCTAAGTTCCAGCCTTCACTCATCTGTTCTTTAAACTACCCAAGCCACAAATTCCTATGAGAAAGCCCAATGGACAATACCTTCAAAAAAGTATGGTCCCATAGTATGTCTCTGCTGCTGTCTGTCTCTTTCTCCCTCTCTCACTTCCCTCTTTCCTTATCCATTGGTTGAGCCATATGTTCACCTCTAGACTTTCCATGAGCATCTCATAGAGAGAGGAGGGGGGATTCACCTTTCTCTAGGCACCAGGCAAGTGGTAAGCATTGTGGTAAGCACTCTTAGTGTTAACGATTAGTTTGTTCAGTTCTTCGTCGTGAGCACTCTTTCTGATGTTCGTTTTCCTCTAAATGAGCAAAGATGTTGGGGATGGGACAATCTGACTCCCTACTTACCAGCTATTGGTTGCTCTTGCTGCCTGGGCTGCCTCAAGCAACAGGACCATTAGTCTAACTTCCAAGCTGGAAGTTATGCTAGCAGTAGCCAAGTTAACACTCTACAGATGCCTTGAGACAACTACACAAAGACTGCAAATTGTTGTCCAGGATCTTGAAAAGACCTCTGGAGCCAGTGCTTTTTGAAACAGTTTGTGTAGATGTTTTGCTATCATAAACCTCATCAAACTGTTTCTACCTTGGTCAGAGGAAGAACGTTTCTCTTGGTGGAGGGAATACTAAGGTTGTTTTCAAGCGGCCAGGCCACAACAGGGCCAGACACAAGATTTGATGACTGTATCTGATGCCGAAGCAGAGATATTATTATCCACCCAATACCGCAAATGGTTGCGATTAGTCTAAACACCCTTTCTTGGACTATATAAGCAAGCTGCTTAACTCCTTCAGTGAGTTGCTGGGAGACAATCCCCCATGCTACCTCCTCTGGTAGTGCAACACAAGGCCAATGAAGGCTTCTCTCAAGTGGTCTTTTCTTGCCTAGTTTTGGGAGTGTGGACTGAGCTGGTAATGCTCAGAGGGCAGTATGCTGGTAGCAGCATTAAGCAGTAGCTTCAGTGGTGGCTTGGTAACTAAAGAGGCAGCAAACATAAAGGTCCCAGTGACCTCAAGGGCAGTCCCAGTGGCTCCCTCATGGCTTCCGATTCCTGATGATGGAATTCTGAATGGCCCATCTCACATCCAGCGCCCAGTTTCCAAAAACCAGAACCTGGCTTCCAAATGGTCTGTGGGCAACTACTGCTTGGCACATGAAGATGCAATGGTGGATTGCCTGAATGCCAGCAATCGCTTTCACCTACTGTGGCAGTGGCATGGATGTGCACAGGAAATGCAGGCAGAGAAACATTGGAGGTCCTTAGAAGCCACTGGGAAGGGGACAAAGTTGGAAAAGGTCATGAAATAGTTGGATTACTGTAAAAAGACATGTAATTAATTTTTTTTATTAATTTTTATTTATTTCTGTATGTGTATGAATGTACTGTCTGCATGCAAGTCTGCGCACCCGTGTCGTGCAATGCCGCGGAGGTCAGAAGAGGGTCTCGGATTCCCCTGGACCTGGAGTTCTCCTGGAATTGGAGTTTCAGACGATTCTCAGCCGCCATGTGGGTGCTGGGGATCGAACCCAGGTCCTCTGTAAGAGCGGTTGGCGCTCTTAACCGCTAGGCCATCTCTCCAGCCTGACATGTAATTAATTTAGCATGCTGCTAAATATTTGCTGACATTCCTCTAAACATGGTATTAGGATGGAGAATGCAGCATGCGAGGAGATGGGCAGCTGAGTTAGCCTGCCCTTGCTGTGTAACCTCAGGCAAATAGCTCTGTTCTCTCAAAGCTTAGTTCTCTTGAGGGTTTTCAGAGGTCCTTTGTAGTTCTAAACAATCTAAAATTCTGTGACATCTCAAAATAACTTAGAGTAATACAAATGACATGTTTTTATATATAGCATTAAAAGCAACAGAATTCACCCAGAGCTATTGTGAGCATCAGTTTTACCGTGAGTTCAAATTGAGCATATTCACTGCAAAGCAGAGAAAATGCACCTGGTCCATGCTACAGAAATTACATCATCCCAAAAAAAGAGAAATGTGTCAAAAGGTACCAGATTACGTGCTGAAACAGGAAATATTGTTCTAGTTGCAAATGACCTTTCATAGAGAGATCATTCATTTGGTGGTTATACTGTCACGTTACTTAAAAGTGCCCTTTAAAGGCCAATGCCACGGGTGTGCCCCTGAGCACTTCCTAATATATGCCTCTGATTTATTTCCTCCCCATAAAGCACACCCTGTGATGAGGCAGCATTGCTCTCACCTACTCTGAATGTGAGAGGAAACACATTTATCCCTGAATTATAAGCATGGCATGTTAAAGATGGTGGGGGGGGTGTGGAGAAAGAACACTTTGTGTAAGCCTTCACTATCTACAACTGTTAGGAAAGAGGTCATTGTGGTTTGAATGATATGTCACCAATATTCCCCTTCGGCTCACAGATTTGAACACTCAGTCTCCAGTAGTGGCACTGTTCTGGAAGGTTGTGGAATCTTTTTTTTTTTTGGTCTTTTTGAGTCAGGGTCTCCCTGTAGTCTCAGCTGTCCTGGAACTCTGTAGACCAGGCTGGCCTTGAACTCACAAAGATCCACCTACTTCTGCCTGAATCTTTAAGAGGTAGATAGAGCCTTGCTGGAGGAAGTGGTTGCTGAGGGTGGACCTTGAGGCTTTCATTTCCTGCCCATGCTCTGCCTCTTGAGTGTGGATGCAGTGTGATCAGCCAGCCTTGAGATTCCAACACCATGTCTTCCCTGCCTGCTGCCGTATACTTCCTGCCTTTATGGACTGGACTCCTCTAGAACTGTGAAAATAAACCCTTTCCCCCTCGTGTTGATTTGTCAGGGTATTTTTCTCCCAGCAATAGGAAAAGAAGCTAAGAGATCATTCTACTAAGGGAATTTTCCAGAAAGCTGGAAATGTTAACTGATAAAACAGTAAAACTGGAAAGTGTTGAAGTCGTTATATATGTACAAACTAGAGTCTATTCTGGTTCCAGCAAGGGAACACTGAACAAGCTTTGACTGAACGCTCTGCTTTTTATTTACTTTCTTGGTCTTGAGGTATCTTTTGAGAATATCTTTAACTCAGGCTGGCCACTGGTTACAGACTAGCCACTGCCTAGGAGTCCCCAGGCCAGAAAGAAGACTGAATTTGGGAGAAGGACATCAGGTATGATCCAATGATGAAGTGAAGCCACCCAAAGAATCCTGTCACTCGGAGGTTTAGAGCTTAGGGTGCTGATGAAGCGTTGCCATTAGCTGACTCCCAGTTCTTTTCCCTTCTTTGAGAGAAATCATGGGAAGGGAAAAAGAAGCTTTTTTCAGGTGATACAGCTTTTATTTCCCTTAGTGTTTGGAGACTCAGCCAGCAGGTAGTACAGTTTTCAGCCTGGGGTCTTGAAACCTTGGCTCTGGGGACTGGCACCTCTCTCCAGCCCTTCTGATGGTCAGCTTGTAGGTTCTCTTCTCTGGCTCCTGTGGCAGTCGAAACCCACCACATTTTCCTCCTAATCCAACAGGACTATGCTCTCTATTGTTGTGATAAAACATTCCGATGAAAACCAACTTGGGGAGGAAAGGGTTTGTTTCACCTTGCACTTCCAAGACAGGCCATATTTGATGGAAGCCAGGGCCAAAACCTGGAGGCAGGAACTGAAGCAGAGACGTTGGAAACACACTGCTTACTGGCTTGTTCCTCCAGCTGTGCTCAGCCTGAGTTCTTATATGGCCCAGGCTCCCCTGTCCAGCGGTGGTACTAACCACAACAGACTACCCCCGCATCATTCAGCAATCAAGAAAATGCTTCATGGACATGCACACAGGTGAACCCAAGAGAAGAAGCTCCACTTCTGAGGCTCCATTTTCCCAGATATGTGAAGTTGACAGCTGGAGTTATCCAGTGCAGACACCTACCATGGCTTGTCAAACCTCCCCTCTAAGGTGATCATTGATGCTTCTCAGTCTTCTGTGTGGGACTGTGGGATGGGCTTTTATCCACACATTCCCAAAGGAGGAAGTGATCTGAAGCAAATGCGTGAGCTGTCACATGGTTCTGTACTTGGTCAGAGACAGCAGCTTCTGGTGAAAGCCGGACTTCCGCTGACCTGGTTTGCTTTTTTCTTGCCTTCTGCCTTGCTGGAAATGGGGAAACTGACGGTGTCCATTCTTTTTATGATGTGAAACCATTGCCAGGATTTTGTCCCAGAAACTGGTTCATCACTACCTATAAAAAGCACAGCATTCACAGTATGGCCATCCACGTAATGTTCAACAGACTAGCCTGCTGCCTCCCTAGATCAGCAGCCTGTCTGGATGTGTACCATGAAGAGAATAATCACTGAGGTGAGCTAGGTGTTTACAAGTTCAGCTGTGCAGGTATGGCCTGTGTCCTTTCCTCTAAGATTTCATTTCATTCACCATCCCAGCACACACACACACACACACACACACACACACGCAGTCATACACTTGTGTACACACACGCTCACACACAAACAACACACTCTCACATTCACATAACTCTTCCACATACACATACAAAATAAGCACTCCTGTACTAATGAAACACACACTCTCCTATACACTCACAGACACACTCACATACTAACTCTCACATACATGCAGACTAACACATTCACACACTTGCAAAAACTTGAACACACAGACACACAAATACACACACACATACACACACACACACTCACTATTCTATAAGACCCACTGCAACTCTACTTTCACTTCAAGAAGAGTTTGGTATCCTGAACTTCCAGGACTTAGAAAGTTGAGCTAGGAGAGTCATAAGGACAAGGCCAGTCTGAGCTGCATGGTAAGAATCTTTATGAAGGAAAAAAAAAAAAAGATGGGAGTAGGGGAAAGACAAGAATCTAATCATCTATGTGAATCAAATATTGGCTTCCACTTGTTTGTGGGGAAAAATTAACCATTACTAAGGAACGTCTAATGACCTACCTGCTTACCATCCTGTGAAGTTCTGTAAGTTCACAGGGTGAAACAGGTGCCCTGGGCCCTGTAAGCTGTGGGTACATACGGCCACTTGCATGACAAATTTGAGGTGGTCACCAGGGTCTCTTGGATGTTCCCTTCAAGCTATCCTAGGATCCAGCTCCCTGCAAAGTCCCTTCCCTTCTGAAGCACCTGGTCAGGCCTTTGCTCTTGCCTAGGAACACCTCTGTACTTCGGACTGCTCACTCGTGAAACAGGAATGAGGCTTGTCTTGTCCGATTCTACAAGTGTGCCATATATAATGACAAAACAAGGCAACAGAAAAGTGCTTTTAGCGTTCCAAAAGAAAGAGGCTAATTTAATGCTATTATGCATGAAAAAAAATCACATCATTGCATTTCTCGATCTCTGCATGTAAAATAGAAATGAAAGATGTGCAGGACTTCCATAGAAGCACTTAGAATGCAAAGTGTTGCTTTAAGGTGTCTTTTCACTCAAAAATACCAAGAAAAATACTGGGCTTGTTGAACTGTATATTTTTATGCAATATATCACAGCATTATTGCATATTTTGATATGCAAATTTTGATGAAACCAAAGATGAAAATATCTTTCTTATTGATTGCCACAGGCTTTTGTATACTAAAGATAAATACATAGTAAAAATGCAATTCAAAGAAGGATGTTCTTATCGGAGAGAACAGACTGGCAGTGAGTTTCCATGCTCTGAAGCATGATGAAAACTTATGACATTCTGCAAGTTAAAAATAAATGTATTGATTTTTCACATTTCTTCAGAAACATGGTATCAACAGAGACATGAATTTATCAATGTAATTCAGGCATCTCAAATATTAATTTCTAGAATGTTCCTTTTGAGATTCAGCAACGTGATATAGAGAAGTAAATAATTATTTTAAGAGGCTGGCTTATGAAGGAAAGCCTGAGTTTGAGTCTGAGTCCTACTGAGATTAGGCTCTGCAAAGGAGGAAACGAAAATTATACCTGAAGTAAGTAGTTTTGAAGAACGGGGAGAGATAATGCATAAATATGAAGTATATGTGCTGGAATTCATGTTTGGTGCACAAATCCACCCAGGGTTTGTTTATTGATTTAAAGATTTTGATTGTTGTGGACTGAGGACTGCTGAGATACCCAGCTTGTGAACTAAGCGGCTAATGGGAATTCAGCCTTGTCAGAATACGGACTGCCATTGTTGGATTACCTCAGCAGTATCATGGAGGCCAGTGCAGGGGGATCAAGACAGGATGTATACTTACTGGACCTCATTTGGGGGACTATGGGAGGGAAAGACCTCAATGTGGAGCACAAGTGCAGGATTTATGGTTGTTTGGGCTTGCCAAGGAGGAGCCTTCGAGCACTTCCTTAAGGAAAATATGACATTTTTTAGGAAAAAAGTCCTCCAATTCAAGTGATATGTGTATGTATGTATGTATGTCATGTCATGTATTATATCTTTTATGTATCTTAACTATATATAACAATATCTATATATACAATATTATTATATATAATTATATATATATATATAAAATATATTGAAATAAAGGGAAGAACATAACAAAAAACAAAACAAAAGATTTTTGTTGTTTAAATTAGTATAGGGGTGTGTGTGGCATGTGTGTGGTGTGTGTGTGTGTGTGTGTGTGTGTGTGCGGTGCCACGAGTGCAGGCCACGAGCCTTGGCTTCCTAGCGCTGGAGTTTCGGGTCCTGAGCCATTTGACCCTGGGTGTTGGGGACTTCTAGACTCAGTCCTCTCGCAGGTAGTATTGTCCTTAACCATAGAGCCATCTCTCCAGCTTTCCAACTCAGCATCTAAACCACCTGCATCACTACCCCACCACATGTATCATTCTTAAGGGATAAAAAAGGACAGACAATTTTCCAGGCCTGGTGATGAACACCATTAATTCTAGCACTCAGGAGACAGAGGCAGGCAGATCTCTGTGAGACCAGAGACCAACCTGCTCTATATAGCAAGTTCCAAGCCAACTGGGGCTACAGGGAGATCCTGTCTCAAAAAAAAAAAAAAAAGGACAGGCAGTTTATGATCACTCTCTGCCTCTCACAGAACAGTCTTTCTTTACAAGAGCTGATACCTCCAGAGGGAATTTTTGAAAGCAAGACAGGGGCACTGTCTTGCTTCATCAACATGATGGTTCTCTCCCTCATTGTAGGCAGCTTCCAGAGATGTTTATACATTCCACAGAGCGCAGCAGAGTGCCCCACAGTAATGAACTATCTCTCCTATGGCTTTTGTATGTTCTTCTGGACATCTGGGAAGGTGAAATCCAGTTTATAATAACCTGACCTCACAATTCAACTCAGTTTCAAACCAGCTTATAAATTATTTGAAGCAAAGGTTTAAGATGCTTGAATACTCTAGGAATTCAAATAATATATGTGATACAACATACACACACACACACACACACACATATATATATATATATATATATATATATATATATATATATCAAAGGAGGGTTACAATTCCTTACTCCATTGTTTCAGCAAGATTTGTTCAATGATTCAGAAAATCACATTAACAGGGGTAATCCCAGTAGTGCTACAGTAATTACCAATAGAACATGAGAATATAAATTTGTGTATGTTGCTGTCATTTTCCTAGAGATTCTACATGGGAGCATGGCCATGAGATGTCATGCCATGACCAAACATTAATGATTAAAACCCACATCATTTTATTTTTTTCCGTTTTACTTCTTCATTATATTGAATTTTACATTGAGGGGCTGGAGAGATGGCTCAGTGGTTAAAAGCACTTGCTTTTCTTGCAGAGGACTTGAATTTAGTTCCCAGCACCCATGTGGCAGCTCATGACCACCTGGAATTCCAGCTCCATGGGATCCAGTGTCTTCCTCTGGCCTCCATAGATACCAGGCACATATATGGTACAGATACATGCAAAAATGCATACATTTAAAAAAGTAAAAAAAAAAATAAATAAATAAACGGGGCTGGAGAGATGGCCTAATGGTTAAGAGCACTGACTGCTCTTGCAGAGGACCTGGGTTTGATCCCCACACCCACATGGTGGCTGAGAACTGTCTGTAACTCCAGTTCCAGGGGCATCTGAGACCCTCTTCTGACCTCCGCAGCATTGCATGACACGGGTGCACAAACCTACATGAAAACAGTACATTCATACACATAAAAAATAAATAAAATTAAAAAAATTAAAAAATAAAAAAGTAATAATTTTTTAAACTTAAAAAATTAGGTTGATTAAAAATATATGTATGTGGGGCTGGAGAGATGGCCTAGCGGTTAAGAGCGCCAACCGCTCTTGCAGAGGACCCGGGTTCGATCCCCAGCACCCACATGGCAGCCGAGAGCCGTCTGAAACTCCAATTCCAGGAGAACTCCAGTTCCAGGGGAATCCGAGACCCTCTTCTGACCTCCGTGGCATTGCACGACACGGGTGCACAGACCTGCATGCAGACAGTACATTGATACACATACCGAAATTAAAAAAAAAAATGTATGTAAGTTGTGTCATGTCTGGATTGTGTTTCAGGGTGAGAAAAAGAGAATTAGAAATATTTAGATTTAAAAGGATTTCTGGGTATGACAGGGTTGAGACTTGCTGGTCTAAGTGAAACGGTCCATCTGGACAGCCCTCCTGATCTTGGCCAAGCATTATACAGTTTGGGAGAAGGCACTTATCCTACTGAGTCAGGTCCATAAGAACTGATGGGCTGAACTAGAACTAGATCTAATGAAATCTCAATATCCCTGGCTTGGATATTAGCTTTGTTTTTTGAATACCTAAACTCTTCACAAAAGTAGGCAAAGTCAAAAGATGCCGGTAAAGTTCAGCTTTTAGAACTCGTGCCTTAAACTCTTGGAGTTTGTTCTGGCAGATAGTATTGATGTATATGTTGAAAGTATTTGAGTGGCTGGTCTAGATAAGGACAAGTGTAACTTGAGAATTCCTACTTGGGAATTCATGAAAGGATAGTTGAAGAAATCCTCCATAAAGCATGTATACCATGTATTCATTCAAATTAGGAACATGTACTCTGTGTATTTATTAAAATTATGTAGCCCTTGAAACTTTTTAAGATAATTTTGAAAACATATGAAATAGAACTATACTAGCCAAAATCAATAACCAAACTGAATTTTCTTAAAAAAAACAAAACCCTAGAAGGCAGTATCATTGATATGAAGACTCCTGATTTCAAAATTTCTGTTTCCACAGTTTCTAAAAAAAGACTCATTCAGGGGAAGCTCAGTGTTTTAGGTAGTAAAGACTGATAGAAGATAATGCCACAGCTGTGTGGCTGAAATGACAGAAATTTATTTCTCATGATATTGGAGCCTAAAGGCCTACAGCCAGGTGCCAGCTGCCTTAATTAAATCTTCCTCCTGGGTTGCAGATGGACAGCTCACTGCTTCTTCCCACAGTGAGAGAAGGGGCACTCAAGCTTTGTCATGTCTTTTCCTTTATGGACTCTCTAATCCCCTTCATGATCTCTCACGTCCTGAAGACCCTGTCTCTTTACACCATCACACTGAGGGACAAGACCTCAACAAGAATTTCTGTAGTCTGCAAACAGCCACTAACATTTCCTGTTAAGTGATACTTAATCAAAATTTTACTTCAACATTTACTTTTTAAAAAATTTTATTTAATTTTTTGCCTGAACACATAAATTTAAAAATTATGTTATGTGCCTGAGTGTTTTATCTGCATGTCTGTTAGTGTGCCCATGTCATCCAGGGCCATCTGAGGCCATAAGAGGGCAATGGATCCTCTGGAACTGGAGCTTTGGATTGTTTTTAGCTGTTGTGCAGGTTCTGGGAATCATACTGGGGTCTTCTCCAAGAGCAGCCAGTGATCTGAACTGTTGAGTCATCTCTCTAGCTCCTATTATTTTCTTTTAAATTTAGTCTTTCTTTTTTTTTTAATTTTATTTATTTATGTATGTGTATGAATGTACTGTCTGCATGCAAGTTTGTGCACCCGTGTCATGCAATGCCGCGGAGGTCAGAAGAGGGTGTCGGATTCCCCTGGAACTGGAGTTCTCCTGGAATTGGAGTTTCAGACAGCTCTCGGCCGCCATGTGGGTGCTGGGGATCGAACCCGGGTCCTCTGCAAGAGCGTCGGCGCTCCTAACCGCTAGGCCATCTCTCCAGCCCCTAAATTTAGTCTTTCTTAATGGCTAATCAATAACAGTGACTCCAGGTAACACCTTTAAAAAACTATTTTATTTTTATTTTTTTTTTATTTGTGTGTGTGTGTGTGTGTGTGTGTGTGTGTGTGTGTGTGTGTGTATGAGAAGATGATATATTGCAGTGCTCAGGGAGGACAGAGACAGTGTTGGATCCTCTGGAGCTAGAGTTACAGGTGGTTTTGAGGTTGTGGGTCCTGGGAACAGAACTTGAGTCCTTTGCAAGAATACTATGTACTCAACTGTTGAGCCATCTCTCCAGTCCTCCAAGTCACACTTTTAATACTACAGATCATCTACAATTAAAGATGCGAAGGAATGGAAGATAGGGTTAAATCTATATTTACTCCAGCTCTAGATTTAGAAGTTGAGTTCTTAAAAACATTAAAATGTTTGTTCTCAGTGACCATAGGTATTATGGATTTGTTTTTTATCTTAATTTTGTTTGGCTTAATTTTATATGTTTTGAATTTGTATTTCTAATAAATAATCAATGCTAAATTGGGCCAATTTAAGATTTAAAATTTTCAGGTTTAGCTAATGATCTTAAAAGCACATGGTGCATACATGTTTACAGACCGAAAATGTCAAATGCCAGTAGTAAGAAGACTCTTTAAACTTAAATTATCTTAAATTCAAATCTTAACATTATCACAGCCCAAAACCTAATCTTTCCCGACCAACTGGAAATGCAGTAGCCACAGTCTGTCTATATTGCATATTTCCTAAGGCTTAAACCACAGCCAAGGAGGCTGGTCAGTGCTCCACTGATGAACCAGCATGGGCTGGGATTCAGTTCCTAGTAGTACTCAATGATCCACCGTCCATCTTCCAGCTGACCTCACACCATGAGCAATGAAATTGGCTTGAGGGCAGATATCAACAGATGCCTCAGTTCTATTTCTGTTGCTGTGATATGTCCTGACAAAAAGCAATTTAGGGGATAATGTGCTTATGCAGCTTACAATTCCAAGTCACAGTCCAGGTTAAAGTCCATCATCATGGGGAAATCAAGGGAGGAACTTGAAGCAGCATGTCAGATCCACAGTCAAAAGTGGAGAAGGAAATGGATGTGTGTCTGCCTATCTGTCTCAGCGCTCTTTTTGCATTTACATGGTCCAAGTCCCCAAACCAAGGAATAGTACTTCCCTTGACGTCTCCACTATGATGGGCTGTAACCAGTCATGCCAGTTAGGGTAATCAAGGCAATCCCCCACAGACTTGTCCACAGGCCAGCCTGATCTGGACAATCCCTCTTGAGACTCTTCCCAGGTGATTCTAGGGTATGGAAAATTGGCAATTAAAACTAACCATTGTTAGGTCTGGCTCTCCCCAAGACCTGGAATTTATGACTAGATATGCCAAGCCAGTGTCTGCAAGGCACACAGGAATTCTCTACTCCCTCAAGAAACTGTTAATCAGTGACCACTGCACAGTAAACTTACTTCCTCCTTCCAACCTGCTTTCACATCTAAGACCCCTTCAAAGGCCTGGCCAGATGCCATTTTGCTGCTTCCTTCTTCCCCTTACAGCCCAGCCCTGGCTATTCTTGAATAAACCTGCTCCAGAGTGCTTAGGCCTGCTTCCTTTCATTTGGGTGGTGCTGACACAAACCTAACAACCATCATACCAGACATCAAAATACGTGGCCTTTGAACCAGTGACAGACACTAGTGGTGAGGATACTGGATACCTTTCCTGGTCTAATGTCAACCAAAACCAATTGCACGGTTAACATCCTCTTCCATAGTTATTTTTTTTTTAATAGTTTCTAAATGCATAGGACATGACAAGGCCCTAGCATCCTCTCATTGATTAATGTAATTTTGATAATTGTTAGTCTTGTATTGACAAGCTCATAATTGTCTCTTATTGATTGGCAATGGTGTGGCACATACACAAAGATAACCAACTAATCCATTGCTAAAATTCATGATCCCACAGATACAACCGTAAAGACTATCCATTCAACATCTCAAAATGAATGAATACAAATCCACTGTGTTTGATTTCACTTGATGCAAACCCTCAGTCTACAGCCCCCTATTAGATCCCATTTATTTAACTTCACATGTTGTTTCCTTTCATTGGAACACTGGTAGGCTCCATAAACAACTTTTGAGACAACTGGCAACCTCAGTTGCTCCTCTACTGGTTTGTTTGCCTGTTGGAATTTTTTTTTTTTTTTTATCATCGTTACTCTGCCATTTAACAGTAGGTGGCTAATGGAAATGCTATTCTCAGTGGTGGCAGACTAAATCAGTGGGAAGTGAGGGGTAGAGGGGGAGAACTGGGGGAAGGGAGAAATGTGTTTACACTTGAAGATGTCACAGGAAACAGCTGGAGCTAGTAGCCCTCGATGCCAGGACTAGTATGAGCATTAAAGAACTCATCTACATTATTGCATGCTCCTTCATACTTAGAAATCTATTAATTTACAATTAGTTGTATTGATTTTCTAGTAGATTTGTAATTTCTGTAATAATTTTTACAGAGTACTGAAGAAATTAACTATGCCCCTTGGAAAGATAAGCATTACTGTAAAAGTAGATCTCGGCACAAGTTATTGAACAAATCATTGAACGTCTGGGCTTTTAGTTTTAAATTCTAATTTAATTACAGCAGAACTGATTGGAGAAATCCATTTTACCATTTCACTATACCAGAATTATGTTTCCTTACCCTCTCTGTGTTCATAGGCATAATATTTTATAAGAATTCTAATGAGAGAGAGAGAAAGTGAGAGAGAGAGAGAGAGAGAGAGAGAGAGAGAGAGAGAGAGAGACTGTAGCAATACAGTATATATACTATAGTATATTATTAGTATATTAATATATTATTAACTGTTTATAATATATATTATATATATATATATCAATATATTAATATATTGTTAGATATCTGCTACCAATCCCACCCAATCATACCTCCTACATACAATTGAATTGGTAGGATAGTTTTTTCCTTAAAAGATGTCATGCATTTCTCGTAAGGAAGTGCCTCGAAAGGTCCTCCTTGGGCAAGCCCAAACAACATACCAATCTGCCACTTTGCTCCACATGAGTCTTTGCCCTCCCACGTCCCCCAAAATGAAGTCACAGTAAGCTACTCATCCTTTCTTGATCCCCCTGCAACTGGCCTCCATGATACATGCTAGGTAATCAACATGTCAGTCCATCTATTGAGAGGCTGACATCCCATTAGACCGTCTTAGTGTCACAAGCTGGTATCTCAGTAGTCCCCATCTGGCATTGAAGGTTTGGAGGAATTCTTGGAGAGACATGAGTCCTTCAGTCCATATTGGAAAGTTAAAGAAAGAATAACATTCATGAACTTTGCAGGGTAAATGGTTGGAGATAGAAGATATCATGCTGAGTGAAGTAACAACAGTTCCAGAAAAAACAATGAATGGTATCCTCATCTTGTGGATGCTAACACCAATTACCTAATAGAATGGCAAATTGAGCACGTCAACGTGAATCTGAAAACAACTGTGCTCTTATATTGTAGAATCCTTAAAAAAAAAAAAAAAAAAAAAAAAAAAAAGCTGTGTCTCATGTTTTAGCGAGTGCCAAAAGCAGTGGCACAGAATTGATGCACTTGCCAGTAAGAATTGAAGACAATCCAAACAACAGTACTCTCTTTTCTTCTTTTTGTCCTCTTTACTAAGATCTCAAGTTCTATGTAATGCAGTACAGTTTCTCTATTCTTACTGATTATATCTGGTTGTACTTTCCTTTTGGGATGCTTAAGGCCACAATAGTTAGCCCAGATTACCAAGGTTTTGTTTTCTCAAGGTCAATTGAGGATCTGGTCCTAAAGGGGTCTCTGGGGGTTTTTTAGGGGGGGGGGGGTGCCTTGCTCCTTTCAGCTCATCATTTATCAGTTCCATCCACTTGAGAGCAAAATCAGGTCTTGCTAAGCCAGCTTCTTTTTCTGAAGAAATGAGCAACTTTCTTCTTTAATAGCTGGACACTGGCTAATCCCATTAGTGGATCTCCAAGACCTCCCTGAACGGAGAGTGGTGACCCACAATTGCAGGAATTTCAAGAGATGCCCCATGCATAATCCCCTAAATTTAGTTGACTTCTGAGGGCAAATCGTTATCCTTAGGGTCCTCCGGCCAAAATTGGTATGGACTTTAAGTGTGGTCTTTAAGCACCCAGAATGGCTAAGTTGCACCACCTATTAACATTGCACCTATATCAAAATTATATCTTTGGAAACAACCTGAATGTTATTTCCATATCATATTTCTTGATTTGCCCTTTTCCATTTTAATCCATATTACTCTAAAGCATGCACACATACCCTCCAATCATGTACCAAAAACCCAAGGTCTGAATATAAAAGTTAGGTCACATTGGTATAGACACGAATGTTTGGATGGTATGTTAATCATGAATTACATTTTCTTCTTCTTCTGTTAAGTTATGACAGGGTCTTCGTGTGGTTATAACATCTCCTAACCATTGAGGATGTAAGCTTGTGGCATAGCCGTGGGTTATTCCCTCCCAAAGAAAGAGCCAATAGCCAATTATATTTGGGTTATACAGACATAAGGCTGCCCTGCTGCACAGTATTTCAGGCAGATGAGGTGTAGCTGGTGCTGATGGAGGGTTTTGCTTGACTCAAGGAGACCCTATTTGCTTTATTGGTTTAGTAGCCTTTGGTAACACTCTCTGCATTNCTTGAAAGTGCTTTATTTTTTTTTTTTTTATGTATTAATGTTTTAAATACCCACTATATCTAATTGCAGTGCTCATTAGTAGGAATTGGAAATCTGGGTCCTTTTCTTCATGATGCTGGATCATATGCCAGCTGGGCAGGGCCCCATGAAACGAAAAACACGCCAAGTTGAATTTTGGCACTATCTCCTGAGACCCAAGGAAACAAGCTCCAGAGAAAGTATGACGTTTGCATCTTCATTCTCACCGCGTGTGCCACCTTTTCTCAGCCTAGGGCAACCATCAAGTATCTGCGGAAGCGGAGGTGTTTCGGCGAGAATTGTTTAAGGGCTTGCGCTTTGGTTCGTTGAAATGTGAAACTATCATAAAATATCGACGTGTGTTATACTACATTGATCACATTGATCCTTGATTAAACATACAAGCCCCTCCCCCCTCTGGATGGTTTTGGGTACGGCTGATGAGCTGGGATGGTGGGCGGGGGCCATTCCACAACCTGCTTGCAACTGGGTTTTTTTACATGAGGATGGGGGACGCTACACATTATCCACGTGACTGGTAAAAGATAAAGGAAGATAAAAAAAACAAACACAAAACAACAACAAAAAAAACAAGAAAGATGGCACCGCAAAAGTTACGGATAGAATGCCACTGATTCTGGGCTACGGCGGTTATGGGTGTGGGGCGTCTGGTGCAGGGCACAGAGCCGATAGATGCCTGCCAATGATGAATTGCCCGAAACATGGATTTTTTCCTTTTTCTTCTTTATGTATATATACATAATCCTCAGCAGCCATAGAAAACAGAATCCAAAAAATGTATTTTGTTGCTATACGGGGCGGGATGCTGAGTTGTAAGGTCCCGAGGAGGGTTTAGTGGGATGGGTGGGCCCAAGCGGCCAGATCTGAGGGAGAACCGCTGCGGGCTTGGGTTCCGTGGCCAATCAAACTGCCCGTAGCATGTCATGCACTCAACCCGTATATGCGTCATTGCCTTTGATTTAGAAAAAGTCGGTGTTTTGTCATTGATGTAACAATATATAAGAGGTCATAGTGACAGAGATTTAGAAAAAAATTCTCTTGTTCTTCATAAATAAAAACGAACTCATGTTTTTCCAGTTCTTTTTGAAAAAAACTTTTTCTTTTGGTAGCTCATTAAACCCCTGGTTAGGGATTTCACAATGCAAATAGCTACAATTGTCCTTTTAGATCTGAGGAGGAATATACATGTAACATTGCTCAGTTTGTATTAACAATAGGTACTTGGTATTAGCATCCACAGATGAGGGGTGAAACCATTCATCTTTGTTTTTCTGGGAACTGTGTTACTACTTAGCATAAATCTTCTAGTATTCCATCCATTACCTGAAAATTTCATTGATGTCATCTTTCTTTACCACTGCATAGAAACTCCATGTGTACATAGTACGTGCGGACAATTTCTCTATCCATTTGTGGTTTGAGGGGCACTTGGGTGGGGTTCCGCTCTTTACAATGTGTCGAAGAGAGCTGCAATAAACATGGCTTGTACATGTATCTCTGTGATAGAAGAGTCTGATGGATTTTTACCCAGAAAGTGGTATGGATTTGAGGTCATTGACTTTTAAGGGCTCTCCATACTGTTCCATAGTGGTTGTACAAAGTTGCATCACCACCACAGTGCGATGAGTGTTCCCCTTATCTCCCACCCCTCTCCAGCATTGAGTATCAGTTTGTTTTCTGACCTCTTGCCAGCCTTATCAGGATGCAGATTGATATTTTAAAGCTTTTATTTGTCATTTCCTTAATCTATTAGTGGATGTGATCAACATTTTAACGTTCTCAGCATCTCTATTTTCCTCACTTTGTGAAGTCTTGTTCAGCTCTTCACTCCATCTTTTGAGTAGAGTCACTTATTTCTTTTTGTTCTATAATTAAGAAACCAAGACTCTGAAGGTGATGAAAAGGAAAAACAGTTGTCAGCAATTTATAAGACACGAGGTAACAGACTTATTCTCTAGACGACAAGCTACACAGCCCTCTTTCATAAGGTAACAATTGACAGGTGGGACTTATTAAACTCAAAAGTTCTGTACCCAGCAAAAGAACAACCATCAGGGATTTTCCCCTAGTGAAGAGGGAAAACCCCACAGCGTGGGCTGGAAACCGTCACCACTGTACACTTCTGTACAAGTATCGCATTATCACGTCCCCACGAATATATATATAATATTTACCTTGCAACAG
Source organism: Rhizomys pruinosus (assembly GCA_009823505.1). Classification (NCBI taxonomy): domain Eukaryota; kingdom Metazoa; phylum Chordata; class Mammalia; order Rodentia; family Spalacidae; genus Rhizomys; species Rhizomys pruinosus. The sequence continues at coordinate 1,435,548 of VZQC01002068.1, read as the reverse complement.
TATAGATTTAGATTCTTATATTTTCAGAAGTTAGAGAAATCAAATGGAGAACCTAAAAGCCCTTTCACAAAAATGGATCATTCCCCCTACCCATTTGATTATTCACTACTTTCCTGGGTGTATACCCAACAGGATCCAATCATATAGCGACGACGATACATGCACAACAGTGCTTATTGGTGCTCTTTTCACAGTAAGTAAATTTGGAAAACAACCCCAAAACTGTCCTCCCCAACCCGAATGAGTGGAATAATGAAAAATAGCGTAACGCGAAAGTGTACATCGTGAATTTTGTAGGTAACATGGATGAGCTAGAGAGGTTTCATCGCATAAGTGTAAGTACCCAGTCCTACAGTATGAATATCATGAATGTATGGGTGTCGTCATTGTGTGGATTCTCAGCAACAAATCCCTTCCGTATAGGAAGTCAAGCGTGGGTATTTGTTTAGTTAAACTGCACCCCACTTAACTGAGCTTACTCAGCGCTGTACGTTTTAATAATGACCCTGACACATTGACTGCGCTTCCTATTACGACTATACGCTGGCTCTAACCCACCAGTACTGACGCTTACATCGTGTCGCGTTTACCTATCCCCTTAAATGAGATTCACTTCCACTATCTTTGACTGCCCACTTCGCTAGATTATCTGGGCTAGCTTGATAGCTACCCACTAATGTGGAGATTTCATGATAATCATCCTCCACCATACCACTTATGAGCATTACTATAGCCATAGCTTAAGTTTAGTGTCTATTTTTACTCAGTTCTAATGGTTATGATGGAAACTAAATCTCTTTTTTAAAGTGAATTAAATCATACATCAACCTATTATGTAAGTTAGCGAATTAAGAGGTTTCGTCTCATTCCGACACAATGTTCATCAAACCTGTGCACTTCTTGGCTTGATAATAACCGGTATATTTTATTTCTCAGACTTTGTAATATTGTGGTGATACGATGTGGGTTACCATCTGCCATATTTTGCGATGCGTGATTCCAATTCACGAGCAATAAAAAGCGACTTAGTTCAAGAACTGACCAAACAGTAAACCTTCTGCATAAAAAAAATAACTGAGAAAAAAGATTGCAAGAATGCATGGTTTTGGGGCAAGGGGGGAGGGACATGGATGTAAGGAGAGTAATGTCTAAAGAGTTGATACCAAGAAAGAATAGTGAAATGCCATGAGTTCTTGGGCGGGCACCAGAGAGAAGAGACACTGGATGCTCGGACTGGATCCTCAAATATGATTCAACGAAAGGTCATGAAATGCCATGGTTCTGGGGCAAGAGAGGAGAACAGTGGATGTGGACTGGATCCTTTAATATGATGTTTTTTTTTTCGATAATAGGTATGAAATGCAATGAGTTCTGGGCAAGGGACGGACAGGATAGTAGGAATATGATCTAACATATGATCAAGAAAGGTATGAAATGCATGAGTTCTGGGGCAAGGGAGAGACATGGTTTAGGAATGGATCTAAATATGATCAAGAAAGGTGTGAAATGCATGAGTTCTGGGCAAGGGAGAGACATGGGTGTAGGAATGGATCTAAATATGATCAGAAAGGTATGAAATGCACAAAAGCTCAATAAAAATTTAAGGAAAAAAAAGAATAGTAACATAGGCTGCAGGTGCGGCTCCGTGCTGAGCCCTTGATGGCCTCACAAGCCAAGGACCACAGATTCCATGCCTAGTAACAACCAAGTCTACTTTATTTTCTATCTGTCTTCCTTTGAGTAGAATCACGCCTCCTGGAGTCTTCCCATTCATTTGCATCCATTCTTCTGAGTGCACTGACTCCCTCCCCCAGAATCCCTTGCTGCCCTGCACTTGTCTCTATCTTAGCACTCAGCATGTGCATTAATGCTCTCCCTTTGTCATGCTTTCCTCACTGGACAGACCCTCTCTGCAACTTCCAAGGTAACTGAAATGATTAAAGTGCAACCATTTTGCATCCATTTTGTATCTATTTTGCCTATTGTTATTGTTACATGTTGTAATGTGAAAAAAGGGTTTGAGGTGTGAGTGGATTGTTAGGAGAAATTTCCGCATTTTAAAGCTTAAGATGAATCTGTTTTTCTCTACTTATATATATATATATAGTTATATATACATAAATATATACTGCAGCAATACAAGTTGGAGAGAACAACAAGAGAACTGAAAAAAACTCTGGAAAGACTCAGAAAAAGATATAGGACATGTATGGCAGAGTGCAGGGACTCAGGTGGGGTGGGGGGCATGGAAAGGGAAGCGATTCTAGATTTAATTGAGAAATGATGTATGACCTATGGCAAAAGTTTAATAATAAAAAAGAGTTCTCCAAACTGCTTTCCATAGGGGTTGCACTAGTATGAAATTCCAGCAGCAGTGAATAAGTGTTCCCCTTTCCCCACAGCCTTCCAGCATTTGACATCTTTTGCTTTCTTGATCATAACCAGTCTTACTTGTGTAAGATGAAACATTAAAGTGGTTTTAATTTGCATTTCCTTAATTACTAACAATGTTGAACACTTTTTAAGATATTTCTTAGCCATCTTTGTTTCTTCTTTTGAGAAGTGTCTGTTCAGATCTTCCAAATGAATTTTAGGCTGTTTTGTTCCCATTCTGAGAATAAAGTTGTGGGGATTTTGATTGGGACATTACTTTGGGAAGGATGGTCATTTTCACCATATTAATTCTTCCAATCCATGAGCATGGGAGGTCTTTCCATTTTCTGGTGTTTTCTTCAATATCCTTCCTCAAAGATTTAAAATTTTTATTGGAGAGATCTTGAAAGTCTTTGGTCAGGTTTATTCCTAGATACTTTATTTTTTGAGGCTACTGTTAATTGGATGGTCTCCACATCCTCCTTCTCCAATGACTTGTTATTGGCATATATAGATTTTTGTAGAATAATTTTGTAACTGACTCTTTACTGAAACCATTCATCATTTCTAGGAGTTTTCTGGTAGAATTTTGGCATTCCTTAGATATAATATCATGTCATCTGCAAAAGGGGATTATTTGGCCTCTACTTTTACAGTTAGAATTCCTTTAATTGCCTTCTCATATCTTATTTCTCTAGCAAGCGTTTTGAGCACTGTTGAAAAGGAATGGAGATAGTGGGCAGCCTTGTTGGGTTTCTGAGTTTAGGGGGAATGCTTCCAGTTTTTTCTTCATTTAGAATGATGTTTTCTGTGGGTTTGTTATATATACAGCAATTAATGAATGAATTAAATGTTGAATTGTCTAAAATCCTGAGTTGTAGCAAGTCAGATCTTAAATGTGAAAGAATATCTGTTTTCTTCTATCTGCAAAAATCTTTAGCAGAGATAAAAAATAAACTGTGGTTATTTGAGCTGTGGGAATTCAGATGCATATGAGATCTGGAATTATTTGCCCTGTTACTGATCACCTATGATGTTTTACTCTTGTTCCTGAGGAAGAAATCTGTTCAGTGACTCAAACTGTCCGTCACAGTGAAGTCCTCTTAGGCGTCACAAAGGCAAAGCATTTGGAAGTCAGGTCATCTTTGCTTCTTACTGTTACAGGCACCAGCTCTTATGAAGGTGTAGATCCTTATGAAGCTGACAGTCTTTTCAATTACAAAATGCTAATAATTTGCCTGAAGTGATTTTTAAATTCAAAGAGATGTTAAAAATTAAATCAAATTACAAATTGCCAAATAAATGGTATAAAAAGATTTAGTGGAAATCACGTAGAATACTTTAAGAATAAAAGCTCTAGGAAGGAGGCACTGGATTCTTGGTATATTGCTGATACTCAGTAACCTTAAGTCCCTATTAGGTAATGTCACCTTCAAATCTCAGAAGAGGATGGGTAAGACAGTCACTAGAATTTCCTCTAGCTGTACGGTCTTATGACTTAACATACCTTCAATGACATACATGAAGATAAAGAGGAAAAACACAATATATGAACTGATTTTAAAAGTCAGGACATAGGGGGCTGGAGAGATGGCCTAGCAGTTGAGAGCGCCGACCGCTCTTGCGGAGGACCCGGGTTTGGTCCCCCGTACCCATATGGCGGCCGAGAAGCGTCTGAAACTCCGATTCCAGGAGAACTCCAGTTCCAGGGGAATCCGAAGCCCTCTTCTGACCTCCGCGGCGTTGCATGACACGGGTGCACAAACTTGCATGCAGACGGTACATTCATACACATACAGAAATAAATAAAAATTAATAAAAAAAATTAAAAAAAGTCAGGACATAAAAGACCTGGGTTTAAGCCTACTACCTCAAGAAAGTAAATAAATAAATAAAATTCAGGCCAAAAGGCAACTTCAAAAATAGGAATCCCTATTTCACATTGAATCAGAAAATATAGTCAGATCTTTCCAAAGGAAAAATGTTATTTTTTCTTTCCAAAGAGCTAAAAGCAGATATTTAAGATGAAAGCCCAGCGCCACATGAATATTCGGAATGCTAATGCCGATGGATATTCCTTGTGTGCCAGGACTATAAATCTCACTCTCCTTCTCTACCATAAATCAGTGGGATATGTTGATGCTTACTGCCTTCTGGTATTTGTTTCTGTTAGGTCTTACAGAATTTAACTTCAGGGACATGATTATTCATTTCAAATCTTAAAAAAACAGTGGGGCCCAGAAGCTATAACTCACGCTCTAAAAAAAAAAAAAAACACAGGGACCTCACTATGACAAAAAATATCCCAGTAATGAACACAGCTCTGAACCACACTCTCTCTCCTAAGGGTGTAAATTTTGTGGTGGGAGAGAGACTTGGTCAGCCAACATATGTTGATAAATAGTAGTTTCAGAAAGTACTGTGCCTTTTAAGGCTTTCTTTTTAAGTATGGGATGGATAAATAAAAATATAAATCATAACTAACTTACATCATTCTGCCAAAGCTCAATCGTGCCACCTGTTATTTCCCAGTCTCGGGATGGATTGTAGATTGTCTTTGAGTTCTGTTCTAGGTCCACTGAACACTAACATTTTGGAGTTATAAAACATACCTTTTCCTTCTTGGATCTAAGAAATCCTCTGAAATAAACAGTGGTCACCAGTGAATTGGTACATAAAAGATGGTAATGCAGCCATTTATAGAATGCCAAGGTATAGGCTTAGTCACTGCCAGTCACATGACAAACTTTACCTCATCCGCAGGAGGTGAAAAGGTGAAGTTTTCACATCAGTGAGAGAACATACACCAAGAGTACCAGCTGAGGCAACTTGTAGGTGGTTGACAAGAATCAAGTTTATTTGTCTTTTTCAAAGCATTTTTAGTTAAGAATAACTTAAAAATTTACAGAAATTTAAAAAATAAGATTCACCTAATATTTGTCCTATTTGCTGTTCCATTTGCATACTTTCCTTTAATTTCCTCTTAAAAGAAAAATTAATATAGGAGTCTTGTCCAAAGACCCAATTTAAGCTTCACTCACCCAAGGATCAGGGACCATTGCAGAAGAGGGGGTGGAAAGATTGTAAGAACCAGAAAGACCATGCATGGCCATATGGAAATAGAATCATACAAGCTCCGAGTACCCTGTTCATATGAACCTACAGTGGTGGTATCAGCATGCACCATGCAAAATCAACCAGAAAAAAATCAGCATAGAACTGTGGAAATGGGCATCAGGTTCCAATCTTAGCAGAACTATTGGCAGCTGATTACTGCTGGGTGAGGAAGAGCTGATTTTCTTAAAGTGAGGGACTCTGGATGGGCTGACTACACCTCAGTGGATGGACTTACATTGAGGAATGTCTGGGGATGCTAATTTGACATAATGGGCCATGGCACAAATGACAGAGTGTATGAATTCCATTGAGGGGCTGTGGGAGGGTGCCAATGGGAAGGGAGTATAAAGGGGATTAAGATTGATTGTTCTGCATGGAATGCAGAAAATTTCAATAAAAAATAAGAAAAACTGTATTACCATTGTGGTTTAGAATCATTTGAATGTAGGTATACATCACTGCCCTTTTACTGGGCAATGTGAACACTTCACCCTAGACAGAGCACCAACAAAAGACTAAACTAACAATTTTATACATGTCCAAGTTGGTGAACCAGTTTATTGGGCTTATTCATAGGACCATGGGTGATTAAAAAAAATAGCTGCATCACTGACAAGTCCCACTTCAGGAAGAGTGATGACCACAGAAGCTACATCAGGGCTTTCCACCTTCAGTCACCTGTCTACTTCCCTGTGCTCCAGCATCTCCTAAGATCATATGCAACAGGAGGTAGGAGGGAGCAAAGGCTGGGATCCCAGGTGAGGTTCCCTGGACCTCCCTCTTTACTAGGCAGGGTTATGAACCCATTACATTTACCTTATACCTGGCTATCACTGTATTGTTCTACTTATTCTGTTGTCATAGCTGCTGGACTAAGGTTTTCTCTTCTCTGTGATGGCAAGAAGATGGTCATATTATGCCTGGAGAAAAGACCTTTACTACTATAGTAAATTATAATGTATTTCATGANTTCAAATTTTTTTAAAGTAAAAGACAAAAGAGAAACCAGAATATAATTCACTCTTTCCTCTCCCAATTTATTATGTGTGTCCGTGTGGGTATGGACAATGTGTTTGAAGACAGGAACCTTTTTATGACTCAACTTATTATTATTATTAGTATTAGTATTTGATATTTTTGAGACAGGGTCTCCCTTTTATTTTATTTTATTTGTTTTTTTATTTGTTCTTTTTCAGAGGAGAGCGCGAACGCAGTCCCCCACTACCACAAATTATGCAGTCGAGTTTCCCGCATTTGGGGAAATCGCAGGGGTCAGCACAGCCGGAGTGCAATGGATGAGCCTCACCCTGGGAAAACCACCTTCGTGATCATGGTATCTCCCCTGCCAGGTAAGTACTGATACTTTTCTTCTATAGAAGACTTTTCAACTTCAATATATTAAATATATAGACAAAATTCTAATTTTTATTTATAACTTTTTAATTGAATTTTATGTGTTTCATACATAATGGTTCAGTCAGTCTTAATCACATTTATAGCCTCTTTTCCCTTGGCACCCTCCTGCAGCCTCCCCGCTTCCCCTGCTTCGGAGTTCACCCTTCTGTCATTTGTGCTCTTATCTATTGTCTGCATTCTATTTTTATTGATTGTTCAGCAATGTCAATTATAAAGTTTCCTTCTCATAATTTTCTGTATCTAGTTAGTGGGGTTGCTGGCATCAAGGACAAATGTCTAGAGAACTACCAGTGGCCCTAGGATTATTTTAATCCATTTTTATTCTAATTAATAGTTGACTTTGTCTTAAAAAGTTCATTTAGGAAGAGCTAGTGACATGCATTATCAGTTTCCTTATTTATAGAGAGTGGTGAAACTGGACAATAAGAAATCTCCTACTTTAAACAATTGAGGTGTTATATCTCCAGGCCTAGAATGACTATATATTCATTCTATATACGATAGATAGATAGATAGATAGATAGATAGATAGATAGATAGATAGATATATCACAGGCAGCAGATGGATGGTTAAGGCACCTGGGTTCAGTCACTCGCCTGGCCCACAGATTCATGAACAATGTCTCATCATCATCCTAGGACATAATGTGGATGGTTTGTTACACAGGGCAGAATTGGTACAACAAAGACCATGGTAACATCAAAATACACCGTTGTAAATCATGAAACTGTGTAATAAAAGAAGGATTTTCATCAAAGGGAAAGGCATTTCTGAGAAAGCTGCTGTTGGATTCCCCAAGGGAAAACACTGGCTAGAGATTGATGAGCTGTTTTGCTGTTTGGATCATAATAGTAGTGGTCCCTACCTTTGGGTCCTGGTTTGGGCTCAGTGATTATCAGTACTCTGTAACTGTCTGATCTGTATGCTGCTAAGCATGGAAAGGGAGCAGGAGGCCAAGGGTTCAAATTCCCACCTCACCCCAAGCTCCCTTAACCACTTATGGTTAAGGCCTGCAGTTTTGGTAAGTTGACCCATGAACCTGGGAGTTTAGGTGCCAAGATCAGGCAGGGAGAATTCTCCAGGTAACAAGTCCCTCTGCTAAAACCATTGTGGTGCTGTAGCAATGTAGCCAAGCAGACAAGGTGACACCCAAAGGGAGCTTCCATCTCATTCTTTAGGCTATTTCAATATCATAAACAAGTCTACAACTTACCCTTCATAAGCTTGTCTGTTCTGTAACACAAGACCTTGAAGAAATAATTTTGTCCAAGGTAACAGGCTAAGTTAAGGATGTATAATGTTCAGCTACCTTGAAAAGAGTCCATGTAACATTTGACAGAACAGTCAATTTTTTTTTTAGAAAACATCACAAAGAGATGAATCCTGTCTCTGAAACTATGAGTAGTATTGCCAATTAGTACCATCTCCCAGGAAATATGGAAAAGATACAGGTTTTATTCACTAGTGTGCCAAGCATATAATAATTGAAGATGTCATTAAAACTGCTATTTCTATAAGGAAAATATAACGGGATATTAATTATATGAGATTTGTTGTATTGGTAGAAGGAATTTCTTCTTTTTCCTAATTTTCAAAACTATAAGTAAATTGGCTAGCACAAATCACCTAGCATCATTCAAATGGATTTTACTGCCTCTAGATCTGGAAGATTTCAGATAATTATCTCATCTACTTAACACCCTGAGTACATGCAGACCTAGAGCTTTATTTTTCTTTTTTCATTTATAATAAATCTTCTGGACTACACAGTATGAGCCTTCCAAGCAATTAAGGATTCACTGTAAGAAGTTTTCAACTCCGCTTTCCAGGAATCCTGAGTCCTACCTTGGTGGTGTTCTTACTCGGCAAGAACCAGAGTCACTAGAGGAATGGCTGGGCACAAGCGGAGGATGGTGGTCCTGGAGGGGCTGCAGGAGGCAGGGGCCATTGCTAGAGCAGAGCTACAGGCTTCCCTCTCACACACATTGTCTCTCTCTCTCTCTTCTCCTTAGAAAGCATCCTGCCCCATCCTAGAAACATCACTTGCTAACTCTCAGCTAGATGGCTGTGGGGAGGGGACAGGGAGTTCTAGGAAAGGCAACAAACACTCTGATGGGAAACAAGCACCACCAGGTACTAATCACTCTGATTCTTGCTACATGAGGGAATATCTGTTACTTAAATGGGTCATGTGTCATCACTAAGAACTTAAAAAAGAAATCCTACTGATCACACTCATCTGTAGTACATCAGGAAAGTATCTTGGAGAAATTGCACAGTATCTTCCTAAAGTCCCATGAAAGAAAGTAGAATCCTCCAAACAATCCCTGCTTTTCTAAAAAAAATTGTCTGATACAACAAAATAATAGAGGGCTAAGTCCATGCATATGGAGATAATAAAAGTCCTGTAGCAGAGGGATCAGGTCCACACAATCCCTGGACAAGCTCCCTGGGAATACCACAAATTAGCTTCGCCCCTTTTAGGTACATAGGCATATCTTGAGACCCATGTTTTAGCCACTAGTTTGTAAAGTTCCTGTAAACAGCCAGATAGTAAACATGTCAGGTTTTTAAGAGCATAAGGTTCCTGCCACAGCTACTCAAATTTACTGTCACAGTGTGGAAGCAGATACAGACCATATGCAAACTGTAAGGGTGGATGTTCCAATAAAACTTTATTTACAAGGACAGATGGAGTGTGAGACAGTTTGCCAATACTAGTTAGCTTATTCCCCACTAACTAATTATGTCGTATTTAATTCTGTGACTCTGTCTTCTAATATGTCAAGTATAGCAACACATTGCCAATTTCTTTGCCCCACTGTTTTAATGAATGCCATTTAATATCTTTTAAAAATTAATTATTTTTTATGTGTATGAGTGTACTGTCTGCATGTAGGTTGGTGCACTTGTGTAGTGCAATGCTGCAGAGGTCAGAAGAGGGCATCGGATTTCCCTGGAACTAGAGTTAAAGATGGTTCTTAGCTGCTATGTGGGTGCTGGGAATCGAACCCGGGTCCTCTGCAAGAGCAGTTGGTGCTCTTAACTGCTGAGCCGTCTCTCCAGCCCCATTAATTTCTTAAAGAGGTGACATAGCACACAAATGTAAGGGCTTTCATTTCAGAGAGACTAAATTACTGACAGATTTAGTGTAGACTCTTCTAGGATTTGGTTCTAAAATGAAGCCTTCAAGGTGCCAATAAACTCAGAATGAAATGCTGATGGCCCATTCACATCAAAGCCTAGTTTGGACGGATGTCTAACACAGGCCTATTCTATATGTGGTGTTGACATTATACATTTTTCATTCTGGAAGCTGCTTCAGACATTCCATGCAGTCCTAAGAGAAAGATTTCCCAATCCTCAGCATGAAGGCTTGAATTGGGTAAAAAAAATTCCAGGACCTTTTCTACAAGCTTTCCCACCAAAGACCCTTTTTCCTACATTCTCTTCTTATTTCAGTCTGCCTGAATTGGGTTCCTTCCAGATATGTGGATGTAAGTGCATCTATATAAATCTATTGAATCTATGCAACATGTAGTTTTTTGCTTTCCCTTCCACAAAGTGGTAAAAAACCACATGATGACTCAATGACCCATCTTATGACAGATTAAGTTAATGGCCAATGAATCAGGAAAGGAGAGCAAAATCCCTCATAGACACCATGTTAAGTTCATTACTTGAATCCTGCTAGTTGAAGAAATAGCAATTAAAAAGCTAATTTTTATCTTATCATTAAACCAGAGTTGACAGCCAGCATTGCCTGTTGCATGAGATTTCCACAGTCTCTTGCACAAATGCATGGCCATCTTTGCATTCCTGCTATCCTATTGGTCTAGCCTGGACTCTACCAGCATCCACACAGGATGTGGAGCCCACCCCAGGGAGAAAGTTATTATCAGAAATTTTGAAACAAGTAGCTGCTAAATAGAGGTTCAATAATGGATAATGGAGCCAAAGTCAGCTGTCGCCTGCTGCTCTGTTTTGCACTGCAAATGCAGGAATACAGAAACATTTTAAGCAGCTTAGGGGCAGAAATAATGGAAAACTAGTGATTTGGGTAATTTACATATTTATAGAGACTGTGGAGATTTTAGTCAGGAAACAATGAAGAAAACAGAGTTGTCAGTGATCAAACTGCCTGCCGTGCAGAGCTACAACCAGCAATTTATGGCTAAGCTCAGTTACAACTTTGAAATGACTGCAAAAAAGAAAAATAAAACACCAAAAATGTGCATTTTGGTTTAGGTTATCAGCTTTAAAGTTCTATAAAGTGGATGTATCTGAGTATGTGACATTTCATACAGGTAAAAAAGAAAAAAAGAAAAAAAAACCCCTAGCATTCCAGAGAGTAACAGCACAACTGAAAAACAGATTGTGCAAATGGATGATAGGATTTCTTGTGCTGTTCTCTTTGGAGCATCTGCATTTTCATAGGAACAAAGGCCTTCACTCAAAAGAATAACTCATCAATAGTATCATACAATTCACGGTATCAAAAACAGTGGGGGGCTGGAGAGATAGCCTAGCAGTTAAGAGCACTGACTGCTCTTGCAGAGGACCTGGGTTCGATCCCCAGCACCCACATGGCGGCTAAGAACCGTCTGTAACTCCAGTTCCAGGGGAATCTAAGACCCTCTTCTGACTCCGCGGCATTGCATGACATGGATGCACAAACCTACATGCAGACAGTACATTCATATACATACAAAAATGAATAATAATAAAAAAACATGAAAAAAAAAACAGTGGGAAGATCTTTCCCATTTCATCTTAACGGTACTTCATCTTGGTGATGTCCTTACCAAGATTCAGACCAGGACTTAGTCACCTGCTGTTTGTAGGGTCCATTTTCCTCTACATTACCTCTCCCCAAATGAGTTGGACTTCCAGATCATCCTCCAATCACAGTACCCATGTGAACACAGAGATCTTATAACTGGAATCTAGGATATTCATTGGTCTGCAACAAGTATTCTAGAGAGACAGCAGGGGCAGGTAATACATGTTGAGTCATTACAATAACCTTATGAGGTAGGCACTGTTATCCATATTTTATTTTATTTTATTATTTTTTTTATTTATTTCTGTATGTGTATGGGTGTACTGTCTGCATGCAGGTCTGTGCACCGGTGTGGTGCAATGCCGCGGAGGTCAGAAGAGGGTCTCGGATTCCCTTGGAACTGGAGTTCTCCTGGAATTGGAGTTTCAGACAGTTCTCGGCCGCCATGTGGGTGCTGGGGATCGAACCCGGGTCCTCTGTAAGAGCGGTCGGTGCTCTTAACCGCTAGGCCATCTCTCCAGCCCGTTATTCATATTTTTTTTAATTAATTTTTATTTATTTCTGTATGTGTACAAATGTACTGTCTGCATGCAAATCTGTGCACCCGTGTCGTGCAATGCCGCGGAGGTCAGAAGTGGGTGTCGGACTCCCCTGGAGCAGGAGCTCTCCTGGAATTGGAGTTTCAGACGGTTCTCGGCCGCCATGTGGGTGCTGGGGATCGAACCCGGGTCCTCTGCAAGAGCGGTCGGCGCTCTTACCCGCTAGGCCATCTCTCCAGCCCCGTTATTCATATTTTATAGAGTAGGAAAGTAGTTCATAGAGTTTAGGGAGTCTGCTCATGAAGGGAATGTACAGCAAGTAAGAGGAGATGCTGGTCTCAAACTAAAGGCCGTGCTCTTTTTCCCTTTTCGGGGTACCTCACTTCATTCAACTCTCCGCAACTGGAGCTGTACCTTCAGTGATGTATAGCTTCCCACCAAATTGCACTGCAAACCTGTTAATTGATATGAGATTTGACTCATGTCTTCAACATAAAAGTACCAGTGGATAGCTGTTAAGAGAAACAACAGCCACTATGAAGCTAGGAAAAGAAGCCTTATCACACAAGTAGTCTACTCTTCCAGACCGCTTGTTCCAGATTCCATACAGCACCCAGCTTTTTCCTCCTGAGCTCTGTGTCCATTAGTCATAGTCCTAATAATTGACATGCCAGTGTATGAAAAGGCAAACACTGGAAGTAGGTTTTAATTGGCTGATGAATTGTCTGAATAACCTATCCATGGTAATGACAGTATTTTCCTTTTGGTCATGTAATGGGAAGAGATGTGCGCATGAGACTGAGAGAGAAGGAAACAGATGAAGAAGGAGGAGGAAAGAAAGAAAGGGGAAGTGGAAAGAGGAAGACGAAGAAAGAGGAAGAGTGAAAGAAGAGCAAGGAAGGGGAGAGAGAAAGAGAAGAAGGGATGGAGGAGAAGGAAGAAGGGAAGAGGAAGGAGAGGTGTTTAGGGATAGGTGGAGGAAGGAGATGGGGTCAACTCTTCCTACGCACACTGAGGGGTCCACTCACCCACTTCTTCAATAGGCAGCCTGGTGCATGGTTTGGGTGTCAAATGAGTATATGAGTAAGAGAGAGCATTACAGGTGGGGCATTTCCCTGCTTCTGAGCCTCATCTCCAGTTCTCTCACTTTGGTTGATCAGTTTCTCTCACCTGTTTATTGTTCTAGCTGAACCTGCACTGGAGTGAAGAAAAGCCCATTTCTCCTGGTCCAGGGGCCTCCTGTGTCCTTGGCCTAGGCCATGTAGTCCATAAGAAAGTGCTGGCTAAGCATGAAGAAGATGCGTAGAGATCCTTTTACCATTTTCTACCTGTTCCTACTAACTCCAGCAACAATAAAGGTAGTTTTCAATGGAAAACCTTAAAAAGATGCAGTAAGGAGTTGAGCCACAGGCTGGATGCCAAGATGGTTGATTTCATATGGCCCCTGGGCTCACTTGCTACAGGGTGGACCAAGATGACTTGATTGCTGGACCCAGGATGTTAAATAGGAAACCAGTCCAGTTGTAGAGACTGTCCAGGGAGACTGGTTCTTCCAAGTTAAAAGCAATTTGGGGACAAATGGAAATGCTAGGGGAGGCTCACTTTTCCTCTAGATTTTTTGAAGTCAGTGTCTAAATTTGAGATGAAAGGAAGATAAATTGGAAGTAGACTAACACTTCAAAATGTTCTGTCCAGGCAAAGGGAGGGAGCTACTATGCTGGTTATTAGACAGTTTGGAAAAATCTATTAGCTAGCACAAAGATGCCCCACCCTTCAGGCTGCGAGTGACAGCTTAAAGTACTCAGGTTTTTACAGTCATTTCTGCTGAAGTTAAGGTTGGGCTCCTGTGGAATGGCAAAGGTAATACATTGAATCTGTGTTAGAGGAAAAATTAATGCTAACTCTAGCAAGATTTCCCTAGATGTCTGGATTAAGGGGATCTAAGGATTTTATATGAATGTGTATAGATCAAGAACAGAACACTGATGCCTATTATCCAACCAGAAAGGGTTCCCAGATCATTCTACCACTGGGCTTCCCAGCCTCTGTGCAGCTAGCAAACATCTTTAGGGGGCCTCTTCTTCCAGACTGATTTGCTGCTCCAGGCATGAGCCTATGCCACTCATGAATGAATTGCTTTTCATGCCTGGTCCTCTTCTTCTTTGAGACCTTTAAGGGATTTTATGTAGGCCAGAAAAAGGATCCTCAGAGTCTGGGGTGTGAAAGCCAGAAGGAAAGTAAGGCAGAGGCCAGTGATTTCAAATCCCCTAATTCACCAAAGCCTGGACATGGATGAGAAAGCCAGTGTGTCTTCACAAGCACGAGTGAAAGTCGCTGTTATCTGGAACTTCTGTCTGTGGATGGCTTGACAATGCTGCCAGAGGGCGGAAAGGAGAAGACCTGTGTTGGCAGAGAATCAAGAATAATTGTGGTAAAAAAATCTCTAGAAATGACTTTCTTACTAAAAGCATCCCAAAATCTCAGGCAATTTAGCAAAGGATGCTGTGTCACTATTTCTCCAAGAAACACTTGAAGACAGGATTTGCAAACTGTCCATAGCTAAAATCATTTAAATACATGTTCCCACATCCACAGCACATTAGTGGACACTTACTGTATGCCAAGACTGGAATGTAAATGAATAAAGGCCCCACACAGCATGTGAATTGCTCAGAATTTATTTGGTTTCAAAGAAGGGGCTTCCCAAGAGTGCTTGCAGTAAGTATATATTGCTTTGGCCCAATGAAAGCAAACACGAAAGGATGGAGACCCACAGTGTGGTCAGAGGATGGAGACCCACAGTGTGGTCAGAGGATGGAGACCCATTGTGTGGTCAGAGGATGGAGACCGAGAGTGTGGTCAGATGTTGGAGACCCACGGTGTGGTCAGAGGATGGAGACCCACGGTGTGGTCAGAGAATGGAGACCCACGGTGTGGTCAGAGGATGGAGACCCACGGTGTGGTCAGAGGATGGAGACCCACGGTGTGGTCAGAGGATGGAGACCCAGAGTGTGGTCAGAGGATGGAGACCCACAGTGTGGTAAGGCACAGTAGAAACACAAGAAAGTTGGCTCACAACCCTTGGGAATTCATCTAAAGGTATATTTATTTTATGTTGATTTAAAAATAATTTGGGAGCTAGGGTCTAGGGCTCATTGACATATTTCATCAATGTGAAATTTAGAAGACCTTTTAAGGGGACCATAATATTCATTTACAACATTTCTATTTTATATCAGTTTACTAACCTATACACAAAAGCTTTGAAAGTTATTACCATACAGAGATGGTGACATTAGGAGTGATTTTATTTTCTAATTTTTGCCATTCTATATTTTCTAAAATTCCTAAAAGGAACACTCATGATATTTGGAGTAAAACTGCTCATGGATTTTTGCTTTAATACTATAATCTGAGTTTAATATTTGGTTAATAGAGAATATATACATATGGATATTATAAAATCTTAGCTGAAAATGTAAAAAATGTTGTTTTTCTGTATCTGTTAGACAATTGACAAATGGGACCTCATCAAACTCAAAAGCTTCTGTACAGCTAAAGAAACAATCAAGGAAGTGAAAAGAAAGCCCACAGAGTGGGAGGAAATCTTCACCAGTGATACATCAGACAGAGTATTAACATCCAGAATATATAAACTACTCAAAAACACAAAGAAGTAAGAAAACAAATGACTCACTCAAAAGATGAGTAAAGAGATGAACAGAGACTTCACCAATGAGGAAGTAAAGATGGCTGAGAAACATCTTAAAAATTGTTCAACATCATTAATAATTAAGGAAATGCAAATTAAAACCACTTTAAGATATCATCTCACTCCAATAAGATTGGCTAAGATCAAGAAAACAAATGACACCAAATGCTGGAAAGGTTGTGTGGAAAGGGGAACACTCATCCACTGCTGGTGGGAATGTAAACTCATAGAACCACTATGGAAAGCATGTGGAGAACCCCTAAAAGACTCAAAATGAGCCTACCACCTGACCCAGCCATACCACTCCTGGGAATATACCCATAAGATTCATCCTACCACAGAGATACATGCACAGCTATGTTTATTGCAGCTCTTTTCACAATAACAAAGAGTTGGAACCAACCCAAATGCCCCTCAACTGATGACTGGATAACAAAAATGAGGTACATCTACACAATGGAGTTCTATACAGCAGTAAAGAAAGATCACATCATGAGATTTGCAGGCAAATGGATGGAACTTGAAGCCATTATACTAAGTGAAGTAACACAGTCCCAAAAAAACCAAATGGGGAATGGTTTCCTTCATTTGTGGATGCTAGTACCAATCCCACAATTGAAAGAAAAGCTGAGGAATGTTATTATTATATTACTTTCTATCTGAAAGCAACTGTGATATTAAAATGTGAATATCTTAATGAGCCCGAGAATTAACTTACCACCTACTTTCAGGCATGGCAATTAATGTACATGGGCGGAAGGTATATATTCATATTTTAGAGTAATATAAAATTAAAAGAAAAAAATCTGAACCCCTGAGCATAATAAAAAAAAAAGAAGAAAGTATGTGTGGATGAAACTGATCAATGAATACCAAGTTGGTTACATACAGCATGATGCTTTGGTGTATGATTTTACATTAGGATCAATATACATGTGATATTGCATGCATTTCAAAAGGTTCAAAGAAACAACTGTAATTTTGTTCAGAACTGTGGAATTTTAACCACAAAGAAATTATACATGTTTAATGACCTAGACATTTTCAGCAGTTTTAAGTTTTAAACAATATATCTATGCATGAAACACCATGTGACCCTGTAAATATGTACAACTTTACATTTGCATATGTCAGCCAAAATAAAATAAAATAATGTTATATGAAATGTGCAAAAGTTCAATAAAAAATTTAAGAAAGAAAAGAATTTTAAGAACAGAGTTATTTTATTTGTGTGTGTGTGTGTGTGTGTGTGTGTGTGTTCATGTTTGTGCAGGTGCCCACAGAGCCCAAAAGAGGGCATTGGATCTGCTGAAGCTGAGTTTCAGGCAGTTGTGAGCCACCCAGTGTGGGAGCTGGGAACCAAACTCTGGTCCTCTCAGGATCAGCCAGTGCTTTTTTTAAAAAATTTTATTTATTTATTTCTGTATGTGTATGAATGTACTGTCTGCATGTAGGTTTGTGCACCCGTTTCATGCAATGCCACAGAGGTCAGAAGAGGGTGTCAGATTCCCCTGGAACTGGAGTTCTGGAATTGGAGTTACAGACGGTTCTCAGCCACCATATGGGTGCTGGGGATCGAACCTGGGTCCTCTGCAAGAGCAGTCAGTGCTCTTAACCGCTAGGCCATCTCTCCAGCCCCGAGCCAGTGCTCTTAGCCACCAAGCCATGTCTCCAGCCCTGATCTTAGAATTTTTGCAACAAGTAAATCTAAAACTCATAGAAGTCTTGCACAAGCTTCCCAGCATTTCTGCACAGACATGTCACCAAATCATATTCCATTTGTAGGTTAGTCCACCATATTTAGATACTTGCTAGAAAATGCTGCTGGGTATGTACAAATTTTCAGTTCTTACTGAATAACATACATATTCACCCAAAATGTGCCCTTCCTTAGCTTCCAACTCTATCATCAGAAGATCGCTTCCTTGTGTTGACATTGGCTAGGATAAGTTTTTGTTTTGTTCTAGCATTACCATAAAGGATGACCTTGAGGTAATCATTCAGATCAAGTTTTTATGACTTTTTTCCTTATCCATATAATGAGGGCCAGAATATTGACCTCTCTTGTAATGCATTTTACAAAATCAACATAAAGGTTTATAGTAATGATATTAATCAAATTAGCAATCAAATGACTAATAAGTAATTAGCTATGGAACAATGACTCCATTATAATTGTATGCTCAGAGACTGGTTGCCCCTCTTGCAGGTCTGACCTCATAGAGAAAATAATTAACACTATTCTTTATTCCTTGATGTTATAGGTAGTGAATAAGATTCTGTTCTTAAAGATTGTTTCTGGCAAACGAATCCTTAGAAGTTTTATAAAATAGATGTTTTGTAATTTAGCCAATTTTTAATTTTTAAACTATTACATTTATTTATTTAGAGTGAGTCAGGGTGCATGTGTGTGCCATCGTGTATATGTGGAGTCAGAGGATAACCTGTGGGAGTCAGTTCTCTCCTTTCATTATGTGGTTGTGGGATCCATCTCAGATCATCAGACTTGGAGGCCAGTACCTTTATCTACTAGACCATCTCACTGACCCTCAAAATATTTATTAAGCACATAATTTAAATCAGTTTTATGTGGCATCTTATAAGGAATAATGGATCATTTCTGACTTTCCACAACATACAGGTATACACATAATTATAATAAAAATCAGGATCTGAAAGGACAGTTTCTAGAAATTTCTTTTTAAGGGTATAAAGGGAGAGAATCAGAAAATGTTTTGCTAGAATTTATGCTTCTTTTCAAAGAATGGTAGAAATTTCTCATTCAAGATGCCACACACTTGCATCATACAGGCCATGGAGAAACCAAACTAGTACTAATTAGGAAGTTTCTTCCTTGCTGGCTAGCTTTCATAGAACTGGAAGGTGGGATATAGGCTGTCAGAAGAGATAAGTCATCAATGGTCTTGCCCAGTTATAAACCCCACAAGCTATAACAACAATAAGTCTGATAGGTATGCCCTGAGTAGACTAGTGGTATGAATGTTATGGGAGTAACCAACCACTTTCTGATAGACTTTAAGTCTCCCTTCACAGGAGGAAACTCATTCTTAGTGCTGTGAATCTGCCTAAGAACTCATGGCTGGGGAGCTCATGGGCCCTAGTAATGGACCTATGACTATTATTTTGTTAAGTGGATGTAGTATCAAACTGCTTTCTAAATATTTATCTGTCCCTATACCCATATATTATTACAGTTCTCAGGCCTCAGGAGAGAAAATTCTTTGTGTAATAGATAATGGTTAATACAAAACTCATAAATGGTCAAAACATAATGAGAGTGTCTGTGGAGTGTGCAGCCATAAATGAAATGTCTATATCATCTCCCCCAAAACTCAGGGAACATCATGGAAGAGGGGATAGATATACTGCAAAGCCAAAGGCCAGGGATGACTGGGGATTTGAAACGATGTCTTCTAGATGTGAAAGGACCATTGCACTCATGAACACACAGCATCTATGGTTGCCTGAACGAGATCAAGTCAGTCAACATTACATCATGGCCTTGGGGAAGGGCTCACAAGCCCCCATCTCTAGCTGAGAAGCTACTAATTGATGGCTACTAGAAGAGGGAGAGTCAGTTCTCTTTAGGGATGTGGTCTACATTCAGTGGACACTCTTACACTCTTGTTTGTATAGAAATCACAGTGTGTTATAAGAAAAGAGGACATCCATAAAGTTGGGGGTGAGTGGGTGGGTGGGTGGGAGATATATCTGGGAAGAGTTGGAGGAGGCATGGGGTTATGTGAATATGATTGGTCTGCACTGCATACATGTATGAAATTCCCAAAGAATTAATACATATTAGATTTGTAAAAAGAAACTCCTATGCCTATGTCTTGTAGGTTACTACATAGGCATAAGAAAAAACTTCCTAAATCATACAGCAGCTGTGCAAAAAGTAAGGCCAACAATTGACAAATGGGACCTTATTAAACTCAAGATCTTCTGTACAGCAAAAGAAACAATCAAAGAAGTAAAGAGAAAACCCATAGAGAGGAAACCTTCACCAGTGATATATCTGATAGATGATTAACATCCAGAGTGTATAAACTACTCATAAAACAAAACAGGAAGAAAACAAATGACATAAAAGATGGAGACTAGCTATTATCCAGAAAACAAAGGATACCAAATGCTGGAGAGGTTGTAGGGAAGGAAAGGGGAACACTCATCCACTGCTGGTGGGAACGCAAACTCATGCAACCCCTATGGAAAGCAGTGTGGAGAGCTCTAAAGAAATTGAAAATGAGCCTACCACCTGACCCAGTCATACCACTACTGGTATATGGATATATATATGAATATATATTCATATATTGCATATATATGCATATATATTCATATATGCAATAGGATATATGAATATATATGAATATATATTCATATATTGCATATATGAATCTTGCCCACAAGATTCATCCTATTGCAGAGATACATGCATATCTATGTTTATTGCAGCTCTCTTCACAATAGCGAAGAGCTGGAAGCAACCCAAGTGTCCTTAAATGTGGCACGTCTATCTACACAATGGAATTCTATGCAGTGGTAAAGAAAGATGACATTATGAACTTTTCAGGTAAATGGATGGAACTTGAAGCCATTATGCTAAATGAAGTAACACAGTCCCAGAAAAACAAACAAGGAATGGTATCCCTCATTTGTGGATGCTAGCACCAAATCCACAGTTTAAAGGCAAGCTGATGAAAGTTAATGTTATAATTCTTTTTATCTGAAGGCAACTGTGCTGTTATAATATGAATCCCTTAACGGGCTCTAGAATTAACTGACCATTTATTATCAGACTTTGTAATTGTGGTATATGTGTGGAGGGTATGTATTTATATTTTAGGGGAAAAATGTGAACTCCTAAACATATTTTGGAATTAGCATACAGTTTATTTTTAGAGGTCATAATTTGGAATATATGCGACATTTATATAGGCGTTCTTTGGAGCAATATAAATGGGAGGGAACCACAAGGACAAAAGGACTGGATCAAAGAACTGACTGAAACAGTTAACTTCTGCCCAAACAATAAACCTCTGCAGAGAAAAACTTTAAAAAGACTGAGAAAAAGATGCAAGATATGTATGGCAGAATGTATGAACTGGGGTGAGGTAGGGGCCATGGAAAAGGGAGTGTGTCTAAACTGGACTGAAAAATGATGTATGAAACACACAAAACACCAATAAAATATTTGATAAAAAATCAAAAAAGAAATTCATCATCCAAGGTCAGGAATGTGAAGAAGAAATACATTATAGAATACTTTTCAGAATCATATTAAGAGAAGAATGAAATCTTTTATTCACATTCATTGTTGATAGCTACAAGGAAAATGAGCTATCTTTTTAGATCAGTGTTCCCAAAGTATTTGCAGATCCTTTGTTTTATGACAGGTTAATGTGAATTCTGAGAAAAACAAGGTTCTCATGGTAAAAAATAAGTCAGGGAAACATTAGGTTAAATCAGGTTAAGCCTGCTTCATTACTGAGTGCTTCACAGAGCACAACACTTTGCAGATGAGCTCTGTGAACCTTGGTGGGGAGGGTGAGCAACAAAGAACTCTGCAAAGCTAAATCAAGGTTTAAACTTTCTCAGAGGGTGTTGATCCACATTATACTTTAGGGACAGTTTAGAGCTTAGCTAGTTATAGTTATAATAAAGCTTTGTTCTCTCTCTCTCTCTCTCTCTCTCTCTCTCTCTCTCTCTCTCTCCCTTTGTCTCCATACTCCTGTGCATCATGTGTGTACACATGTGGAGGTCTGGGGACAGCACGGCTTGTTTAGAGACACTGAGGTTACAAGTACATGCTACCAGAACCTTTTACGCAGGTTAGGGGATAGAGCTCATATCCTCATGGTTGCCAGGCAAGCACTTTACTGACTGAGATATATCACCCCAAACCCCAATACATGGATATTTTTAAATGCAACAAATGTTAAACGAACATCCTACTAGTGAGTGCTGGGAGCCATTTCAAACACTCTTGATTGTTACATTATCCAAGGCTTATAATGAAAGGTCAAAATTACAGATGCAATGTAAAAACAGCAAATGTGAGGCTCTATGCCACAGGAGACTATAGAGTTCTGAACTAGAAACCATGGCTAACTCAATTCAAACGGAGGACCAGTGCCATTTGGGGTATAAAGAACATTAAATATCAGGTGAGGATGAGAAAATAAGCTCATTTTAAATATTTTACTTATTTTTATTTTATGTAAATGAATGTTTCCTGGGTGTATCCATGCCGTGCAACGGCCAGGAGGTCAGAAGAAGGCATCTGATGCCCTGGGACTGGAGTTAAGGACAGTTGTTAGCTGCCATATGGGTGCTAGGAACCGTACATGGGTCCTCGGCAAGAGCAGCCAGTGCTCTTAACCACTGAACCATCTCTCCATCTCCTAGAAAATAAGTCTTTGACAACACTAAAGAAAATCTGACTTGTGGAAACTGAGGAATGGGCAAGGATATTAGAAGATTCCAAGTGAATCATAAGGTAATAAGCATGAATACATGAACAGGAGAGTTATTTAACAGTCTACCCACAGCAGGTATCAGAGTCCAAATACCTCCAAGTGCTAGAGAATGAATGCTAAATAAACAATCACCCCTGCTTTTCTTCCTGAGGTCAGTTTGGGATTGTTTCTCACACAGGTGTCAATCCTTATCTCTTAGTTTCTAGGGCTTGGCAGAATCTCAGTACCCAGAGTGTAAGAAAAAGGGCCCCATCAGAATGTGAACTGATCTGTTTAATCCAATATGGAAGAAAACCACATGAGAAAGAGTACACTCTTAACATATTACAAGGAACGACCACAGAGTGACCATAAGTGAGGAAGAAACAATCCAAGCTTTTTTTTTTTTTTTGTATGTGTATGAATGTATTGTCTGCATGCAGGTCTGTGCACCCGTGTCGTGCAATGCCGCGGAGGTCAGAAGAGGGTCTCGGATTCCCCTGGAACTGGAGTTCTCCTGGAATTGGAGTTACAGACGGTTCTTAGCCGCCATGTGGGCGCTGGGGATCGAACCCGGGTCCTCTGTAAGAGCGTCGGTGCTCTTAACCGCTAGGCTATCTCTCCAGCCCACAATCCAAGCTTTTAAATAACAATTAAATTGTCATTTCTAGGCTTATAAATGATATCTCATAAACTTCCTTATTTGCATAGACTTCCTCTTTATTCACAAGTGAGATAAATACTTTAAATAATATTTCAATTTACTATCACACTTCTACATGAACACACAAATGTATATAGATGAATAAACACAGATCAGCTGACATATACTGAGAAGATACTATGGGACAGGCTCTGCTAAATTCTTTATGTACCTTTGAGACAGGTCTTATGTAACACAAACTGACCTTGAACTCCTATGTAATCAGACATGACGTTGAACTTCTGACCCAACATTACGGACATGTGTTGCCATACATGTGTTGCTGAGGATTGAACCCAAGGCTTTGTGTGTGCTAGAGAACCACTCTACCAATTGAGGAATATCCCGAGGCCCCACCACGTGTTCTTTATACATGTATAACAATTTACTCTTCTTGTCTCCTTGATATTGACAGTGCCTTTATCCCATTTTACAAACGAGGAACCAAGGAATGGGGCTGTTATTTGCTCCAAGTGATACTGCTGGTAGCTGGTGAAGCCAAGATTTGAATCCTGACATCATACTCTAAAGTGTTGGCACTATCTATTCTGTGCTTGCAGGAATATGCTTCTTTCGGATAAGTCAGGTTCTGATCATGGAGACACTATACTGAGGTATTAAATTAACACATGTGTATGAAAATTCTTCTTCCTCTTTTTAAAAAGTCTTATTTTATGTGTATGACTGAGTGTATTGCTTGCATGTGTGTAATGTCATGTCATGCGATGCCTTTGGAGTCAGAAGGAGGCTTTGGATTTCCATGAACTGGAGTCACGGATGGCTGTGGGTATAGGAAATTGAACCCAGGTCCTCTGCAAGAGCAGCCAGTGCCCTTAACCAGCGAGCCATCTCCCCAGCCCCTGTTCTTCTTGTTTTGTAACAGAGAAAATTAGATTGGGCAAATATTTATATATAATAATAACTTCTTCAGGGACCAGCTGGTAATCTTATAATTTTGACAGTATGAGTAGGAACAGCTATTGCACCGCCGGCTAACCTGGGGAATCCCCTAGCCTCTTTCTTTGGATCTACCAGCAAGAGGATGGCCTGTTGAGTTTGAGTAGGTGAGCTGCCTACATTGAGCCTGGTGTAGATAACTGGCATGATTAGTGGGAAAATAGAGAAAGCTTTTGCTTTTCCAGAATTATCTAGGAAACTACTGCAATTTCTCATTTCCTTTGGCAGATGACCTGCCGACCAAGCTCCCATTAGACACCTTTCTCATATGTCACCTGCTTCCACATCATATTCCAGGGCCAGGCTGTTCATTACAAGAGATGGTTTTACTGCTGTGCACTGCTCATTATGAATGACCTGTGTGTGCATGCGTTTGCATCCACAGCAAAATGACAAAAGACAAAATAGCAGAATTGGCTCATTTCCCAGTGAGCTTTTGCAAATTCCTTGTGTGTTTCAGAGAACGTATCATGGCTGATAAACCCTTATCAAATCAGCATCAGAGAAATAATCATAATTTCTGGTTCATGCGAGTCATTTTGGTGTATTTTGATGTATTCAAACAATGTGTCGCAGTCTTCTCTCTGCTTTGATCCTCCTTGGAAGGCAGGCAGATACTGTAACAGTCTTTGCTCTGAACTCACCCTATGGCTCTGATAATTATTTCCCAGTGCAGATTGTTGGTGGAGCTCCAGGGGAACGTAGATTAGGACTTAGTTGTCAAGACTTCAAGGAGACTAATCTATCTTAAAAGACATGAAATCCAACACAGTTATCAAGCAGATTTTGCCAGCTTTCAGCAGGACCAGCTCTTGCTTCCCTTGTTCCTTCTTTCTCCAAAGCCCTCCGCTGTCCCACCTCCCCGAGCACTATCCCACCTCCCCGAGCACTATCCCACCTCCCCGAGCACTATCCCACCTCCCCGAGCACTATCCCACCTCCCGGAGCAGGGCACTGCGCTCTCCCACCAGGCTCTTCCAAAATTTCTGACAGGAGTGAACCAAAGTCAACAAATAAAAAATTTTATATTTTGGTGTGAATAATTTACCTCTACCTGGGGTATGAGCTTATCTATTTAACTATGGTATATTGGCTTTTGGTCTTTAAACATTAATTCCAACCTTTAGAGAGCAAACAGAAGAGGTTTCTTTGAACGGGAGGACATTGCTAGAACTCCTGAAATCATTTCATACCTAAAGGAAAGCATTCAAGTAACTACAAATTCATTCCAGTATAACGGGGTGGGGTTTGACAAAAGAAGGGGAGAGTCCTGGGGTATAGTGGGGACCTCACGAGTCTCTAAAGATGAACATAAAAATAAGGTAAGCCGGGCATGGTGGTGCAAGCCTTTAATCCTAGCACTTGGGAGGCAGAGGCAGGTGGATCTTTGTGAGTTCAAGGCCAGCCTGGTCTACAGAGTGAGTTACAGGACAGCTGGGGCTACAGGGAGACCCTGTCTCGAAAAGACCAAATAAAAAAAAAAAAAAGAAAAGAAAAAAGGCCAAGCCCATAAATTTGTAGAACTATCATTTGAAGAGAAAACTTAAAAACTGAAAAAAAGGACTATATATACCAAACTAGCCTTTTAGGTGCCTTCTGAGGTTTACTTACCAATCAGTACATATCTGCACATACTCTGTAAGCCTTAGAAAAATACCATAGGCCTGCACCCTCCTTAAAGCATGTAGTTTGAGGCATCTACTTGGAGTTTCCTCTCCAGCTCTCCTTATCCTGAGTCCTACAACTGTTTGTGTTCAGGTTGTATATAGTAGTAGCCCCAAATTGTAGCTAATCCAGGGCTGGTCATTAACATCTACATGAGGGAATTGATTTACAATTTTAATGCATTGTTAATATACATTATCTCATTTAATTTTCATAACCATTAATCAGCATGCCTTTATGATTGGATATAGAGTGACATTATTTACACGATTGTGGTTATATAGGAACATAGGCATCTATGTATATCTTAATAAAGTTCAACTACAGAGTGCACAATGAGTAGAATCAGATCATTCAAACAGAGGCTGGAACTAAAATATTTTCTGGGTCAGAAATCAAAAGCAAAAGTTGGGGGCCACTATAATCTATCTAATAGGACGAAGAACTCAACATAAACAGATGCTAGTATATAATGGTGAGTTTAGTGAGAAGATTCCTATCTCAGAATTCCTGTCCTTTCCGGACACTTCCAAAGGAGAAAGACTGACTTAAATATACAACCCAGACTCTCTTCCTAGAGGCTGACAGACCATCACTTGCGGAATTGGGACCCCACAGGAATAGGTTGGCTAATACACATGATGTGACTGTCAGATTGCCTTCTAAGTATGTATGCTTAGGTCCATACATTTCCGCTGCTGGTGACCACAGTCAGAGATGCTTCTTTTTTGCAGTGAATGGCAATTGCTATAGGGATATGACTGATGGAAGCATTGCAAATAGAGGAGTGCTGAAAGCTCAGTCATAAATGGGACAGATACTTTATTCCTTCTGAGGCTCAGGAAACATTATAGAAAAGGGGGTGGACCGGGCGTGGTGGCGCACACCTTTAATCCCAGCACTCAGGAGGAAGAGACAGAAGGATCTCTGTGAGCTCAAGGCTAGCCTGGTCTACAGAGTGAGTTCCAGGTCAGCTGGGGTTACAGAGAGACCTTGTCTAAAAAAAAAAAGAAACACCAAAAAAACAAAACAAAACAAATAGGGCTGGAGAGATGGCCTAGCGGTTAAGAGTGCCAACTGCTGTTGCAGAGGACCGTGTTTCGATCCCCAGCACCCACATGGCGGCTGAGAACCGTCTTTAGCTCCAGTTCCAGGGGAATCCGACGCCCTCTTCTGACCTCCGCGGCATTGCAGGACACGGGTGCACAAACCTGCATGCAGACAGTACACTCATACACATAGGAAAATAAATAAAATGAAAAAAAAAAAAAAAGAAAAGGGGGTGGAAAGAATGTAGGTGCTGGAAAAAGGGGTGGGGTATTGAAGACTGCTTCCTTCCAGCCTTGAAATGGCTATTACATTCATGAGCTCAAAAAGCTGTGATTACCCACACAAGACTTATAAAGACTGACCCAATCAATGGCCTCGCCTATCATGGGGGACAAGGAGCTCATGAGGCCCCAACCCTCCCAGAAGATCTTGAGGCAGTTAATGGTTGCTGTGGGAGGAAGAAAACATTTTCTTTTTTTGGTCTTTTTGAGACAGTGTCTCTCTGCAGCCCCAGCTGTCCTGGAACTCCCTATGTAGACCAGGCTGGCTTTGAACCCACAGAGGTCTACCTGCCTCTGCCTCCCAAGTGCTGGGATTAAAGGCTTGTGCCACCATGCCTGGCAAGAAAGCATTTTCTTTAGGGGTATAGCCTCTGCTAAGTAGTTCACTCACATTCTTATAAGTAAACCTTTATTCATGCTCTTGTAAGTAACTCTACTTAAAAATATTTATTATATTTATTTATTATGAATATGAGTGTATTGGCTGCATGTATGTATGTGCATCCATGTCATGCAATGCCCTCAGAGGAACTGGAGTTACAGGTGGTTGTTAGCTGCATGTGCTCTTAACTATTGAGCCATCTTTCTGGTCCCAGTAAGTATATATTTTATCTTATTTTTTATGTTTTTTAAAATCTTTTTTAGACAGGGTCTCCCTGTCTAAACTCACTATGTAGATCAGGCTGGCCTCCATCTCACAGAGATCTGCCTGCCTCTACCTCCCAAGTGCTAGGATTAAAGGTATGTGCCATCTTACCCAGTAACCCTAATTTAACTCATTTTAGGTAATTTAGACAAATTGGAGAGGTCAAAAAATAACCTGTCTAGGTAGCCCAAGGGGAGCCAAGGAGGCTTCTTGAACCCTTCCCATAGCATTAAGTCTCTCAACAACCCCTGGTCCCCACAAACTGCCCCATAAGAATGGTCATTACCCATTGCAACTACAAGGCAAGCCCTGAACACAGGGTGTTGTGGAAAGAGCACTGGGAGAGGGAGAGAGATTGGGTCATGACCTAACTCAGCAACTTATTCATTCTGTGGCTCGAGAAACACACCCTGTGGCCCAGGGCCTTGGTTTCTTCTCTAGTAAATGGGAATTTGGATTATGAAGAAGTGACTGCGCAGGAGTGTAGGAATGACACTGCCGGCTATCAGGACCCTTCAGGGGAGGTAACTGGTGGGTGAGTCCAGCTGAGAGCCTTGTCTGCTGATTGTTCCTCTTAACTTTAAACACTTGGAGAGCTTCCCTCTCTCTCAGAAGCTCACTCTAAGCATGCGCACAGACTTTGAGTTGTATGCTAGTTTGCTGATTCATAACTTTACAGCAAGAGATTCAGCTCCCAAGCAGACTCCATACCATTTCTTTCACCCAATGCATCCATTCCCTTTGCAAAATCTAAATTCAGTCTCATAACCAGGAGGTTGGTGAGCTCTGAATCACAAGAGGTCCTGGGGCTCCAATAAATGTGGGGGTTCAATTTCTGTCAACCAATGAGTTTATTTAGGATTACTAACAGGACCATGGATGAGAGGTTATTTGTAGGAACACAGACAGCTTAGCAGCGCTTACACCACTGAAGAGAATGTTTCTTCCTCTTCTGTCAACATTGACTGCCTAGAGATTGTCAGGGAGTTGTACAGCCTCCATGACAGGATGTTGATGGGCTCAGTCTTACACAAGTCTTGTATAGGTAATCACAGCTGAATAGTTTACATAAATCAAAAGTTATGTGGCTCTTTCTGTTTGTGGCTCTTTTCTGAGTAGCCTCTTTTCTGAGCACTATATTTCTAATGTTCACCCATGTTGTAAGCACCATGTTGATTTTACTGGTGTTAGAGATTTGAAGAATAATGACTGTGGTCAAAATCCCAAAGTATAAACTGCTGATGAAACAATATTTTTATAAATAATATAAATGCTGTATCCTTATATTAGCCTAGTGATTTTTCTTGAAATTACTCCTATGTATAATATTTTAGCCAGGAGAATATTTATTGCTCTCATTTTAATGTAAACAACACTATTGCTTTAGCAATCACAGTTTCTTGCTCGTTCTGTTGTTAATTTAGTTTTAAATCTTTTCCCCACATTTCCTCTTCCTCCTCTTCCTCCTCCTCCTCCTCTTCTTCCTCCTCCTCTTCCCCCTCCTCCTCTTCCTCCTCCTCCTCTTCCTCCTCCTCCTCCTCTTCCTCTTCCTCCTCCTCCTCCTCCTCCTCCTCAGTCAGGCTGTGTCCTCTATCCTGTTCATACTTCTGCACTGTAGGCTGAACATATACCTCCTGGCCTCAAAGACTCTGAGATCAACCCAGTTGGCAACATGAATCCTTTAAGTCAACAGCCATATGAACAGTTCTGTCTTTGAGCTCTTTAGCCCAGTAGAGAGCCCAGCCCTTGCCTTTGGGCATTGCACTTGTTGCTCAGATGTCTCTGGGGTGATTAGAAGATACGGGGTTAGGAATCAAGCCCTAGCCATCTTATTCCTTATCTACTCCCCACCCCACATAGTATGTGTTGGAGATGGATTTTAATTATTGCACGTAAAATGATACTTCAAAATATGGCATCTTGGTGACTTCAGACTCGAATGAGGCTTTTCTCTGATGTTCACTTATTTATTTACAGACCAAGCACAACAAAGGAAGACAGCTATCTTCAGTCTTTTTATTGAAAGTTCATTAACTGAGAGAAAGTCAGGTCAAAGAAGACAGAAAATCAAATACCACAGTAAGAAGACATAAAATGCTGTTCCTCCATTTCCCCCAGTGATCACTTATTATCCCTTTTAATTGCCTTCACTCTTCACTCTTCATTTCTCCCTTTTCTATATAAATTTCTGAATCCCCTCTTCCTATAATGCCTCCATGTGCACTGAATGTATTTCCTCTCCTGTGATCTGTGTATTGCCAGTTTTTTACAGCACACTTCACACAATAAAATTTCAGATGAGGATGAAGGAATTCCTTTTACCTTAGTGTGTTAGTTTTCTTGTTGCTGTGACAAAACACCTGACCCAACAAATGCCGCTTAAGAAAGGGAGTATTTTGGTCCACAGTCCATGAGAGGAAGGCAGCCGTGATGCAGAAACATAAGGTGGCTGGTCACATTGCCTCCGCAGTCAGGAAGCAGAGAGTGGAGAATGCCGGAGCTCAGCTAGTTCTCTCCTTTTTATTCAGTCCAGGACTCCAGCCCATGGAGTGGTGCTGCTTACATTTAGAGTACGTCTTCCCACCTCATGAACCTAATATAGGTAATCTTTCACAGATATGCCCAGAGGTTTGGCTTCTTGATGATTCATGATCTGGTTGTCAATCAATATTAACCATCCCACCTAATGGGACATATTTGGGGATTTATAAAGTAAGAGGGAAATAATAAAGTTTCCCAGAAGAGTAAAACACTTTAAGATACAATAGATTGGCTAAAGCTCTGCCGTGTACAATAGCCTCCTGCCCATCACTAATGAAATCTGAGGACAACTCTGCTGTCCTTTCAGATCTCCCTGATGGTAGAGTGCTGATTTCCAAAATACCCCGAAAAGTCAGGATCTTCCAATTTAAGCTTCCTGGGACATGTTTGACTTAGTATGGGGTCTCTGCACACTTGAAAAGGCCTACTCCATGACAACAACCAATCCTTGTGGGGCCATTTTATGTGATCTGATCTTCTCAGGTTGCCAAGGTCAGGTTAGTCGGCATCTTTCTCTGGTCTTCCATCTCCCATGTTCAGGCACTAGATGCTTTTATTATTATTTGGAGATGTAAGAGTGGCAGCAAGGGCAAGGAGGGGTAACGGGATCGGCCTCTCATTACTCTCATTTGCTCAGCCTTGTGGCATCTGAATGAGGAGGAAGCAGTGATCGCCACCTGCGATCCTCTGTTCTGGGCTCAACGTTGGGATCTGAATTCCTCTGGCGAATGAGTTGGCAGCTGATTCCATTCCTATTTTCATTCTCATATTTCACTCTGGGAACCTGATAGATGGTTAGACCTGACAGGAATAAATTCATAAGAAGGCAAGCTACAGAAAGCCTTGAATATATTCCAGGGAAAGGTCCATGGGGGCAACAAAGAAATCATCTCTAACTCATTTTTGGAGCACTGTAACAAGGGCATTTTCCAGGGAAGAAAAATCATATTTTATCGTTGCGCTTGTACTGTTCACAGCTGCTAAGGACCTTGCCATCTCTAAGTGACAATATACTATGAATAGTATTTCAGCATTTGTAAGGGAAGGCAGAGCCCATTTGTAAGGCTGACCTTCCTTTTTTGCAAAATAAAATTAATTTCTATCATTTCATTGTTATGTGTTGTTTTTGAGATAGTATCTCCCTGTAGCCCAAACTGGCTGGAACTCACTGTAGAGCATCCCAGGCTGGCCTCCATCTCACAGAGATCCATCTGCTTCTGCCACCTGAGTGCTGGGATTATAGGTGTGTACAACACACATGGCTCAATTACACCTTGATGTTGAAGTTAGACTAGTGGTTTTAAATTAATCAAGTTTTGTAGCACGTGTTTTCCCAGGAAAACCTTTTTAGTGATAGGTAAGAGGAAAGAACTGTTGAACAGTCTGCCCCCCCCCCTAGAGTATGCTTCTTTGTTGTCATAAAACACTGACACATAAAGCAGGCCATGGGTGCACATGCTTTTAATCCCAGTACTCCTGAGGCAGAGGCAGGTGGATCTTTGTGAGTTCAAGGCCAGCCTAGTCTACAGAACGAGTTCCAGGCCAGCTGGGACTAAAAGGAAATCCTGTCTCAAAAAGGCAAAATAATAAAGAAAAAAAACCCAAAACAAAACAAAACAAAACAAAGCTGAGCAAAAGGAGCTTGGGGGAGGAAAGGGCTTAGGTGGCTTATAGGTTATAGTCCATCACTGAACTCAAGGCAGGAACCTGGAGGCAGGAAATGAAGTGGAATGCACAGAGGAATGCTGCTTACTGGCTGGATTACAGGCTCACATTCAGCTGTCCTTTAAACAAACGTGGTACATATCACTTGAATTGGAGGACTTTTTTTCCCCTAATAGATGTCATGTTTTCCTTAAGGAGATGCTCAAAGGAAGGTTCCTCCTTGGCAATCCCAAACAACCATCAATCCTGCACTTTTGCTCCTCATTGGGGTCTTTCCCTCCCCTAGTCCCCCAAATGAAGTCCAGTAAGCACACATCCTATCTTGATACCCTTGTACTGGCCTCCATGATATACCCCAGGTAGTCCAACAATGGCAGTCTATATTCTGACGAGGCTGACATCCCCTTAGCTGTTTAGTCCACAAGCTGGGTATCTCAGTAGTCCCCATATGTATGTATGTATGTATGTGATGATATGGCGTATGTAATGGTATGTATAGTATTTTTTGAATGTATTATATATTGATATGATATACTATCTACTACTATTGAATTATTCTATTTATATATTATATAATAGTAATATATATATATTTATTAATAACGTAGTACTATACTACTGTACGGAAATAGCAAGTGAATGAGGAACAAAGCAACAAAAGAACTGAAAGAAAATAAAAACTCTGGAAAGACTCACAAAAAGATGCAGGGCATGTAGGGCAGAGTGCAGGGACTCAGGTGGGGCAGGGAACACGGAAGAGAAAGTGACTCTGGATTCAACTGAGAAATGATGTATGACTTATGGAAAAAGTTTAATAACAATAAAAAAGAGTCAAAAAATAAATGCTATAAAATACTTCACAATTTAGCTAAAGAAAAAAATGTGGTACATCTACACAATGGAGTTCTATGCAGCAGTAAAGAAAGATGACATCATGAACTTTGCAGGAAAATGGATGAAACTTGAAGCCATTATGCTAGGTGAAGTAATACAGTCCCAGAAAAACAAATGAATGGTATCCCTCATTTGTGGAGTTAGCGCCAAATCCCCAGTTAAAAGGCAAGCTGAACAACGTTATTGTTATATTTCTTTTTATTGAAAGCAACTGTGCTATTATAATGTGAATCTCTTAACAGGCTTTAGAATTAACTTACCACTTATTTTCAGACATTGAATTGCTGTATATGGGTGGAAGGCATGTATTCATATTTTAGAGTAATATAAAATTAAAGGGAAAATGTGAATTCCTAAACATATTTTGGAATGTTTATTTTCGGAGGTCATAATTTTGGTACATATGTGACATTTATATAGGCATATTTTGGAGCAATACAAATGGGAGGGAGCAACAACAACATAAGGACTGGGTCAAAGAACTGACTGAAACAGTTAAATTCTGCCCCAAACAATAAACCTAAGTAAAGAAAAACTTTAAAAAGACTGAGAAAAAGATACAAGACATGTATAACAGAATGCATGAATTAGGGTGGGGTTGGAGAAAGGGAAAGGCGAATATGTCTAAATTGGACTGGAAAATGATGTACGAAATACACAAACCACCAATGAAAGTATTTTATTAAAAACGAAAATACTTTGGGGCTGGAGAGATGGCCTAGCGGTTAAGAGTGCCTACTACTCTTGCAGAAGACCTGGGTTCGGTTCACAGCACCCACATGGAGGCTAAGAACTGTCTTTAACTCCAGTTTCAAGGGAATCTGAAACCCTCTTCTGACCTCCGTGGCATTTCATGACACAGGTGCACCAACTTACATGCAGACAGTACATTAATACACATAAAAAAATTTAAAAAAAATATTAAAAAAAAGAAAATACTGTATGCTTCTAGGTCTAAAAAAATGTAATTAGTTCTCTGAGAATTTCATACAATGTGTTTTGATCATATTCACCCTCTCACTCAACTTCTCCTAGGTCTACCCTCTCTTTCCTACAATCCTGACTTTGTTTCTTTTTTATTTTTTTAACCCACTGAGTCCTATTTGTGCTGCTTATATTCTTGGGTGTGGGGCTATTTACTACTGGCATGTGATTGACCACCAGGGACCACACACTTGAGAACTGACTCTCCTCCCAGCTCTAACAATTGTTAATGGCTCCTCAGGCAGGGTGGTCCATCATGCCCACCTTCCTTCTCCATACTGGGATTCCGTCTGGCTTGAGCTTGCATGGGTCTTGTGCATGCTGTCACAGTGCTGTGAGCTCATGTGTGCAACTGCCTCACTGTGTCTGGAAAACACTGTTTCCTTGTAAGTCATCCAGTGCCTCTGGCTTTATGATCTTTTCAACTCATCTTCCACAATGATCCCTGAGCATTGGGAGGAAAGAATTGTTGTCCCATTTAGGGGTGAGCATTCCACAGCTTCTTGTTTTCTGTACCTTGACCTGCTGTGTTAATCATCTACTTCCAAAAGAAGCTTCTCTGATGAGGGTTGAAAGATGATTAATCTATGGATAAAAATGGGATATTGGGAGTTGGTTTGGAAAATATGCCCATTTATCAGAATAATGGTGGGATCTCTAGGGCCTAAGATCTGTCTAGCCACAGGTTCTTTGCCCTAATCATAGTGCCAGGTATGAATTTCATGGTATAGAATGGATTTTAAATCTAATAAGAAAATGATTGGTTACTCCCATGATATCCATGCCACTAGTGTACCAGTGAGCATGTCTTGCCAGGCAGATCATTACTGTAGCTGGAAGATTGCTTTTTCCCTTCTGGCAATGTCTAAAATGCCTTTTAGTACCACAAAAGCCACCCATTAGAAGGGACAAAGCTCTGTGGTGAATAACAGTTTTATTTATCTTTGTTCTATGACTCAGCTACATATGTGGTATATTCAGTAATACAGTATCAGGTGTGGTAGTGCATCCCTTTAATAGCAGCATTTGGGAGGCAGAAGCAGGAGAACCTCTGAGTTCAATGCCAGCCTGGTCTACATAACTGAGCTACATGGTCATATCTTGTGTAAAAAAAGAATATCCTGAGCTGAAGAGATGGCTCAGCAGTTAAGAGTACTAGCTGTTCTTGCAGAAGACCCTGGTTCAAATCTCAGCACTCACAAGATGGCTAACAACTCTCTGTAACTCTAGTTCTGGGGAGACCTGATGTCCTCTCTGTCCTCTGAGGGGCACTACATGACATGAGTGCACTTACACACATGTAAGCATAAACTTTAAATACATAAAATAAAAGTAGAATAAATAAGAATTAACACAAAGGTCCCAAGCTATGTTTCCTATACAACTCAAGCATCATACCCAGGGATGACACTACCCAATCAGCAGTCCAAACAATGGCACACAGAGATGCCCACAGGCCAGTCTGGCAGAGGGGATTCCCGAGTTGAGAGTCCCTCTTCCTCATTAGCTCTAGGCTTGTGTCAAGCTGACAGCTACAGCTAGCCATGATTTTCCCTCCTTTGATTTTTACCTGGGTGCTGGGAACTTAAACTCAGGTCTTCATGCTTGCACAGCAAACATGTTACCCACTGAACCAGCTCATGAGTTCAAAGATAGTGTGCATTTAAAACCTATAGCAGCGATACAGGTTACATTTTCATTGCTCTTCATTTTAATTTATGCAATAATAATTGACAGGCAGCTGAGTGGTTAAGAATAAGACTCAAATGTCATGTTTTTGTTTCATAATTCAGTAATTCAGTGATTTGGGGCCAGTTATGCAACTGCTGTAATCCTCACTTCCTTCTTCTGTCAGACAGAGATAATACCATCTCTCTCATGGGAATGAGGCAGGTGAAATATTGACCATAATTCCTAACATATATTTGGTATTTTACAAATCCGAGTTACCAAGAAAAAGTGCCTGGAACTGAAGTGACATAGAATTAATTATTGTTTCAGAAGTTCTGAGAGGAATATCATAATTGTAGCAAAAGTGAGAGTCCAGGACAGCAACAATCCAATCTGAAAGAAGCTTGAAATGTGCATGTCTCTAAGGGTGGGTACCCCAGATGCTCCTGTCAGGTTAGAACCACATCATTCCTGACCCATCTCTTCTTCCAAATCTTCTGGTCATTATCTTTAGTTAATTAGCCACTGGACCAGTGAAGCCATTCATTAAAGAAGCCAGTTTTGATATTCAGAAATTTCATTCTGGGAAAACAGATGAAGGCTGAAGAAGCAGCTGCTGTGGCTGCCTGCCTTTGGCGTACTGATGTCTTTCCAGCACAGCCACTGGGACAATGCTGAAAATAGTAACTGCTCAATAAATTGTTGTTGAGTTGAAGAATGAAAGAACACAGCAAGAGAAAGGGCAGGGATGAAATGAAGGAAGTGAAGAGGGAGAGAGAATGGTTTCTGACTTTCACCAACCCCAGAGAACCTAAACCCTAGTCGCCATCACCTCAGGGTTCTGCAGACCATGTGCTTATAGTTGCAGTGCTTGTTTGGTGCGCCCTGACCATGTGCAGAGCTACCCTGAGCCAGCAGCAAATCTTTGTTTACTATTCTAGAAATATTCAGAATTTGATTTTTTTTTTTTGTCTTTTTGAGACAGGGTCTCCCTTTAGTCCCAGCTGGCTTGTAGCTTGCTGTGTAGACCAGGCTGGCCTTGAACTCAGAGATTTGCCTGCATCTGCCTCCTGAGTGCTGGGATTAAAGGTGTGTGTTACCACAGCTGGCTTGATTTTATTGATTGATTGATTGATTGATTGATATGTGTGTGTGTGTTTGCCATGTTACATGTGTGGAGGTCAGAACATAACTTATGGGAGTTTGTTCTTTTTTTTCCATCATAACTCAGGGATCAAACTCAGGTCCTTGATCTTGGTAGCAAGTGCCTTTATCTGCTGAGCCATGTCACAGGCCCAAACTGCAAACATTTGAAAGCAGGATGGAGCCAGGAAAAATGTAACATGTCAGAAGGCTAGTCTTTATTCTTCCTTGTCTGGGCATCACACATCACACAGTGGGACTTGGCTCTTTGCTTCCTATGAAACCCCACAGTGTTTTGTTTCCATTTAAACTCAATCACTGCAGAAAGCCATGCATATTTACAGCAGATGAGCTTTCAGCTTAGATCTGAGGAGAAAGCTTAAATGAGTTCAGAAATGGATTTCTCATTTCTTTAAACTCTATTTCCTTACATTAGATTTTACAATATTACCTGTCTGTCTTTAACAATAAGCTGCAGGTTTGTGAGCCTCTGCCTCGTGTATCCTCAAATGGAATTGCTTCTCTTATACCTTTAATCTCACCATTCGGCCTCCAGTCCACATTTTGCAAATGAATAATGACTAACACCACCCTTAAATTTCTACTATGCTCCCCTATATCTTACAGTCCTCTCCAAAATAGACTAGGAATGTATAAACCGACTTGAAGTACTCCACGTGACATCCATCAGTCGTTTGCAAATCTCAAACTGCTTTTCTTCTTTTTATTCTTTCATTGACTTTAATTTTCTTTCCTTCTTTATACTGAAATTTAATTCCTCCAACATTTTAATTTTGTAATTACATATAAAGTACAATAGTCCTCCACTTATCCACATGGGGTACACGCTAAGATGCCAAGTGCATGCATGCCTTAAAACATAGATGATACGAGATCATACACATCATGATTTTATTCTTTATAAATATCTATTATAAAGTTTAATTTGGACACAGCCAGAGATTAACAATGCTAATAGAGAAACAAGGATTAAAAGTTTAATCATAAAAGTTATGTTAATGAGATCTCCCAAAATACATCATCTCTTGAGATGAGATGGTTCTTTTTAAAAAATTTTTTATTATTTTTATTTTATGTGCATGAGTGTATTGCCTACATGTGTGTAAATGCACCTGTCTCATGCAGTGTCCATGGAGGTCAGAAGAGGGTGTCAGATCCTCTGGAACTGAAGTTACAGATGGTTGTTAGCCACCATGTGTGTGCTGGTAATTGAACCCGGTCCTCTGCAAAAGCAGTGACTGCTCTTAACTGCTGAGCCATCTCTCCAGCCCCCAATGAGATCCTTCTTAAATGGAACACTTTATGGCTGTCTTGGCCAGTAGGAATAACCATTATCATTGCTCTTGTGAGTTGCTTTCCTTATGTACTGTGATCTTCAACAGTCAGTCTGATCACATAGACATCTACTAAGGGGTCATCAGGCAGGCAGGGCCTATAGAAAGAAGATACTAGACTAAAGGATAGTCCAGCTCTGATGTGGGAGGGAGTGACACTACATTGCCTTTGAGCAGTGTGCTATTTAAAATCTGTGCAGCTAGGTGCAGTGCACATGGCTGTAATCCCAGCATCAGGGATGCTGAGATGGGAAGATCATGAGTTTTACTCCATCTGTAGAGGAACAGGAAGGCCTTTGAGAAATAGTGTCTTCTGGGCATGAAGGAGGGGCATGCACATTTAATCTTTTAATAAAGAATGTCTAATTTTTCTTCTGTATGGCTATCCATATACACACCACTGTCCATAGTCCCTGGTCCCCTCGAGACTCTGTTTCCATGGGTCTATCCTGACACTGAAGTTTTCTGATCTGCTTCTCTTTCTTTTTATTGGATAACTGAAAAAAAATGTGCTTCCTGTATATTCCCTTGGTGACTCATTAGGTCAACCATAAGTTTATATGCATTTTAGCCATGTTTGATTCTTCTGTGAATTGAGTATTATTATGGAAGGGTACCATCTTTGGGGGGTAATTTACATTTTGTTTACTTAAAGAAATCTTTTATTTATTAATTTTATTTTATGTGAATGAGTGTATTACCTGCATGTGTGTAAATGCACTGGTGTCAGGCAATGCCTGGGGAGGTCAGAAGAGGATGTGCAGTCTCCTGGAACTGGAGTTAAAGTCAGTTGTTAGCCATCATGTGGGTGCTGGGAATAGAGCATAGGTTCTCTGTAAGAGCAGTCAGTGCTCTTAACCATTAAGCCTTCTCTCCAGCTGAAACATTTTATATATCTTAAATTTTTTTCTTCTATACATGTTAACAATTCTTCCTTTGACATAACTTTGAGCATTTTATATTCTTGTGGTGTTTTCTCTAATTCAGAATTTATTGCTTATTTAGCTGCTTATTTATGACTGTGTGTGCATGTACATGCACATGTGAAGGCAGGAGGGGATGTCAGGTATCCTGCTCCATTATTCTCACCATATTCCCTTGAGATAGGGTCTCTCTTGAAACTAGAGCTAGGCTGGTGGACAAGCCACAGGGATCCTCTTATCTTTAATCCCCATGGTGCTGCCTTTTTTTACATGAACCCTTGAGTTTTTAACTCATACTATTGCCTGCTGTCAGTCTTCCTGAAAGAACTGAAATTTGGGGATTTCAAGATAGTAATATTTGAGGACAATATTTTAAAGAAGAAAAAGATGAACAGAGAAAGTTTCTGAGATCTGCAGAGGCTCCCTGTGAGAGTGCAACTAAGCTTAGATAAATACACAAATGTGAGGAAAACAATAAAGAGCAGAGAAAGGATAGAATAAGCAGCTCCTGGAGCCCATACAGAGCCTAGAGTAGGGTGTGTTCTCAGTAGCCAGATTATCTCTGGATTATAATAACTTTATAATTTGTGAACATGTTTAGGACACTAAGAAGGGTCTTTCCTCAGTAATAGAGAAAAATTTTTGACCCATATTACATGATGGAACAAAGCAGAAGAATATTTTTAGGAATGTAAAAACCCAGAAACCAATAAGTTAAAATTAAAAAGTCTGGTATCTAATAATAACTGACCCAGAAATAACACCGATGGTAGAATCAAGGACATTGAAAGTCATTAATACTGTATTACATGTGTTCAACAGGGCAGATAGAAGATGGGGCATGCTAAAAAAGAGACATGGAAAATACTAGAAAGATCCAATTAAAAACTTCCAAAGGTTAAAATAAATGCCTAAGGTTAAAAATATAGTTGGTGGGATTAATGGCCGATTAGACATTATAGACAAAAAATAGTGAGCATAAAATACTGTGATAGAAAGTGTTTAGACTGGAACAAAGAGAACAATTGAATTCACTGTAAGTGCTATGGTTTGGCTATCAATTTTGTGTCCCAACGTCTCATGTGTAGATGGCTTAGATAATCCGGCTACTAAGAACACACATTATTCTAGACTCTGTATGGGCTCCAGGCACTGCTTTCTCTAGTCTGGCTCCTGGCCTTGGTGATGTTAGGAGCTGTAGAACCTTTAAGAAGTGGATCAAATTTGAGAGAACTAGAACATCAGAGGTGTCCCCCTCAAGTGGGATTAATTGGGGGGTTTTATGGACCCCAAAGTGATTTTTGTGAGAGTACGTTGCTTCGGAAAAGCAAGAAAGCCCCTCCCTGAGCCGGGCTTCCCTTTCTCCCTTTTGCATGTACTCCTAATATAAGCCTATCTTCCGGAATGTGTCCAGCTAAGAGCACCTTCACCTAGGCTGAACCAGTGGGACCACTAATCTTGAACATTCATCTTCCAAAGCTGGGAGCTATATATACATGTGTTATAAAATGTCCATTGTCTGGCATTTTGTTACAGCAATGGAAAAATTAGCGAACTGGAACATCAGTAGACTGGAAACAAATTCAAGTGAACAGATATAAACATAAATGGAGCAAACAAAAAATGGTGAACAATGACCCAAACCCTTCCAAATTTG
This sequence comes from Rhizomys pruinosus, assembly GCA_009823505.1. Lineage (NCBI taxonomy): Eukaryota > Metazoa > Chordata > Mammalia > Rodentia > Spalacidae > Rhizomys > Rhizomys pruinosus. The sequence goes on along the minus strand of VZQC01002068.1, from coordinate 1,394,990 downwards.
ATCGAAACATTTCATGTCATTGACTACAGGTCCAAGGGCAACAAACCACGAGCACAAGAAACACATGAAGAAAACAACACAGATGCATGTCATAGTAAAGTTGTGTAAAATGATAGATAAATAGAAATATTACAAGCAACCAGACAGCAGATATCTTTGTGGAGTCAAATAAGCTAAAAAGGCTCCCAAGTGTGTGTCCTTGGTTAAGAGTCCTATATTAGACTGCATCGACCCAGAACTCAGGAATCATTGTGGAAAAGAGGATGGAAAGATTGTAAGAATCAGGGTTGATCCATGAGCATAATGAAACAGAGGCTTTCAGGCCACTGGAAGCGTGTTCATGTGAACTTGTGGCAATGGTGGCATCCAGAACAAGATCCATGCCACCTCAATCAGACAAGGGCCCAGAACGGTGTGACAGAAATGAGCAATGGGTTGGCCCTAGCCCGAGAAATGTTGGAAACTGATTACTGCCTTAAGAATTCTAGATAGACCAAATAGATTCCATTGGATTGAATGTGTGCTGAAGGAGATCTGGGTAAAATGCTTGGCTGGATGGTACTTAACAGGTATAGCAGAGTACATGAGGGGCATGGAGGCATGGTTAAGGGAAGCAGTCTAAATTGATTAAGAACTGTTGGATGAAATGTACGAAAGCACAATAAAATATATTTTAAAAAGACAGTGGCCCAAGAGTGTGAAAAGCATAAAAGATAACACTATAAATGCAGAAGTCTTCACTGAATGAAAATACCTTTCAAAATTCAGGTGTGGTGAAAATGGTTTTACATATACAAAAGCTAAATAACTCATTACCAGCAGACCTACAAAGTGTATCACAAAAATACTAAAGTCTTTCAGGCACACAATTGCAATAATAGATGGAAATCTCAATTTGTAAAAATAAAGATTACTAGAGAAAAGTTTTGTGAACCTGAGAAAGGCAAAGATATCCTAGACAGATAAAAATTCCCAAAGAGCTATTCATTTCAACAATGTTAAGTTGCATAGAACTCAATACACTTGAAAGATAACAACAAATGAATACCAAACCTAACAGGCAAGAAGAAATAACAAAATTCAGAGCAGAGATGAATGAAATAGAAACAAGGAAGACAATACAAATTATCAATGGAAACAAGAGCTGGTTCTTTAAAAGGGTAGACAAGACAGACAGACCCTTAACCCAGTTAATCAAAAGAAAGAGCAACTCCAAATCAACAAAATTACAGAAGACATCACAACAGATAACAAAAAGATCCAGAACATCACACAGGAATACTTTAAAATCCCCCACTCTATTAAATTTGAAAACCTAAAAGAAATGGATGAATATCTGAGATCATGGGCATCACCAAAGCTTAACCAAGAAGAGATCAACAGCTTAAACAGATCTATAACATATGAGGAAATTGAAGCAGTAATACAAAACCTCCCAACTAAAAAAAGTTCAGGACAAGATGGATTTATAGCAGAATTCTATGGGACATTTAAAGAGGACCTACAACCAACATTACTTAAGTTATCCAAAAGGATAAAAGCAGAGAGAAATCTCCTAAATTCCTTCTATGAAGCCAGCATCACTCTATACCCAAATGAGGCAAAGATACAACCAAAAAAAGAAAACTGTAGACCCATATCTTTAATGAATATAGATGCAAAAATTCTCAACAAAATACTAAAATGCTTGCAAACTGCATACAGGCACACATCAAAAAGGTCATCCACCATGGTCAAGTAGGATTTTCTCCAGAGATGCAGGGATGGTTCAACATACATAAATTAAAAAATGCCATAAATCATATAAATGGACTCAAAGACAAAAAACACATGGTCATCCCAACTGATGCAGAAAAGGCCTTTGATAAAATTCAGCATGCCTTTATGTTTAAAGTGCTAGAGGGAATTGGACTGGAGGGAACATACCTCAACATAATTAAAGCTATATATGACAAAACCACAGCCAACATCATTAGAAGCATTTCCCTTAAAGTCAGGAACCTAGGAAGCCTACCCACTATCCTCATTCCTTTTCAATATCATGCTTGTAACTCTTGCTAGAGCAAAAAGATAAGAGAAGGAAATTAAAGGAGTACTATTTGGAGAAGAAGAGGTCAAACTATTCCTTTTTGCAGATGATATTATATATAAGGGATGCCAAAAATTCTACCAGAAAACTCCTAGAAATGATGAAAAGTTTTAGTAAAGTGGCAGGTTACAAAATTAATCTGCAAAATCAGTAGCCTTTTTATATGCTAATAGCAAGCAGTTAGAGAAGCACATGGAGGCTCTCCCATTAACAATAGCCTCAAAAAAATCTTGAAAGAAACCTGGTCAAAGACATTCAAAATCTCTCCAATGAAAACTTTAAATCTTTGAAGAAGGAGATTGAGAAACACACCAGAAGATGTAAAGATCTCCCATTCTCATGGATTGGAAGAATTAATATAGCAAAAATGACCATCCTACCCAAAGTAATATATAGATTTAATGTAATCCCAATCAAAATCTCCATGACTTTCTTCACAAAATTAGAAAAAAATCCTAAAATTCATATGGAAGCACAAAAGACCCCTGCACACAAAGAATAATGCAGGGGGGATTACGATAGCAGATTTCAAACAATATTACAAGCTATAGTTATAAAAGCAGCATGGTACTGGCCTAAAAATAGACCCATAGATCAATGTAACAAAATTGAAGACCCATACTTGAGTACATGCAATTTGAGCCAAATGATATCTGACAATGAATGGGACCAAGAACACTCAATGGAGGAAAGGTAGTATCTTCTGCAAATGGTGGTGGCAAAACTGGATCACCACTTGTAGAAGAATGAAACTAAACCCTACATTTTACCTTGCACAAAAGCCAACTCTAAATGGGTCAAAGACCTCAATGTAAAACCTGAAACTCTGAAAATGTTAGAAGAAAACATGAGCAGTAACCTACACGATATAAGTGTAGGAAACAGCTTTCTAAATCAGACAGTAGTTGTACAGGAAATAAGGTCAACAACCAATGAATGGGATCTCATTAAAATAAAATGCTTCTGCACAGCAAAAGAGACAAAGACGTGAAGACAAAAGCTACGAGTGCGAGGAAATCTTCACCAGTGATGCGTCTGACAGAGGCTTAACATCCACAGTACATAAATTACTCAAAAAACAAAAGACCAAGAAAACAAATGACGCAATTAAAAGATGGGCTAAAGATCTGAACAGGGTCCTCTCAAGACAAGAAGTAAAGATGGCTAAGAAACATCTTAAAAAGTGTTCAACATTGTTAGTAATTAAGGAAACGCAAATTAAAACCACTTTAAGATTTCATTTTTTCCCCCACTAAGACTGGCCATGTTCAAGAAAACAAATGATACCAAGTGCTAGAGAGGTTGTGGAGAAAGGGGAACACTCGCCGGGCTTGGTGGCACACTTGGGAGACAGAGGCCCACAGATCTCTGTGAGTTCAAGGCCAGCCTCGACTACAGAGTGAGTTCCAGGCCAGCTGGGGCTACAGGGAGACACTGTCTCGAAAAGACCAAAAAAAAAAAAAGGGGGGGGGGAACACTCATTCACTGATTGTGGGATTCCAAACTCATGCAACCTCTATGGAAAGCAGTGTGGAGAACTCTTAAAAGGCTAAAAATGAACTTACCATTTGATCCAGTCATACAAAGCCCGGGTCTATACCCAAAGGATTCATCCTATTGGAGAAATAGGTGGACATCAATGTTTATTGTTGCTCTTTTCAATACAATAGCTAAGAGGTAGAAGCAATCTAAGCGTCCCTCCACTGATGTGTGAATAATGGAAATGTGGAACATTTATACAATGGAGTTCTATGCAGAGGTAAAGAAAGACAGACCTCTGTGAGTTCAAGGCCAGCCTGGTCTACAGAGTGAGTTCCAGGACAGCCAGAGCTACAGGGAGACCCTGTCTCAAAAAGACCAAAAAAAAAAAAAAAAAAGAAAGACATCATGAAATTTGCAGGTAAATGGATGGAACTAGAAGCTGTTATGCTAAGTGAAGAAACACAGATTCAGAAAAGCAAATGACATATGTTGTCCCTCATTTGTGGATCCTAGCACCAAATACTTATATGTAAGTATATACCATGGTGTAACTGTAGGAACCAGGTAAATGAAAAGAACCAGGAAGATAAAGGGAAAGAAGGAACCTGAGACAGAAGGCTAGTAGGTGACAGGTGATACTAAGGGAGGGATAGATAAAATCAGGGCATCTAAATGGGAAGGGAGTGGAAGGGCTATAGAAGGAAGGGGGGAGGGGATACAGCCAGAACCAAGGAGACCAAGAGAAGTGGAGCCATAGGAGCCTGGCAGTATCAAGGGAGAACTGGGGATACTTTAAATGGGGAAGACATGGAGGGACTTCATAAGTAAATGGAGAGTGGAGAGATAAATAATGCCTTGGGTAAAAACTTGAGAGAAACATATTAGTTAGTCTAACAATGTATTGACAATACATATACACAATACTTCTCCATGAATCCATATTAAAGATGAAGGCTGCATATCAAGAAACAGTACCAGACAGAAGAAACCTTCCTTTCAGTTGTTGGCCAGGGTAGTCCAAGAGACTTTCAAAATAACACAGGCTATTACCACAGTCTTTGATTGCCTTCCAGAACCTGAGGATAAGACCCTATTGCTGAAGACAGGACATAGTCTTTGGAGATGGGATCTTGAGCAATGGAGGTGGATCTGACCTGGAAGCCACCACCCTTGAAGGCTAGTTCTCATAGCTAAGGAGAGCACTATGCAACACACTAAGGGAGATCATCAACAGATGGTCCAACATCAGCCTCAAGACCAAATATCCATGTCAATGTCCAGCACTGCAATAGGAAATTTATGCAATAGCAGCACTTTTGCCTTGGGGGAAATCAATGGCAAACCAATTGGACCAAAAACCCAGTCAGTGGAAGGAAACTCTTGTGTGGTATTGTTAGCATAGCCAGATACACACATCTGGAGAGGTCATAGATCTTAGACAATTCCACAAGGTAGACATATCCCTAGGCTAAGGTAACATTTTACTAACTACAAAAGAAGTATCCTTATATTTACAGACAAATATCCCAGACACCAGTCAGAAAAGAGGCTTATTTCGCTCCTGTTGAGAATAGCACAGAGTCCCACAACTGGACACACACAGACATGGTCTGTGAATGGCTCATGCCTAGGCAGTACATCTACAATGCAGCTTCTACACACAAGACCCAAGCATCATAGAAAAAGGACCCTAGAAGGCATTAACTATCTCTTAATTCCCAATAAGGAAGCTCTTCCATGCAACAGGAGACCAGGAACCCAAACTGTGAAGATGAAGAATCTATAGAATGTGGTTCCATGCACAGGCTGCCTACATTCATCTTCACCCACCCAGGGCTCAGAGAACACTGTGGAAGAGGGGCAGGAAGATTGTAAGAGCCAGGGAGGTGGTGCAGGCCACATGGAAATGAATCCTACAGGCTCCTGGGACCCTGTTCATATGAACCTACAGCATTGGTATCAGCATGCACAAGATCCATGCAAGCTCAGCTGGACAAAATCCCAGCACAGAACTTTAGAAATGGGTAGCAGAGCCCAACCTTGGCTGAGGAAATAACGGCAGCAGATGCTGGTCAGGTGAAGACCTGGCCTTCTTTAGAAAGACTGTGTAGGCTAACTAGAGCTCGGGGGAGGAGCTGGCACTGAGGAGTGAGTGGGAATGTAATTTGGCACAATCGGCTCTAGCAGTAATGAAAGAAGGTGTGAACTCCGAGGTCTGGGGGTGGGGGGGTGGTGGACAAGGGAGAAGTGGGTATAACGGTGATGAAGACTGAAAAATTATGTATGAAATAGATAAAATTTCAATAAAAAATTTAAAAATATTAAATTTAATTTTGTCAAAATTAAGAACTTCCTCTCTTTGAAGGACACTAACAAAGGAATGAAGAGATAACTTTACAAACAGGAGACACTTTTATAAGTACAGACTGTCAAAGAATTTCCATCTAAAAATTATTCACAAACTCTCAAAATTTAGCATTCAGGACATGATCCAATATAGAACAGATCAAATTAATTTGGATAGATGTTTTACTAAAGATGATTCATGGATGCAAAAGACCAGGAGAAGATGCTTACTGTTATTAGTAATCAGAGATATCCAAATCCAAGTCATAGTGAGATGTTACTGTGTACATAGAAAAAAGAGCTGCATTTAAAGACTTAACAGACCAATAGCTTACCATGTTGAATGCTACCATTTTGCCTATGAAAATATAAAATGTTACTGTCAGTTTTTTAAAGTTTGGCATTTACACAAAATTTGAACTTTCAGAATATGGATTATATTTAGGGTTTTATTCCCAGACAAAAGAAATAATACCTCTGTATAAAGCCTTGTATATGAATGTTCAAAGTGCTCTGTTACATGACATTAAAAACTTAAATATCTATCAACAGATTAAAAATCAAATTATGATTTTCCTATAGAATGAACTAGTATCTACTACTAGAAAAGAATAAATTATTAATATACATTTTAACATGGCTGGATCTGAGTAACTACAATGAGTAAAAGAACTCAGATCAAAACAAGTATTGTAGGATATTCTAGAATTATTATCATTGCTGGACTATTGTTTTCTTGAGATAAGATCTCACTCTGTAGCGGAGACTAGCCTCAAACTCACAGAAATCCTCTTGTCTCAGCCTCCTGAGTACTGGGATTACAGCCATGGACCACTATACCTAGCCATTCTAGATTCTTGATGCAAACTGATGCGTAATGATGGAAAGCGAACAGCACTCATCTGCTAGTGGGGGGCAGAACTGGGACGACAAAGAGGCCTAGGGAAACTTGGACATGATGCCTGTCTTCTGTACCTCAATTACTGCCATGCCTTCATGACTATGTATATACGGTAAGAATTTATCAAATTGCACATTTGAAACACTTGGATAATTGAACATGAATATGTCTTAAATTTCATCATCAAAAAGTTTAATATGCTAAAAAAGAAGTAATGGTGGTAATTGGCTCTATTGCCTATTGCTACCATTTTAAAAATTCAAACTGCTAAACACATTTATTTTCCCACAGTTTCTGATGGTTTATCTGGATTATCTGCATCACCATTATATTTGAATCAAGGCATCTCCTGGGCTTCTGATTTACTGCAAGAGAACCTACATCCATGTTCACTAAAGATGTTGGCAGAATTTATATTTTTCCTATAGTGATAAGAGCTTTGGAAATTTTGGCTGGGTGTTGAATAGAGGCTTCTTTCTGTAACTCGATCTCGACCTTGAGATCCATGTCATCTAGACCCCTTGAGAGGTTCACGATACAGCAGCAGGCTTTGGTCAGTAGGGGAATGAGAACCAGCAACTGCTGGGAAGACGGACTCTGGTGTAACCTATTGAGTCCCGGAGTGAGCCTTCATTACTATAGCCATCTTCTCTTGACTGGAAGCCACTGGCCTCCACACTCAAGAAGGGATTACACAGGGGCATGCTCAGCCAGAGACAGGAGTCACCTTAGTGGTGTATGTCATATAGACTCCTCTTCCCTTAGTGAATTTAGTGGTAAGTCTGCCAATAATTTGGCTTTTGATTTTGAAAGATGCTCTTTGTCAAGACCTCTTTCAATTCTGAGTGTGCTTTGAGAGCTACTTTATTTTCTTTGGAGCTGTGTGGCCCTTTCCATTCTGTTGCTTTTGCTGGGATTGGTAGTGAATGACATCAAAGCAATATTTTGCATCCATAGAGATGAGCAGATGGATTACATTCTTTAATCTGTAAAAAGTTATTTCCAATACATATAATCTGATATTTATTTCTAGCACATAATAATATACAGGCTAATCCCAGGATATACCCTTTGAGGTACATCTCTAGATTTGATTTGATTTTACTTATTTAGAATTGTTGCCTCTAAGCTTGGTCTATAAGCTTGGTCTAAGCTTTCTTCTTATTTTATGAGCTTTCTATGCTAGTCTTAAAAGAATGTGTTGGGAAACTTTATAACAATTTCTTTTCTCTGGGATTATTTATGCAATGAGGGAATTATGTGTTTATGTTCTTTAAGCATATAGTAGAATTTCTTCATGAAACCGTGGACTTTTCTGCTGTCTGTAGAGCAACAAAAGCTTTGGATGAAAAAGGGCTTCTTGGCTGTGCAGTTCCCAGGGCAGCTGCTGTGTAACCCCCACAGTCATCACCTTAAGGATTTTCCCACTTCGTGTGTTCATTGTTCTGGAGCTTGCAGTGCCCCTGGAAATTTCCATTCCACACCTAATCCTCTCCAGTACTTTATCTGCACAGTGTTGAATGTGGATGGGCATTGTGGTTTGTTATTTTTGTTTGCGTTGCTTTGTATTTTGTTTTAAATATCTCCTCTCCTATGGATCTGATCTCCTTTGCTTAAAAAAAATTTAGGTTCATCCAAATATTTAGTTATCTCACCACATACTTGGCAGTCTACCTTATAGATTTGTGAAAGAGTGTTTTTCAGATATGAGAGGTCCACTCATATGTGAACCCACAGAAGCTATGACTGCATGTACAAAACCTGCACAAGAATGAGCCAGCCAAAATTCCAGCATTTGGGGAGGGGCTCCCAAAGTTCCACTCCTCACTGAAGAGCTATTGGAAACTGATGGTTGCTGGGGAAGGGGAGTCATCTTTTTTTAGGGATGCAGTCCTTGATAGGCCGCCCATGCTCCAGTGGCTGGCCTTACACCCATGCACATACTGAGAACACTAACTGAACTCAGTGGGATTCAACAAGGGCACATGGAGTTGGAGGGGAAATGTGGTGGTCATGTTAGACTCACAAGAAGCCCCCGGGGAGAAGGCTTCTCTGGAGACAAAGAATCTCTGGCTTCTTTGGAACATTAACTGTCAATCACCTGGTTATGACTATGCCTAGGAAGGTGGGTTTACTTTAAGTTATGCTAAAGAGATGTGCAGAATACATAGCGCATTAGTGAGATGGTGAAATTTTCCTGCCCGGAATCCTTGCCTCTTCGTTCAGTTCTCCTGGACCTGGGAGGTCCCAGACATGGGCTCTCTCTAAGCTGTCTGCTTTTCTGAATTCTTCAGAAAAGTATAACTTCTGCTTTTCTTTGTGTCTCTCTTTTAACCAAGCTTTCCTAATGCTTTGGGCTGCCCCAACTCTTTGAGCTTCTTTACCTTTTTCTCTTAAAGCTCAGTTATCTTCCCTGCCATGTGTCTGCCAGTCTGCCACATGGTACCTGTCTGACCTCCATGTTGACTCTAAACCAGCATGGCTTCATAGGTTATTTCCTGCTCCCCTCCCTCCCTCCTCCTCCCCAAGGCAGTTACTGAGATTGACAGCTTGCTTGCCTTGAGGATTTTCCCTTAAATCCTAATAAAATTGTCCTAAAGCTTCCATTTGAGTCTATTCTTAAATTATTTGATAAGACTAAGGATCCTCTGGGAGGGGACCCCGTTTCTTCCCTGTATCAGTAGGGGCTTGGGAGGAGTTGGAGGGGAAGGAGTGGAGAGAAGATCTGAATAAAACACATTCATGTATCAATTTTTTAAATAATACATTTTAAAAATGATTCTTACTCTTTTTATATTAATTAATTAATTTATTTATTTTTACGTGTATGAGTGTACTGTCTGCATGTAGGTTGGTGCACCAACCTATGCGGAGGTCAGAAGAGGGTGTTGGATTCTCCTGGAACTGGAGTTGAAGAAGGTTCTTAGCCACCATGTGTGGATGTTGGGACTCAAACCCAGGTCCTCTGCAAGAGCAGTCAGCCCTCTTAACCACTGAGCCATCTCTCCAGCCCCGATTCTTACTCTTAAGAGTTTCATTTTGAAGAAATATGGAGCAAGAGAAGAAACCAAATATGATTGCCATCTTGACCCAGCTTTATTTTAAAGAGGGAAGGGTTGAATCAGACTTAGAAACTTTATGCTAATTAAAATGTCTGTCTTTGGAAGTGTACCTGAACTTGGTTCAGATTTACTGGGCTTGTCCAACACCCTAAAAACTGTCTTAGAAATTACCTGAAAGACAAAAATAATATTCGCAAGTACAGTGGACTTTTAGAAAGGAAAGCATAGATATGGAATTAACAAACACAGTATGTGATTTTAAAATTCATAAATCTTAAATCTTAAATCCTTGAGAATTAGACCTTAGTTTGTAAGATTCAAAGCAGCATCTTCAAAGACAGAAATAGTTCCTATGTTATTAAAAAAATAAAAATATTAATGATGTTGAACACTTTTTAAGATGTTTCTCAGCCATCTTCAATTCCTCACTGGTGAAGTCTGTGTTCAGCTCTTTACTCCATCTTTTGAGTAGGTCATTTGTCTTCTTACTTCTTTGTTTTTTGAGGCGTTTATATGCTCTTGATGTAATGCTCTGTCAGATGCATCACTGCTAAAGATTTCCCCCCACTCTGTGGGTTTCCTCCTCACTTCTTTGATTGTTTCTTTAGCTGTACAGAAGCTTTTGAGTTTTATGAGAAACATCTTAAAAAGTGTTCAACACCATTAATAATTGAGGAAATGCAAATTAAAACCACTCTCAGATATCATCTCACTCCAATACGGCTAGCTAAGATCAAGAAAACAAAAGACAACAGATGCTGGGGAGGTTGTGGGGAAAGGGAAACACTCATCCACTGCTGCTGGGAATGTAAACTTGTACAACCACTATGTAAAGCAGTGTGGAGAACCCTTAAAAGACTCGGAATGGGCCTGCCACTGACCCAGTCATACCACTCCTTGGTATATACCCCAAAGACTCATCCTACCACAAAGATACATGCACATCCATGCTTGCTGCAGCTCTCTTCACAATAGCAAGGGAGCTGGTGCTAACCCAAGTGCCCCTCAACAGACGGGTGGATGACAAAAGTGTGGTTCATCTACACAATGAAGTACTATTCAGAGGTAAGGAAAGATGGCATTATGGACTTTGCAGGTAAATGGATGGAGCTCGAAGCCATTATGCTGAGTGAAGTAACACATTCCCAGAAAGACAAACAGAGAATGGTTTCCCTCATTTGTGGATGCTAACACCAAATCCCCCAGATGAAAGGCAAGTTGAATAACATTATTGTTATATTTCTGTTTATCTGAAAGCAACTATGTTGTTATAATATGAATCTCTCAATGGGCTTTAGAATCCATCCACCAATTATTTTTAGACTCTGTAATTACTGCATATGGGTGGAGAGTATGTATCCATATTTTAGAGTAATATAAAATTAATGGAGGAAAATGTGAATTCCTAAGGATAAAAAAAAATGACTGAGAGAAAGATGCAGGAAAGTTATGGCAGACTGCATGGTCTTGGGGTGGGGTGGGGTGGGGTGGGAGAAAGGGAAGGGAAAGGGGAATATGCCTGAACTGAATTGAAAAATGATGTCTGAGGGCTGGAGAGATAGCCTAGCGGTTAAGAGCACTGACTGCTCTTGCAGAGGACCTGGGTTTGATCCCCAGCACTCACATGGCAGCTGAGAACCGTCTGTAACTCCAATTCCAAGAGAACTCCAGTTCCAGGGGAATCCAACACCCTCTTCTGACCTCTGCAGCATTGCACGACACGGGTGCACAGACCTTCATGCAGACAGTACACTCATACACATACAAAATATAAATAAAATTAAAAAAAGAAAAATGATGTCTGAAATACACAAAACATCAATAAAAAATAAAAATTTTAAAATAAAAAGATTAAAATATAGTGAACAAAAAGTTCAAGTTTATATACTTCCCAGAAGACAAGTGCTCAATAGTGCAAATACTATGACAGATAGCTAAGCCATGCATTCATATTTAGATGCTCTTATTCAATTGAATATTTGATAGATAACACTGAACGCCACAAAATTAAATGAATTCAGGCAATTAGTGTTTGTATAATTACTATAGCCAATATAAAGCAATTAAGTTGAAATAAGATGAGACAAATAACACCCACCTATATGTAAACATGAGGTTGGAAGCTTTTTAAAATTTATCTGATTCCCTTTCTGTTTCAAAGCGAATGGTCCTGTGACATCTCATTAATATATTCAACAGTTGCTTGCACTTTCAAGAATTTGAGATGAGTTAAAAACTAATTTGTGCTAAGAAGGATTATTTTAATTACATTATATATTGTGAGTCTACAGGTAGGTAACTAACTGAGTAACAGGGACCAGAGCACTTGGGTTCTCAGTGCAGCTGTAGGTGTCCTGGGAATTCCTCACTATTCTGTCTGGGAGACAGGGGTTGTCCTTGCATGTTCAGGGCTCATGGGTGTTTACCTCACCTTGAGCCAGCACCAGTTTCAATATGCCAACCTGGAGAAAGGTAAATTTTCCACTGTCGCCTGGCGTGGTGGCGCATGCTTTTAATCCTAGCACTCAGGAGGCAGAGGCAGGCGATCTTTGTGGGTTCAAGGCCAGCCTGGTCTACAGAGTGAGCTCCAGGCTAGCTGGGACTAAAAGGGAGACCTTGTCTCAAAAAAAACAAAAAAAAAAAAAAAAAAAATCTCCACTGTCTGCCAGCTAATCTTATTTTGGTTAAGAGACCTGTATTCTTTCACGCTGTTGTCAGGGAAAATTCCATCATTATTCCCCAAGGTGGCCAAAGGGAAGAAATAATTGGAAACAAACAAAGAAAAGTGGCTATAGAAATAAAAGGCAAAACAAGATAACTAGGACTAATCAAGAAGCCCCGAAGAGGAAGGAAGAGCTCAGATACTAAAAGCTTAGAGCTGGCTTGTTTGTACTGACTTGGACTTGTACGCTACAACCTTTCATTCATTTAGCACATTTAATAATGCAGTTATCATAAGTTAATCACAAAGAGTCTTGTGGTTCTAACTAAGAAAGAAGCAAATATTCGTAGGTCTTTCTACCTTTCAATGACCTTTATTATTACACTTTCAGTAATGGAACAATGAAATTAGAACATCAAAACCCATGCCTCGACTTTATCCCAACAACTGATTAATGTCAAAATGTCACATCCTTTTCACTATCAATAAATAGAAACCAGAGCTGGTTATTTCTCTGAAAGATTTTAATAGAACAAACAGAAAAAATATCTTAATTAATTGGTACCTTTGTAATCCTTGGGATCTTCAGATATCCAATTTTTAAAATAGCTAACTGATTTCAGAGATGAAGGAAAATGAAGTGAAAATGAATTATTGAACAGTCTACTACATAGAAGGGTAGACTCTACTCTGAACTACAGTTGTGAGAAAAAGGAGACACTATTTGATGCTCTGAAGCCAATAGCTTTTCGTGTATTTTGCTCTTCAGACGGAGTCTTTATGGCCTGTGTCTTTAGAGCATGCTATTGCCAAAATTACATCGCTAAGATCTGCTCCAACCCGCTCCAAGGGGTAGCTCTGAAATAAAATTAGAAATGGCACAGTAATCCTTAGTTTTTTATTATAATTTTATTTTATTTTTAAGCAGCACTTACATTATAGCAAAATGCCCCTTGTGTCTGCTAGACTCGGGTATAAATGAAGTGGAAATTAGATACACAAGCGTGCCTACTACATTCAATCATGGAAAACCTTCATTCTTGTGTAAATTAAAATGATCCTCTGCACAGATGCAAAAGAACTCATCCAAGTAAAAACATTTACATGTAATTTACAGAATGTTTTCTCCCTCGGAAGCAATCGCTTCCCCCAGAATCATAAAAACCTACATTTTAAATGTTGACTAATGCTCAAAGACACTGAACCAAGCTAATAAACTCTACAAATTGAAAGAGATCCAAATGGGGAAACGGGAAAATGGGAAATAACCATATATTTTGATCTCCTCGAGAAATGTTTATCTGACAGTAATTTTAGGTACTGTATTAAGCAAATTACTTAAATGATAATTACTCATCTTCTAAATTTTGCTCCCTAATGATAAAGATACACACACACACACACACACACACACACACACGCACACACGCACGCACAAGCTCTATATCTTCTAATGTGGTTGTTTGAATTCCATACTGAGTTTTTGTCTTGCATATTTTTCTTGGCCTTCACACTGTTGTGTCCATAGTAATGGCTTACCTGACATTAGAAGAGCTGGTTTGCTGGACTAGAGCCCCATCAACACATTGAGTGGCTTTGCTAGATCTACTGAACAAAGATACATCCGTGAAGAGTTTGCTTAGGGCACAGACTGTGAATACACCCATGAGTCTTCCGTTCCCTTGTTTATTGCCTATAATTTTGGTCAACAGGGACACATCACCTCCTTATTCCTTATTTCTCCTATCTATGAAATACATATAATAAACACATATTGTTAGCCATGGTTGTGAGAACAAATAAGATACAGCTGGCTCACATCTAGGAAAACGCTCAGTAATGAGAGGGATAGAGATTGAGAATAGAGACCCCAGGATTAAAGATGCCACTGCAGCTGAGACTTGAATATTTGTAGCTCAGGCCAAAAGAGCAACATAATGCACAAAGAGTTCTCCCTGTCTTACAAACAGAAGTCCCCCCTTATACCAGCAATCACCCTAAGAGGACTTGCTGCTGTATTTAAATATAGCATCATCTAAAGTACTGGCTCAGGACTAGAGAGATGGCTTGACATTTAAGAGCACTAGCTGCTCTTAGAGAAGACCCACATTTGTTTCCCAGCACCCATATGGCAGTTAACAACCTCTCATAACTTTAGTTCCAGGGGATCCAATTCCAGGGAGTTTGATACCCTCTTCTGACCTTGGTATAGGAACTGCACAACATGGATGTAGTTACATACATGCAAACAATCCACTTATACACATAAAATAAAAATAATAAAATTTAAAAATAAAGTACTGGCTGGGACCCTCTGTAATAGCTGTGAGCTCCCAGAAAACAATGGTATTTTTCATGTCGTCACTTCTCATATGGGCCCCAGATGAAAACCAAGGGCATAATGTTGAATCCAGAGCTCCCTAAGGGCATTGCTGTGAGAAGTTAAAGTTACATATTCTGGTCTGTAACTTCTGGTCAGACTTGAGGATGGTGAGAAATCTTTGCAGAGCTGCTGTTTTGGCAGGTCTCTTGGGCTATTGCTCTCTGCTCCAACTTGATGGAAGCAGACACATTGGAATTGAGATGCATATCACAGCCAGCAGCTATTGTGTGTTGTGGCAGGGGAAGAGCTCAACTGGTTTAGTCTCTGACAAGCAGGACTCAAGCTGGCACTTTGTTATGAAAATCAGGTGCTAGAGGGACACTTCCACTGTGTGGAGCCCAGTATGAGATGACAGGTAAGCAGAGATATTGGACTTCTGATGCTCTAGGATGCCGCATCTCATCCCCAGGGAGGATCTGACAAGGCTACTGAAGAAGGTGAGGGTCTAATGTACAATTTATTTACATCTGCCACAGGAAACCTTGATGGGGGTCTTAGAGAAGGGCTCATTTTGAGCACAGCAGCACCTAAGTGAACGAGTTAGAATGACTTCTTGCCAAGTTCCCCTGGATTATGAACAGCCTCACCTTGTTGCGTCACTATGTATTGAGCTTCTCTGAATAATAAGAATTTCTGACAAAAAAACCCAAGATCTTGGTTTTCTTGTAATTGTCACAGAGCTGTCATTTTAGAGAGTAAGTGGCACTGGGTTTCTGTTGGCTGTTAGGGCCCCTCCTGGGTCATGGTGGTAGAATCAGGTCATTCATATGGAAGACGGGCTCATCATGAGTGCGCTGTGGCAGGTGGATGTGCAGCTTACTTTCTCTGAAACCCATGTTAAATTGCTCCAGTAAAAATTAAAAAGGAGAATAGATCCAGCCAGTGCCTATGGTGTTCAGGACTGCAAATTTAAATCCTTGAAAGACCAGGCTCTTGAAAATGAAAAGAAGCTGAAATCAAGGGTTCTTTTAAAATTGTATGTATATATAAATATATATTATAATTATATAAATCAAATACACATCTACAAAGAATTTGAAAAACATTTTTATTTTATTCTAGACCCGCCTTCAAAAAGCCCCTGTTTTAACCAGTGTGGTAATGGAAAGTGCACACAGCACTAAGGCTGAGTAGCAGTAAAGAGCTGCTGCAGCTTGCCTTGCAATAAGTAATATCTGGCAGAGAAGCTGAGAAGTGAAACTCTAGGCTGAGCTAGAAACAGCAAGGCTTTAGTGAAGTATCATCTGCGGGGTGCAAGAAGCTCCAGCCTAGGGCCACAATTTCAACTGTTTGAAAGCCAATTTTCAAGCAATCCTGTCTACTAAGTTCCATCCTCTCTCTGATCTTGTATAGTACAATGTTTAGGATAGGTGCACTGAATTAAGACTCTATCAATTGAGTATAAACGAGTTTATCAGATGTTTTTGCTCCATATAACAGATACCTGGGAAGAAGATGGGGGGGCAGAAGGTGTTTGTGTGTGTTTTACAGAGAGAGAGAGAGAGAGAGAGAGAGAGAGTTGTTGATTACTACTTTACCTAACTAGGTAATCTTGGACTTGTTACTTGATATCTTAGAATCTCAGTTTCTCCAGAGAATACAGAAATAGGAATATTTTCCCCACACATTTCACATGATTTTTTTTTTTGTGAAGATTAAATTAACAGATTAAGTCATGAAAAACACTTGGCCCATAAGAGATATCCTATTAATATTTTCTTGGCTGTGATGGTTTTTATGACTTCATCATTTTGTCTAAGAGTTGCCAAAACAGAAACAGTAGAAAGGAAGGCTGAAGGGTGGCAAGGTGAAGCTACAATAAGGGAAAGTTCAGGGTTTTTTGTTTGTTTGTTTGTTTTTTGTTTTGTTTTGCTTTCTCCTCAGGTCTTGTGTTGACCAGAAAGAAAATAAACAGCTCTAGGTGTCTAACACCACATGGTAGAACAAGCTAATTTATATTTACATGCCATGTTCCATTGGGGAGCCCAAATCCAGTTGGTGTCTAAGAGGACTTGCTTATTACACCATTATTCTTTAACATGTGCTAAGAGCTAGCTAGTAAATGGTCCTGTAGGACACACTTGTAGGAAAACAATCCCCTGTTGCGTTTTGCACACTGTTTTCAAAAGCCTCTGTTAATAGCCACATTTCGATCAGATCTCTGAGTACAAATGAACCTCCCACAAAACTCTAAGGGCAACCTATGATATTATCTTTGCCAATTGAAATTCTCAAGGTGAAATACATATGTGCTGTAATTGGCACCTTTGAAACATCATTTTCCCATGGAAAGCTTTCAGAGCTGCCGCCAGCAAATGCAGCCTGGCAGGTCCAGAAAGGTGAGGTCTGGGTATGAATGCTTCATTACCAGCAGGGCTTCGCTCAGGTGACAGAGTTTCAGCTCCCTGTCAATCATGCCCATTTCTGGTCTCGCAGGACTCCATAGTCTCTAAGCCGGAGGCATCAGCCTGTGCAGACAAATAATTACCGGAGCTGAGCCATTTCATGGAAAGGCAAAACTCTTTATCAATATTGCTTGCCCAGAAGCAGTTGTGAAATCTGTAGCTTCTCCAGCGCAGCCTGGAGAGCAGAATGATACTGGCGAGGAAACTCTGGGTCGGGAGCAATGCGTGCACCCCAGAGGAAGTCTATGTTGACCTGCAATGTCTCCAGTTTCCATTAAAGTCAAGTTGTTTCATCTCAAATCACAATGAAGACTCAGAGTCCAGATCCCTCGCTTGCTTACAGCAATTCCATTTCAAAATACTCAGTTGTGTGAGCCAAAGGCTCTGTGAGAGAATCATGTCTCACCAATACCCTGTGATAATGAAATTATAACAGCTAGTTACTTCGGATGTTTTGCCAGCATTTTCTAGAGCAAAGGAACCAATTAGCAAAATCTATATTTATATCAATCAGTCATCTATCTGTCTAGGGTCTCCCATAGCCCCAGCTGGCCTTGGAACTCACTATGTAGATCAGGCTAGACTCTACTTTACAGAGATCCATATGCTTTGGCATTCCAAGTACTGGGATTAAGGTATGTGCCTCCATGCTTGGCCACATGGTTCTTTTCTTTCTAAATTTTTTTAAATTATTTTTATTTTATGTGTATGGGTATATTGCCTGTTCATGTGCCATGAAATGCCCATGGAGGTCAGAAGAGGGTGTCAAATTTCCCTAGAACTGGAGTTACAAATGGTTGTTAGCCGCCATATGGGTGCTGGGAATTGAATGCAAGTCCTCGACAAGAGCAGCCTCTGCTCCGGCTCCCAGAGCTCATGGTTCTTAATTTTTCTAGGTAGTTCAAAATTAATTCTAAAAATGCCAGGCACTGAACACTAGGGTTTTAAATGGGCATATAACATGTATAGTTATTTATGGGATTACAATTCATTACATGTATATAATACATAATGATCAAATCAGAGTAGTTGGCATCTCCACTTTCTCCACCATTTCAATGTGTTGACATCCTTCAAACTCCTCAATAACTCTTTTGTAATGTGCAATGAATTTTGTAGGCTATAATAAGGATAGAGTGGTGGGGAGATAGAAAAAGATGGGTGATTGGCACCAAGCTAATAGTTCAAGTAGAATATTGCTAATGTTATATGGACTAGGTTTGTTTGAGTCATCTTGAATCCTCACAACAAACTATATGGTAGAATCGATTAAATAGCCTTGTCAATGATTTTGAAAAGAACATACAATTTGGAAGGGCAAAATAATTTCCTAAGATGATAGGTCTGGATTCAACTGGAACCAGTCTACCTCCAAAACACAAATTCCTAACTTCTAACCTATAGTGTCTACCAAAACTTTATTTCAAAACAATGATCCTTAACATTGTTATTGATCTTGGGAAAGTCATTGGCAGGAACGATGATCAGTTTAAACATCTGCTAGATCACCTGGAATTTCTTAACTCGGTCATTCCACTCTTAGCAATGGTAGAAGAAATGAATGAGGATAAGATCTCTCAGAAAAGTGGCATAAATGCCCTGACCCCAAGTGAGAACATTGTTATCCTCTGCCAAAACAGAGGGTTATTTCTTTAGTGAAAGCAAAGATTTTATCATAAAGTATACCAGGGGTAATATAATTCATTTATTCCTGTTTTGTCTTCCCTTTGTTTTGAACCAATCATTGTGGCATGATAGGAAGATGTATGTCCATTCAGAGGTGAAATTCACCAGTTGGAGTGTCTTACCCTTCTATGAATAGCCATGGGAAGTCTGTGAAAGCAGATTCCTGGCCCAAGTCCCCCAAGACTGTAATTCATCTGTCCGTACTGAGGAATCAAAGCTTTCCACAATTGCTTCTGGCAAAATGTTCACAGACACGTTTGGAGGAGTACTACACTATAGACGGGGGACTAGGTATTGCTAAACTGAAATTCACAAATGTGCTGGATAGCATCAGTTTTCAACTTGACACAGTTGGGAAGAGAGAACCTCAACTGAGGAACTCTTTCTATTGGCTTGCCCTGCAGCCACGTCTGTGAGGCCTTCTCTTGACTTCTGAGTGATGTGGGAAGGCCCAAGTCCATTCCTGGGCAGGTGGTCCTGGGTTGTATAAAAAAGCAGGCTGAACACAGCCTAGAGGAGCAAGCCACTAACTAGTGTTCCTCTGTGTGTGATCTATGCTTTAGTTCTTACCTCTAGGTTCCTTCCCTGAATTCCTGCCTGGGGTTCTCTTCATAATAGACAGTGAACTGTAAGACAAATAAACCCTTTCCTCCCTAAGTTTCTTATGGTCAGTGTTTTTTCACAGCAACAGAGAAGCAAACTAATATAGAATTGGCACTAGGATAGTGGGATATTGCTGTGAAGGACTAGATGATGTTCGTTTTAGAGGGGACGGTGGAAGGAATTTGGAGCTTTATGCTAGAAAAGCATAAGGTGCTCAAAGCTTAATGAGCTGCTGTAGGAACTTGGAAGATAATCTTGAAAGAGCTGTAGACAAGGCCTGGCTTGTGCAGTTTCAGAAGGAAACAATGATTCTAACAGGACAGTTTATGTATATTTCAAATTAAGAATTTTTATAAGTTAAACTTTTTGTGCTTTACTGGGACAAATGATTTTTGTCAGCTGGGACTTAACAAGAGACCAGCATCATTAAAGTGGAATCTGGGGAGTATTTTCTCGGGGCTGGCACACACAAAGTGTGATCCATAGAGTAGTAAGGTTGCATTGAAGTCTGGTAGGTAATTCAGAAGAGTCTCGTCTTGTACATGATACTGGTTTTGAAGGCATGAAGGAGCCAGGAGAATACCTGAGTCTTTGTACCCTGAGAGGCTTGGAAAGGCCATTTGTGAAGGCGTTAGCTTCAGTTGAAGTGAATACCCAGTACTTAAGGGCTCATGGAGAGAACCAGAAGCTGGACATCTTGTGAAGCCAAGAAAGGCCACTGGTGAAGTTGCATCATCAGTTGCAGTGGAGACCCCAGCATATTGGAATTTAAAAAAAATATTTTATTATTTTTATTTTATGTGTATAAGTATATTGCTTGCATGTGTATAAGTGCAACCATGTCATGCAATGCTCACACATGTCAGAAGAGGGTCTAAGATCCCCTGGAACTGGAACTATAGACAGTTGTTAGCTGCCATGTGTGTGTTAGGAATAGGACCTATGTCCTCTTCAAGACCATCTAGTGCTCTTAACTGCTGAGCCATCTCTCCAGCCTCCATATTGGAAATCTTAAGGACCGTGGGGGATCTAGAGTTGTATTATGCTTTATATTGATAGTAATATTAACGTGATCTTGGAGACAAGAAATGGAAAGGTTATAGTTTAGTTGTAATGTATTATGTGTCCAGTTGACAAGGGGTCAATTGTGCCACATAGCTTCAGTTGTCAACTTGACACACCTGGGGAAAGGGAACCTTAACTAGAGAGCTGCTCTGTGAGACTGGCTGATGGCCATGTCTAGGGTAGCATTTTCTTCATTGTTGAGTGATGTAGGAGGGGCTAGCCCACTGTAGGTGGTGCCACCTCTGGCCAGGTGGTCCTGGCTTGTTATAAGAAAGCAGCTTGAACACCAGTCAGAGGTACAAGCATTCCTGTGTGGTCTGTGCTTCAGTTCCTGCCTCCAGGTTACTGCCCTGAGTTCCTGCCTTGGCTTCCCTTGATGTTGGACTGTGGGCTGTAAGTCCTCCCCAAGTTGCTTTTGGTCAGTGTTTCATCACAGCAATAAAGAAGCAAACTAATATAATGAAGATAGAATACAGCAGAAGGCTTCAGGGGCTTCTCAGCTCCTTGTAGCTCCTTCTTTCTCAAGACCAGAAAGATCCACAGTGGAGCTTCATGACGAAAGACTATGTAGGTGTTTAAATATGAAGAATTTCAAGATGGTGACGGCAGAGCATTCAATCAAATGTGGGGGTCTTCTGAGGGTGGAGGTTACACTTTTCCTCTCCTAGAGTTCTAGGATAAGGAACATATCAACCAGAGAGTGAGAACATAAGCTGAGAACTCTGGCAGCAAAA